>JAANYP010005537.1:235661-353871 GCA_020465985.1 Centrapalus pauciflorus
GACATGTTCAACAAGTGAACAGGCTCAAGACAACAGTGTGTCTGAAAATCTTGAGAGCTGTTCAACAGGACCTGCTGAAGATGTTAACAACTCTGGTAAGTCATCATTGAAAAATGATCCTAAGTGGATCAGGTGTCACCCCAATGATCAAATAATTGGTGACATCAATAAAGGGATACAAAATCGGTGGGACAGCTTAGGGAACTTTTGTATGTTCTCTAGTTTTGTTTCACTGATGGAGCCAAAGAAGGTGGATGAAGCACTAAAAGATGCCAATTGGATCACTGCCATGCAAGAAGAACTCAATCATTTTGAGAGAAACAAAGTATGGAAGCTGGTCCCTGCCCCTAAAGGAAAAACAATAATTGGCACAAAATGGGTTTTCAGGAACAAAATGGATGAGCAAGGTCATGTCATTAGAAATAAGGCAAGACTGGTTGCTCAGCGGCTACAGGACAGGAGGAAGCATTGACTATGATGAGACATTTGCTCTGTGGCCCAGGCTAGAAGCAATTCGTTGTGATCTAGCTCTAACCACGCTGCTGCATTAAGAGCATAGGTATTTCAAATGGATGTGCAAGAGTGCATTTTTTGAATTGGGAAGCTGCAAGCAAAAAGTTTGTCAAGCAGCTCCAGGTTTTTGAAAATGAACAACACCCAGGTTTTTGTCTATAAGTTGGACAAAGCTCTCTATGGTCTCAAACAAGCCCTAGAGCCTGGTATGACACTCTTACTGAATTCCTTATGAGCAATGGGTACTCCAGAGGTAAAGTGGATACCACACTGTTTATAAAGAAGGTGAAGTCTGACATTATGCTTGTTCAAATTTATGTGGATGACATAATATTTGGTTCTACTAATGAGCAGCTATGCAAGAATTTTTCATTACTCATGAAATCTAAGTATGAAATGAGTATGATGGGAGAATTAACTTTCTTTTTAGGATTACAGGTTAAACAAACCTCAACTGGAATTTTTATAAATCAAAGAAAGGTACACTTTTAGATCTTTTGAAAAATTTTAAATTTGATCAAAGTTCTCCTATTAAAACCCCAATGGCAACCAATGTAAAATTGGATGCTGATGCCAGTGGCAAAGCTGTTTCAGTAACAGCTTACAGAGGCATGATTGGGAGCTTGCTATATTTGACTGCTAGTAGACCTGATATTATGTTTGCCACCTGTTTATGTGCTAGGTTCCAAGCTGATCCAAAGGAATCACATCTAGCTGCTGTTAAAAGAATCTTCAGATACCTGAAGGGTACACCAGGTTTGGGTCTTTGGTATCCAAAAGACTCAAGTCTTGAACTAACAGGCTATTCAGATTCTGATTTTGCACGGCTGCAGGTTTAAGACAGGAAAAGCAAAAAAACGGTTGGAATGTCAACTCCTTGGTGGAAAGTTGGATCAGTTGGAGTAGCAAGAGCAACACTCGGTGGTCCACTTCTAAATGCTGAAGCTGAATAGTATTGCTGCTGGGAAGCGCTGTGGGCAGATTCTGTGGATGCAGCATCGAAGCTTGAAGATATGGGCTTGTGTATAGGAAAACTCCATCTGTGTGATCAACACAGCTGCATAGCCATCTCCAACAAATCCAGTAATTTCCACTCAGAACGAAAGCATATTGAAAGTCAGACATCACTTTTCATCAGGGAATCACATCAAAAAGCGTAAATGTGGAGGTAATTTATTTCCACAAATGAGCAGCTTGAAGCATTTTCACAAACTCTGGATGAAACAGGTGTAATTAATTGTACCAAGACTGGGCAATGTGTAACAGAGTGACTAAGTGTTCTCAACGGTCCTAATAATTTTCCGTATGTCTCACACTGCTTCAAGTTTCTCTGAACAGCTTAAGACAAACAGGTTATACTGTTCTGTTACTTAGTCATTTGTCTGGAAAACTTGAACAGCTTGAACATACAACAGGCTGAACAAAAACAGTTTAACCTGTTTATTCGTCCAGCCTGCTCTGATGGTTCAGTCTTCAACCTGTTCACTTCTTCACACTGTAACCTGTTCATCTATTGAACTCAACCTGTGCTCACAAAGGAGAGCAGGCTGAAGGAACAGTTTGAAGGAAGAACGGCTTGAAGACTGAGAACCTTGTTGACCCTGATCATCACAGGTTTGACCATCAGCGTAGACCAACAGTTTAATTACCTTTCTTCATAATTAAGTTTCTTAAATTATGTTTTATTTAACTTAATTACTGCGGATAATGTATGTTACGTGTGTTAGTGATCAAAAAGGTCAAGTTGTCTGACAATGTTTCTGACATGGACAACCGTTCCGTTTTCCGTTAACAAACATTTCAAATCAAACCGCCCAAATCTTTTCTCTCTCATACACACGACCATTCAAAATCCTATAAATACCACCATACTGTTTCATCTTCGTCTTCCTCATCTTTCCCAGAAATTCTCAAGAACCCTAAAATCGACTAAGTGTCTTTTGCTTCCTCAAACCTTCAAATTTCTCAAATGGCTCACAGACCCAATCCCTTTCTGCCAGTTTTCGTTGGTGAGGATGTTGTTAACCATCCTTCTGTCACCACGATGCTGACCCTGAAACCCACCAACTACATAGCAAACCTCACAATCCCCAAAAACTATGTGGGGAAGGGTTACGATCAAATGGTGGAATTTCTGCAAGTTCATCCGTTGAACTATGCCCTGACTGCATCTTCTGGTGTCCTGTACCAGGAGATGGTATACGAGTTCTGGTACACCTGCTCTTACAATCCAAACACTCAGGTTATCAGAGGTACTATTCTCAATGGGACTCAAACCATTGAGATTACAGTCGATCTTTTGAGGGAAGTTCTTCATCTTCCAGTGGCTGAGAACTATGATCTCCCTCAGCCTGAAAATGAGCAAATTGGCAATCTGCTACGCTTCTGTGGTGTGGCAGAACCCAAGGTTGGAGCTACTTTGTACAGGAAGGAGTTATCACCTACTTACAACTTCTTATTTGCCTCTGTGGCAATGTCGTTCAGCAGCAAGGTTGTTTCCTTTGACCAACTTAGTAGAGATGAAGTGCCGATAGTCCTTCAGCTGGTGGATGGGACTACACTTGACATGGCCAAATGGATCTTCTTGAACATGAGAAACCTGGTACAACAAGAGACAAGACCAGCAGCTGTCAGATATCCCAGGTTCCTGAGTCTCATCTTCTGCCATGTCTGTGGTGAGCATCTATATCACTCTCAACCCCTACTTAAAACTGCTGAATTCCCTGTGATAGGGAATAGGGTGTTTCATACTCCTGTACTGGAAAATGAGCCTCCTCTCTCAACACCAATGAGGAGGCTGTTGGGTTTAGTGGAAGGACCCTCTGCTGTGAGGGTGGATCCAGTCACTGCTGCTCCCGGTGGAAAATCCAAAGCCATGTCTAAGTTGGTAAAAAGGACCTTGGCAGCTGAAGCTGGGCCTGCTAAAAAGAAGGCCAAAACAGCTCAAGCTGAGTCTGCTCCCTTAGCCTCTGTGGCTGAGGAAGAGCAGATTCCTCACCCTGGCTCATTTGTTGAGCCTGAAGCCTTTGTGGCTGGTGCCTCTGTGGCACAAGAGACTATGGAACAGTCCAGCCCCACTGTTCCTGACCCAGTCTCCCATCCAGTCCAAACAGATCCCCTCTCATCTCCACAATCACCCACTTCATCCATTCGTTATCAAAGAAAATCCGTAGCCAAAAAGAAACTAGCCCAGAAACCAGTCTCCTCTGTTCCCTCTCAACAGGGTTCAGTTGTAAAAGAAGCAACCCAAGCTGCCTCTCCTATTTTGGGAGAAGGTTCAGCTCATTTGGAGCCTGCTTCACTCCAGCCTGAGTCACCCTTGAGTCAGCCTAGACCCTCTGTTTCCTCCCAACAGGAACCAGTTGTACAAATGGAGATACCCACATCAACTATCCCAGCCTCCCAACAGGCTGAGGATATTGAAAGACAGGAGCCCTCTCCGCTCCACACTGAGTCCACACTGTCCCCCACTCATATCTCCTTACACCCTGAGTCTGCACGAGGTGCCCACGCTGCTGATATAGACCAATCAGCAGCTCAGCCTCAAACTTCTGTTCCTCATGATTCAGCTGTTCAACACCAAACAGCTGCTGAGGGACCAACAACACAAGCTGATGAACCTCAGGGATCATACCATCCCTCTGGTGAGGCTGATCCCTCAATGCAAATTCCATCAGCAGGTTTCACCACTGCTGATGTTGAAATGCATATCCCATCTCCCCATGATGAGGTGCCTTTAGACCAAGGCACTGCAGAGGGAACCACCACTGGTCTTCATGAGGGTGCTGCAACACAAGCAGCATCTGAGAGGCCCCAAACATCATCTCCTTCTCCTAATGATGCAGCTACAGCCGCTGCTGAAGGACCCCTTGATCCCTCTAACCTGGGCCACCTTACTTTTGCCCAGGCTATGGAACTATTGTCCAAAGTTTCTCTTCCTTCTCCCTCTCATCCTCAAACACCAGCCTCATCATCATCTTCTCCATCTACTCACTCCAAACAGTCCACCCATACACCACCATCTCCCAAAGACCTGCCTTTGAAGGATCAGCTTTCATTGCTGACCAACAAAGTTGGTTCTTTGGAACATACCATGCACTCCCTACCATCCATAATCTCAGACTCTGTGTCTGAGCAGCTCAAAGGATTCTTTGATACGTTTAAAGAATCCTTCCCAGTTACTCCACAAGCTGACCACTCTCCACAGCTGCTTGCACTCACTGCACAGCTGCAAAATGTAACCAACTCTCTTTCCTCTATCCTCTCCTCACAACAGGACTCTGTGTCCTCTATGACAGCTATTTCTCAACAGCTGTCCTCTCTCCTCACTTCCTGTAATACTACCATTCCTTCCACATTGGCCAGCCTGAACACTCTTATAGGTTCTCTATCAAATTCTGTCTCATCAAACCTTGCTGATGTGCAAGATTCTCTTGAACTTCATCTTGCACAGCTCCAAAGTTTGTTGTTCACAGCTTCTGATAGAGACAACATTGTTACGCTGACCACTTTTGCTGATTCCCATTCTTCTTCTCTTCAAAACTGTCTTTCCCAGCTTGGTGAGGTGAAGGACAACTTGGCTTACTTAGTGAACAGCCTTGTTGGTCCTAAACCTCCCAAACCTGCTGGCAAGCCTGCTGACTTTGTGTCTTCGGGCAGACCAGGGGTTGAAGTCGCTGCATCATCTCCTTCAAAGGGGGAGAAATCATCTGCCTCGAAGACTAAGTCTAAGGGGGAGAAGATTCCTTCTCCTAAGGAGATACCAGTGTCTGCAACCCAAACTGATCAACCAGCAGAAACAGGTGCAGCTGAAGGTGCTTCCCAAGCTGCTATGCCTACTCAGGCTGGCTCTCCAAACCCTGCTCAGTCTAAGGGGGAGGAAGTCATTCCTGAGGACAGGCCTAGCAGCAAAAGGAGGCACCTTATTCTTTCAGAGGAAAAAGAAGAAGAAGAAGAAGAAGAAAGTATTCCTGAAGCTGCTGTCCCTAAAGCAGCAGCTAAAGGAAAAGAAAAGGCAGCGGTGGATCCTATTGAGCAGAAACAGGCAGAAACTCAGTTTCACAAAGCCAGAGCCAAAGAGATGGGCCTCCCTATGCACAAATACTTTGAGTTTAGGGAAGAACAACTTAAGGCTCTGGAAGAGTTAAGAAAAGAAGAACAATCTGCCAAAGCTGCTAAGTCTCTTGCCCTCCAAGAAGCAAAGAAAATAAAAATGTCTACCTTGGAGGTGCAAAAGAAAATAATGGAAGCTGCCAAGCAATCAGCAGGAGAAAAAGGGAAGGAAGTGGAAAAAGGTACTCAGGTCTCAGTGACCAAATCAACAGTACCTTCTGCCAGAGCCAAATTCCATTTTGACAACTTGGCCAAAAAGAAATTTCATGATGTTGCTACTAGAAGGCTGGCCAAGGAAGGAATTGTCAAAGCTGTTCCCATATCAAGAAAAGGCACTCAGTGGAAACTTCAGATCACAAGGATGGGTGCAACAGGCCCTGAATTGGAATCATATGATCACGCTGATGTGGCTCAAATGGGTTACAGGGAATGGGTGGAACTGGCAGTTGCCCTGAGCCAGTCTAAGTCAGAAACGGCTAAGACTATCAGGGCATACATAAAGAAGCTGATGGAGAGAGTGAGTGAGTTGGGCCTGATCCCTAAAGAAGTCAAAGAGGGTGTCTCTGTGACATCCCCTAAAATCAAGGCCAGAAGGAAAAAGAGAGATTCAGAGCTGGAAGAACTCCTTATGATGATTGAACAAGGAGATTATGCTGTGGAAATTAAAGGAGTTGACCACAGCCTGCCTGAAGGAGTTGAATTTGAAGATGGCAAAGTGATTGAAGAGCCTGAGTTAGGGGCATTTTTTGTGGATCCCTTATCTCAGAAGAAATGTTTTCAAAGAGCTTCTGACCTACACAAAGTTGGTCTTAAGCAGCTTGCAGCCTTCAGAATTGCCACCTCCTTCAGTCAGTCCAGCCAATGGAGAGCAGCTGTCTGGGAAGAGCTGAAAGGATTTTATGACAGAGGTGAGCTCCAAAGTTCTAACTTTATGTTTCTTACAGCTGAACTTGAAGAACATGAAGAAACAAGGGAAGAACTTTTAAAAAGATTCAAAGAAGGGATGCCACCCCCTGTCGAATGAAGTCCACCTGCCAT
The DNA here is from genome assembly GCA_020465985.1 of Centrapalus pauciflorus. Classification (NCBI taxonomy): domain Eukaryota; kingdom Viridiplantae; phylum Streptophyta; class Magnoliopsida; order Asterales; family Asteraceae; genus Centrapalus; species Centrapalus pauciflorus. The sequence continues at coordinate 242,325 of JAANYP010005537.1, forward strand.
CTGGGTAGGTGAAGAATGGAAGCTGTCCATTAGTTGGACAGGCTTGCCATTATCTGCTCCCGTCTCAAACAGTCCAAATCTTGTACATAAGTTGTACACTCTGTACATTAGTTGTACACAATTACATTAGTTGTAATTTTTTATTTTTTACATTAGTTGTAAAATACATTAGCACATTAGTTGTACTTTTGTAAGAACATATGTTGTTCAAGTATAGTCAAGAATCAGTGTATATATAAACTGATCTTTTACTTTACTGTAATGTTGTAATTTTATTTCAGCAAATGTACTGTAAAAATATATAGTGATTTTTGACAAAACCAGCTTGGACTGGTTATTGCAAATAGGGGGAGATTGTTAGGCACAAAAAGGCCTCAGTCAAACCTGCTCTACATCTGAGGGGGAGATTTTATAATCAAACCTGTTGATACATTTGAAGGTTGAATTTAAGGCCTGTTATATGCCTTATTGAAACCTGAAAATGATTTGCAATATCAGTCTAAAGCTGTTCTATACGTTGCATGTGTTGCAACCAAGACAGTTTGTCCAAGCTGATCAGTCTGCTGATCAGGCTGGACATAAACTGTCTACGCTGCTCTACACTGTTGAGCAGCTTGGGCATTTTTAAAGTGTTCTGTTCTTTGTGAACAGAACCTGTTCTTTGTGAACAGGCTAAACACTTTATGGAATTTGTTTCCAAGTCATCATGTATTGTTTTTAACTACCAGATCAGTTTACACAGTTGAAGACAAAGTGGAAAGCAGAACCGCTCAGCCTGCCCAAGCTGTTCTGTTACATGAAGACAAACGGATATTTGAAAAAGGGTGACAGACCTTTTTCTTATATCAAAATAGGCCTTTACAAGGAAGAAAGACGCAAAGTTGACATTCCTAAAATGGTTAAAGGCAATGCAACAGTAGAAAGTAAAAAGACAAAAGTTCTGCACAAGAGAAGGCAAGTCTGCTTTTCAGAAAAGTGCAGAAAAGTTATATTGTCTTTTCAAACAAGACTTCTCCTTTTTCATTCTGCCCAATGAAGATGTTTCTCTTAGATCCTCTAAGTGAGTATAAAAGGAAGCTTCTAAGGTCAGAAAGAATGTGAAGAAAGCTAAGTGCTTAAACCAAGAGTGAACGTGCAAGTGTGATATTCATGCATGCAAATCTTCTGTAAACAAGCTTCTGTGTGTCTAAGCTGTTTACCAAAGCTGTTCCTTAAAGTCTTGTAAAATACAGTGAGTGCATCTTAGTGAGTGTGTTCATTGTAATCTAGTTTGAGTGTGTCTTAGACTAGAAACCATACTGTTGTATTCTGTCATCTCAGCTTGAACAATTCCGCAGTCAAGCTTGTTTGTAATTAACATTTGTTGATAATACATACAAACATTGAGAAAAAGAGTGTGTAGTTTTTAAATACTGTATTCACCCCCCCCCCCCTCTACAGTTTATTACTATATACTTTGGGAACCTTTCGGGACCTACAACTAATATTAAGGGGATTCGTTCTTTCTTAGGACATGCAGGTTTCTATAGGAGGTTTATAAAAGACTTTAGTGCCATAACCAAACCTTTATGTAACCTTCTCCTTAAGGACGCACCTTTCAACTTTGATAAAGAATGTATAGAGGCGTTTGATACATTAAAAGTGAAGCTCACGGAGGCACCAATTCTGCAATCACCTGATTGGTCTCAGCCCTTTGAGATCATGTGTGACGCAAGTGATCACGCAGTAGGTGCCGTCCTTGGTCAAAGAGTGGATAAAAAGCCCGTGGTAATATACTATGCAAGTAAAACATTCTCTGAAGCTCAAATTAATTATACAACAACTGAAAAAGAATTGCTTGCAGTAGTATATGCGTTAGATAAATTTAGATCTTATGTCTGGGGAGCTAAGGTAATAGTGTATTCTGATCACAGTGCCTTACGACACCTCTTGGCTAAGAAAGATACTAAACCACGGCTAATTCGTTGGATACTGTTATTACAAGAGTTTGATTTAGAAATTAGAGATAAAAAGGGCTCCGAAAATGTAGTAGCAGACCATCTATCGAGATTGCCAGCAATTACCACTGATATGCTGGATTCCATTCGGGATAACTTCCCAGATGAACAATTACTGTTCATCGCAAAGGTGTCTTGGTTTGCTAATTTAGTGAACTACTTTGTCACAGGGAAAATCCCAGGCCACTGGAACTCACATCAAAGAAAGTATTTCTTCTCCCAAACTAAACAATACATTTGGGAGGAGCCGGATTTATTCAAAATAGGAGTAGATCAAATTATCCGGCGATGTGTTCCAGACAATGAGCATTATGACATTCTAAATCATTGTCATTCGTATGCATGTGGAGGTCATTTTAGTGCTAAAAAGACAGGCCATCGAATTTTACAAAGTGGATTCTTTTGGCCGACTATCTTTAAGGACTCATATGAGTTTGTTAAGTCGTGCTTACGATGCCAACAAATAGGAGGTATCTAAAAATGAGACCAAATGCCTATGACACCAATTCTTATAGTAGAGATTTTCAATGTGTGGGGCATAGACTTCATGGGACCCTTTCCTAAGTCGTACGGTTTCGAATATATCCTAGTGGCAGTTGATTACGTCTCTAAGTGGGTAGAAGCTGAAGCCACAAGAACAAATGACCACACAGTAGTGTGCCAATTTGTTAAAAGAAATATATTTTCTCGTCATGAAATTCCTAGAGCTATAATTAGTGATGGGGGTTCTCATTTCAAGAATATGTACTTTAGCAAACTACTTAAGCATTATGGAGTCACCCATAAGATAGCAACACCATATCACCCCCAAACTAGCGGACAGGTAGAAGTGTCTAATAGGGAAGTTAAGCGTATATTAGAGAAAACAGTACGACCCGATAGGAAAGATTGGTCAACGCGATTAGATGACGCTCTTTGGGCGTATCGCACTGCTTTTAAAACCCCTATTGACATGTCTCCCTATAAGTTAGTAAATGGGAAATTATGTCATCTTCCGGTTAAGCTAGAACATCGAGCCTTATGGGCAATTAAAAATGCAAATCTCAATTTCACAGCTGCCGGTATAAATCGAAAACACCAACTGAACGAATTGGAAGAAATACGTAAGGAAGCTTATGAAAGCGCTAAAATATATAAAGAAAAGACAAAAGCTTTCCACGATCGATTAATTAAAAGAAAGGTGTTTAATAAAGGTGACAAAGTTTGGTTATTCAATGCACGCCTGCGGCTCTTCCCAGGCAAACTAAAAAGTAAGTGGTCAGGCCCATACACAGTTACTAACGTCTACCCGCACGGTTCAGTCGAAATAATAGACCAAAAAGGCGGTGAACCGTTTAAAGTGAACGGACATCGATTACAATTATTTGTACAAATTATATCATCTGAGACAATGGTCTTGGAGGATATCACTTAAATATTAAGAGTTCCAAAATGTCTGGCTGAAGACATTAAACTTAGCGCTTTCTGGAAGGCAATCCAGTGAACTTTGTGGGTGAGTTCCATAGAAACCCTCACGAGACTATAACTCGTCCACTCGGGCTACCGAGGGGTTTAAAGGCTTGTTGCACGTGCTAAGTGCAATCGTTTTCACCACGAAAGTATGTTTTTTACTTTTAGATACTAGAGTAGACTTTAATATGCCTTAGTTAGTTACTCCCGTAAAACACTTAGCTGAATAATGTCTCATCCTACAAAAGATTGCTACTTGTCGTATCCAACTAAGTTGGGGAAAAACTATCCATCAAGCGGATGCAAATTCAAAACCGAAGAATGACGAAAACATGGAAAAATTGAGGACGAAAATCAGTGCATTATACGTAAAATCGTTAGCATTTGGGGGGACCAAACACTACAAACAGCACACACAAAATTCACCTGGCAGCAGAGCAGCGCACCGGCCAGCGCAGGCCTACGCCCCGTGCTGCGCCCCAAGCGCACCGGCTTGTGCAGGGGTGCGCCTGCGCCCCGATGAACACCTACGGTTTTTAACTCTTTTTCACTCCATTTCTCTCATTTTCTATCCAAAACTCCGAATTTTTGCCTTCTTTTTGCTCTCAAATCTTCAACAAACGCGAAGTCTTGTCCAGATTACTCATCTCTTTGCTCATATTCCTCAATGTAAGACAACTATTCCTCCATTGTTCTTCTCTTCAAGCAAGAAATGCTACTTTATTTTACACTAAGTTTCTGCCCTAATTCCAAATTCTTGAAGTTTTAACATGCTTTAGATGCTTGCTATGTCGTTAGTTGCGAGGAAATTCCTAGAATATTAACATTTCATGATTTTATCTTTAATTTCTAAATATAAATTTTGAGGAATTTCTCACTGTGATGTGTTTATGATTTCCATAATAGTGATGTTGTTAAGCTTAGGTTCATCATTCTCCATGCTAAAATTAGTATGAACATGTTGTTCCACCACATTTCCATGATTCGTGCTTCCAATCGTTATATTTGTCGCTCATAATCATGCAATTCACGACATGTAAAGAACTATGCCATGCTACGTACCCCTCATTTTTCATACATATGAGACAAATCCAAGGAGAACGCTCATTACGTTGTTGATTTTTGCATACATTACTCTCCGTGGAATCCTTCACACTTGACATTTCGGTTATGATTATCTCACCAGTTTCTTCGGACTCCATCGAGATTTGCATAATTATGTGCCATCATGTGAATTTACTCGTGCTAAATCCGTTTTTTTGCTATATATGCATAGATGCCACAACAATTTTCAGGGAGTTCTCGTCGACGCGTGACCCGCACCCCACGTATGCGCGTGCACATGCCCATTCCAATTAACATAGAATATCCTTCACCTCCACCATCACCACCGGTCTCAGAACCACCCACTCACTTTTACATCGAGAAAACATTGAAAGAATCTGATTTTAAGAACTTCGGAATTATAGAAAGTTTTGATCGAATAGGGTGGTCGGGTGCATTAAGAATTGAGACACCTTATGTTCACGAGTCTGAGATTCATGAGTGGATGAGATCTCTCATTCGTAGGGAGGGTGACTTGGAGCATGATTTTGAACTCCGGGGGCGTATTAATGGGAAGGAAGTGATAATTTCTAGGACGGAGCTATGTGACTACTTTGACTTCGACACTGAAATACCCGTAGCAAGAGAATTCTGGACCGAACAAGATTTGTCAAGTGGTGTCTTACGACATTCTGATGGGTGGGCTAAGAAATTGATTGAGGTGTTCAACCTTACTATTGAGCAGGCACGGGTTTACTCTAAGTAATACCGAGGTGATCTCCGGCCATAGGCAAAGGTGCTTTGGAAAAATATTGTTTTCAACATCTTACCACGATCTTCTAACACCACCACTGTCCGGACACGAGAGGTGATACTCATTCACGCATTGATCACTGGTAAACCTACTATATCCCTCGCATATATAATGATGCAAACCATATGGGAAGCAACTTTATCAAAAGCACCGATGGAAATCCCCTATGGTCGTATGTTAAGCGAGTTGTTTATCAACATGGGAGTTATTTCTGAGGGGTCTAGCCCACGTTTATTAGGTCCAAATGATGTGTGGTTACTAGACATACCATGGCTGGATTAATGTTTGAACAAGTTTCGGGCACTTTTCTAATTCGGGACCCAGCTCATGGCACAGTTTCCATCATCCCTGCAGCTCGTTCTTTTTATGTGTATGAGAAAACTCTGGAGAAAGGAAAAGCAAGGCTTGTCGAGAACGATGAGAGAGGACCGTCACATTCACACCCGTCAGAGAATGATGTTTTGGAGGCATGTCTTAAGGCGATTAAAGATGCAGTCGAGGGGCTACTAGCGGCGAACAAAGTGGTTCTCATGGAGGTTGACAAACTCAAGCATGATTTCAACGTCCACGGGATTTCGGTGAGAGCTCACTCCCGCTGGCGCTCTAGCCTCCACTCTCGGGTGGAAGAGCTCGAGCGGGTTGTCGGCCGCCGAAGTTCCCACACCACCTCCGCCCGTACCTCGCACATGACATCTCCTGACGAGTATTGACAAACTTGTTCTGTGTGAATTCTGCTAACAAACAATAGCTCTTGATACTTAAACAATTTACAATTTGGTTGTGTAATGGGCCGTGGGCCATAAACAATTGAGTGATCAGTGTTTATGTTGGCACCGAAGATTGTAGGACCTCGTAACATTTTCATGCCATGACTAGTAGGACAATTACTTGCAATGAATTTGTTATCCACATATTGCTCGTTTCATTGAACTATTTTTAAGCTCCCTTAGTGTCCAGGACGCCACAATTTTTCTAAGTTGGGGAAGGGGAAACACGTAAATGTGTTAATAGTTTAGGAAAAATGCTTGTAAACCATAAGTTTTTATTGAAAAAATGTAAATAATCGAGCCAAGCATGCACCCAACCAACTGAAAAAACGAAAATTTTTTTAGCCGAATAGGGCCCCCAAGCGCAGCCGCCGGCGCAGGCCTGCGCCCAGGGGTGCGCCTGCCCGTTTTTATCCCGTTTTAAATAGAAATTTTTTTTAAAAAACCCTACAAGGAGCACCCTTGCGCCCCCCTTATGGTTTCTTCGTCTTCTTCACATATTTTTACTCTAAAAACCCATTTTTTCCTACAAAAATCACTAGAAATCAAGGTAGATCTTCACATTACACAAGATTTGGCAAAACACTTGGGTTTTCAACTCAAGTTGGGGAAGAAGGGATCAAGCTAGGAACTCATTCACTACAAGTTAGAATTAACTCCTCCTCCATTTTCATCAAAAGCAAGGTATGATCTTTCCACCATTTTAAGAACAACTAAGCTTTAATGGAGTTTTGAGGTTGATTTTGACTTTTAGATTGACTTTTTGCATGGCCAATTAAACAAGATAAACTTAGTGCTTTCATGATGTAAAGTAGAGTATTAAGAAATCATGGTTACAATTAAGAGAAAAAGCATGTTAGTCAATTTCCAAAAAGTTTGTTGCTATTTTGTGCAATTTGCTTAAATTGTTAAATGTGACAATGTGTTTAGCTTAATATGAATAAGTTATGCATCTTTATGTTACATATGATGTGATTATTGCACAAATTATAATTTATGATTCCTTATTGTGAAATTAGAACGACTTGAGAATTTTATAATTATATATATACTTAAGTCATCGTAATTGCAGATGTCTCGCCGAACAAGACAATGTGTGGGAGAAGGCGCCAGTTCCTCTACCCAACCGAGGGTAGAATGGAATCCAGACTTCTATCTGTCACAACACCCGGCCAACATAAGACGACAATTATTCATGACGAAGAAATTCTCGGGCAAGGTTTTAGTAGAAAAGGGAGTGAAGAAAGATGAATTTGAGAACTAAGGGGTAGTAAGGTGTTTTGACCGTTTAGGATGGGAGGCGGTATTGGACTTGGGAGGGGAGCATATTTATCATGACGAGGTTGTGGAATGGATGTCCACATTGAGGAGAGAGGAAGGACGGTTTAGAGGCGATTTTACACTAATAGGGCGTGTGAATGGACATGAATTCCCAATGACTGCACAAGCATTGAGAGAGATTTTTGGAGTTGATATCAGAGTTGGAGCAGACGAGGCACGAGTTTTCAACAATGAGTATAAGACGGTAGCGCAGTTAGCGTTTACAGATAGGACATGGGAGGGCGAATGGACCACACAGTTAGCGGAAATATTAAGAATTGACTACAATGCCGCGGCAGGGTACACGGCATATGCCAGGCGCGATCTTAGCCCCATGGCGAAGGTGTTGCACAAGATCGTTACCAACAATGTGCTTCCGAGAGACAGTGATTTGACGAAGATTCGGCACAAAGAGGTAACCATTCTTTACGCGTTGTTGACAGTAGAGCGGAGCCTCTCCTTCGCTTGGATTGTAATGAGCGACCTTTGGTCGATGTATGACACAAGGGAGAGGAAGATAATTCCTCACGGATGGGTTATATCAGAGTTTTTGAGGGCTCAAGCAGCGATTTCTCCCATCTCTGTTCCAAGGGGAGTCTCCGGCGCCGTCATCACAGCAGGCATTATACAAAGCATCACCTTACACCAAACAGATCAAGGGTTCGAAATCTTCGACTCGGACACGGGGAAGACGCACCGAGAGCCGTATGACGTAGAAGAAGCAGAAGCTTATCACCAGCATCAGGCAGAGAGAGTACATGCAGCGGGAGGAGCCAATGACATGTCTCAGGTGATCGCACGGTTGGACGCAATGAACCTGCGTTTGGGTAGCTTTCAAGAGGATGTAGTTGGGAGGATGGATGAGTTCCAACACGAGTTGGAAACCCAGACGAGTCGCATTGATGAGATCTACACAGGTGTGCACGCGTCGGCATTTCAGAATGCCTTCTATAACCAGCAGGACTGGGCATACACTGACGCGGTGAGAGACCATATGAACTATAACGTCGGGTTGCCACACCAACAATATGAGGACTATCAGTGGCAGAACTTTGAGAGGCTGAACATTGAGGAGCGAACACCTCAATACTTCCCAGCTTATGGTCGGGTCCCAACCTCGACACGAGGAGACAGCGTGGTGCATCCTGCGAACACATACCCGCCTGCACCACTCATGCAAGAAGATCGAAATCCTCTCGGGGAATTCTTTGCCGGCATCTTTGGACCGCCGCCACCACCACAGTAGTCAGGTTCTTCCGTTCCTTTTTCTTTAGTAGGATGATTTATTATTTTCGCATGCATTTTTATTATTAAATAAATGTGTTTCCTTTAAGAAAGATTGTGAGAAAAGTGAGCCATTAAAATGATCCGATCGAATTACCCTATAATTCCTTGTTCTTGAGCTTACGACTTAAAAATGATGATGTTAGTTAGGTCGGTTTCAAGTAAAAAGATGTAATTATATGAGTTTAAATACAACACAGAGAGTCATAAACACTTAAAATCAAGGAAGTGAACCGAATTTGAAGTAGGATATATTATGTTGTAGCGAGCGATAAATAACAAAAGTTCCAATAGCCGCTATTTATTCATGCAATAAGCGGGAGGAAGCGAACACGAATATAAGTCTCAATTCAAGTGTGGCCTAGTTGATTCAGGAGACTAAGTCTGAAGGGTACCATCATGCCTAGTCCCCTAAGGCCAACTGGTCTGGGAGTGGCTGACCTAAATCCTGTTACATGAATCATCTAGAAAGTCACGTTGAACTTGAATGAAAAATATAGATAGTGCATGAAAAAAACTAAAACGAAAAGAAAAGAAAAATCAGAAGTTATAATCATGCGTCGAGGAAAAGATGGTCCAGTGACCCACGTGAATTCAATTCTATAACCTTGAGCTAAAAGGATGATAGTGGTGAGGAATTTTTGAACAACTATCCGAGAGACGTCACGCTATATCTGAAAATGGTCCAGTTCGTGTCTTTGATTTTTATTATGTTCATGAAGGCTAGTGTTTGTTAAATAAGTTGATTACGTATACGCTTGATAAACCCGATGTTTAAAAACATCTGATTTTTGTTGCTTGCTCGGGACGATCAAGGGTTAAGTTCTGGAAGTTTGATCGGGTTATAATTTACCGTGTTTATTAAATATAAAAGAGTTGTTTTTAGAAGGAAAATGTCATAGAATGTGCTACTATTGAATATATTCTGTGCTTGTACAGGTAAATAAAATCCGGTCTAAATTGGCAAAAAAAGGACAAACGCAGGGGGGGCGTAGGCCTGCGCCCAGACCACGTGCGCCTACGGCTGCGCCCAGCCCATTAAAATAATTTCCAGTCGTTTTTAGGGGTTTTCCAGCTTTTCCTATAAATACAAAGTTAGAGTTTAAAAGAGAGAATCGTTTTTTGGAGAAGAAAGCTTAGGAAATGGACCCGTTTGAGTGAATACGAGTACGAAGCAAGCACGCGTCAAGCTACAACATTGCTATGAGGATGGACACACAACTCTTGAGCACTACGCGAAGGATGTCCGGCTAATCTCACAATTATCATTCTCGGAGGAACCACAATGCTAAGTGTTTAATTTTATGAACGATTTCTTATGTTTGCATGGTTTTATTATTTATGTTTTGATTGTGAACGAATGATTTTTATTTGTTTGGTTGCGTTTCGCAAGATAGTTCGTTGATATTTTATTATTCGTGTCGAGTTATTTATTTAATTAAGACGAGTAATCAAACGTGTCACGCGCTATGCCCAAGATCACGTAACGATTCTGATAATAATTAAACCAAAGATTATGTCTATGTAATCTTTACATCGTTTTTATAAATTAAATACAAAACTAAGTGTGAAATCCGGGAATGGTTATCTTCGTATTATATTCAATCAAACAACGCAATTAAGTTTTCTTTCAACAAATTACGTAAGTAGTTAATATGATAAATCAAGTAATCACCTTTTTACAAACTAATTAATCTTTCCAAACTACTTTACAAATGCTAGTCGCTCGAATACGTGCATTTAACCTCTCGCTCTCTAGGGATACGATCCCTACTTACCCTAGCTTCTAAGGTATGTAGTGGTTATTTTTGACGGGTTAACGACACTCGCATCAAGGAGATCAGTAGAAATTCACTCCTATCTTGATTACATTTGATTCTTATTTACTTCATTCAGATCATTCTCTTCATTCCCTTCATATCTCCTTTAATCCTAAATCTCATTCAAATCAGAATCTTTCATTCATTCTACTTATTCTGATTTTTTCTGATTCATTCACTCGTCTCCATTTTTTTCTTATTCATTTTAGTGAGTTCATTTTCATACTGTTAAATTAGATTTTCTTAGCATTCTATGCAACCTGCTATATTTAGAACTCAAATATCTTCATGTTTGATGTTATCTGCTGACTCTGATGCACATGAGCGTATAGACATATATATCAATCCTATGGTTTACCTAGAATCACATGACCTAACCATGGAGTAATCCTTCCAATAGATGAGAGGTGAGGGTATTATAGATCTAGTTGAGAAGGATCAAACACAGTGAGGCTTTTGATCGGGTTTAATAGAGGTAAAATGGAAATGAGATGGGTATAAATGAAAGGAGATTTAGTTGAAAGATGATATTGAGAGCTTGAGGGGAGAGAAAAGATTAACAGAAAATGAAGTCCTATCCAAAATTTGATATGTTTCTATCAAATCTCATTCGTTGAGATTTGGTACCGAAAAAGACGTCATGGACGTTACCCCTCCTAGCTACTCAGTTGCTTCTTTAAAAGCTTATGTTTCATTTCTCACTGAGATATACCACATATGTTATCGATTTCTTATTTGGAGTTAATTGATATTGAAACATCTGCTCTGGTCTCCGAACATCATTTGATTACACATTGTGTCTGGAGCTTATCGCTTACACACTTTCTAGGACACTTATCGAGTCAAGTCTGTGTCACATTCCATTACTTGTCTATTGTGACATAGCCGGAACAACTATAGTGGTTAGTTGGAAATCCTACCAGTGTTAACATCGAGTTTGAACGTAGGTCACATAGTTTTTTTTAACTATTGTGTCAACAGGAAACTTAAGTGGTCCTGGTTGTTATTTTTCCCTATAATTTGGTTTTAATGTCAAAGGATGCAAAGCCTAATGACAATGTATGCTGATAAAGAGCATGTTTTCACATTCTGAGGAGGAGTAAACTTCTTGACAAAATACCTGAGAGGTCTACATAATAATCAAGATTCTCTTAATCATCATGAGGGGGAGATTACTGATGACTTCAAGTTTAAAGAGATAATTGGGGATATCATGGGAGCAAAGTTAAATTGAAGAGCCTTTGTGTTTGGCTGAAGAATCAACTCGGAGAGATCATTGAACGTTGAAGAGTTTTTACAATTGCTTAAGAGCTCAAGAGTTTCATAAGAGTTTAAATAGTTTCGAAGCTTCAAGTGTTCCAAGTTAAAGCTTAAAGATGAACCTTGAAGTTGTCCAAGTCTAAACTACAAGAAAATTTGGTTATAGTGAGGACAAAAGTCCTCTCCATAAGTCAAAATGTCCTCACCAAAGCTCTACAGCGAGGACATATCCTCACTCTAGTTTCCCCACTAAAGCATCGTCCCTATATATCTATGGTGAGGACAAAAGTGGGCTATAGTGAGGACGGTAAACTAATACAAAATAAATGAAAAAGAAATTAATATTAGGTATAGTGATGATATGTCCTCACTATTGGGTATTACATTAATCAGTATATAATTCGATATAGTGATGAAATGTCCTTACAATAGATGATTATGTTTTAATTAATATAATTAACTATGGTGAGGAGATATTCTTACCTTAGGTAATTATATTCTGATTAATAAAATAAGCTACAGTGAGGACACGTTCTTACTTTAGTTATATTGGATACTTGTTTTAAATGTCCTTACTAAAATAAGTCAAACAATATCAGTAACCGTCCGGCGTCTGCCTATTATATTGGATACTTGTTTTAAGTTTGAGTCTACAACTTAATTCTTTCATTAGCTTCTTACTCAAAGTTCTAACTTTTGTTTTTCTTTCTTTGTTACCTATTATATATATTCGAAATAATCACTTTAGCAATATTGCTCTTTTATTTGTTGTTTATATAACAAATTTTAATATTTATATAAAGTTTAAAAAAATTAGTTATTCAACTATTTCGTGTAGTACATAGATAATAAACTAGTAGGTAGAAAATCAATACCTAAACTAAATCTATAAAAACCCAAAGGGATAATTGCGCAAAAAACCCCAAACTTGTCCGCTTTTTGTGATTAAAACCCTAAACCATTTTTCGTTGCAAAGAAAACCCCGAACTAACTAAAAATCAGTAAATCAAGGTTATATCAATGAGTAAGTTGAAACCGGTTATTAATCCTACGTGGACTGGTAAATAACCTACGTTGAATAAATATTAATTGTTGAATCCGATTTCCAAGTATTACACATCATTTTTAACGCTCGTAGATGAGGTAATCTCATTTAAAAATTACAATTAAAAATTATCAACGTGGTTAAAAATGATGTGTAATACTTGAAAATCGGTTTCAACAATTAAATATAATTCTACGTAGGTTATTTACCAGTCCAGATAGGATTAATAACCGGTTTCAACCCGTTACTCATCGATAAAACATTGATTTACTGATTTTTAGTTAGTTCGGGGTTTTCTATGCAACGAAAAATGGTTTGGGGTTTTAATCACAAAAAGCGGACAAGTTTGTGGTTTTTACGCAATTATCCCAAACCCAAATTTGAAGATCATAAAAACACACAAAAGCCACCTCTTCCACTACTGCAATATCTTTCTCAAACATTTCTATCACTATGAACATTATAAACATGAGGAAAACTCACATAAAACTCAAAATTATTAAAACTGTACAAAAAAAAAAATAATGATTTCTCATCTAAGAACGCAATTAAACATCTGTACCAAATTGTAAATCTAAACCCTAAATCGATTTGATGATGCTATAAGAAAAAACGAAACTAAATCTATAAATTTAAGTGAAGTTAGATCTCATACACCATGGATTTCCAGAAGAGATTTAATAAATTTGATGAAAACATTGGTATGGATACTTGACGAAGGAGCCAGATCTAGAACTCGATACCTGATGGATTCCCATCTTGCAGCGGAGGAGGAACAAAAGCATCAGGTGTAACCAAAATTTGTCTGCATAATCTGTAACTTTCTAACTCTATTATGAGAACACGAAACACAAACAATCCCAAATCTCCCCTCTGTCGAAAAGAATTCCGCCGACAAAAAATAATAAAACTAAAATCCCTACCCCGCCACATCTGCCTTTTCCTTCGCTCCGGTACAACAAAAAGCACGAGAGAGAACCGCCCATGTGTTTTCACTAAACAAAAAAAGAATATCAATAAATCTAACTCTAAAGATACATACATCTTTATCTTCAAGTTCTGGAACCCTAGTTTGACAAGAATGAACTTGATGATGTTTGCAAAGAGCATTTTGTTGCCTTCGTGGAAGATGACAAGAGGGCAATTCGATTGTGAAAGTAAGACCGGAGGGAATCGCCACCCTCATTCGATGGTTGTGAGCCTTTTACGGAGACTGGCGGCGGTTGAGGAAGTAATAAATTACGGTGGGTGAAGAAGTACTAAATTATGGTGGGTGAAAAATCAATGACCTAATTGCTTTTTAGATCCATAATTATTTTTTTCTTTGTTTATTTTGTTTAAAATTTCATGTCAACATTTAAATTGCAAAATAACAATAAAATCAGTCTTACATCACTATTTAAAAGGTTTCAAGTTAAAGATTGCATAAATGTACATTGAAAGGTGTATAGAGTCAATTATAAATTGTAATGAATAAGATATATATTGCTAATCAAAAAAATTGATAGTAAATTGTTATTTTATACAATAAACCTAAATTAATAATTAAGAAATTCTATGGTGGGAAGTTTTTGGGATTGAAATTAAAATTTTAAAATCATATAGTGAGTACATGTTCTCACCAAAAATTTATGAAGGAATTTGATTTAGTTTTGATGGAAATGTGAAAGTTTTATAGTGAGGATATCTTCCCTCGAAACCTTAGGTCAAATAAAAAAAATTAAACAATTGAAGTGTTTTAATTTTTGTGTGAAAATAATAACAAAAAATTTAACTTAAAATATCATATAGTGTCTATATGTCCTCACCAAAAATAGGCCCGATTTTTTTTTTAAATTTGGTGTTAATTTGATTTAGTTTTGATGGAAAATATGAAAACATTATGGTGAGGACATATCATCTCCAAACCTTCGGTCAAAATGAAAAGTCAGCATCTTAAAATGTTTTAATTTTGGTACGTAAGAATAAAAACAAAAATCTAAATTAATATATCATTTAGTGAGGACATGTCCTCCCTACAATAAACTCGATATTTTTTAATTTTAATGGTAATTTGATTTATTTTTAACAGAAATATAAAACACTTATGGTGAGAACATGTCCTTTCCAAACATTGGCTGAAAAAATAAATTAACAAATTTAAATGTTAAAAATTTTGATGCGGAAAGAAAAACTAAAAATCTCAATTAGAATATCATATAGCGAGGACATGTCCTCTCTAAATGTTGGGTCAAATAAAAAAAGTCAATAACTTGAAATATTTTAATTTCGATGTAAAAGGAAAAAATCAAAAATCAAAACTAAATTATCTATTTGGAGGACATGTCCTCACAATATACGAAGTCAAATATAATAGTCAAAGAAATCACATAATTTTGTCTTTTAATGAGTTATGGTGAGGACATTTTGTCCTCACTAAAAATATTAGTCACAATAGGGTGTTTTTCTTGTAGTAAAGTAAAGTTTATCAAAAGGGGAGATTGTTCATCAAAAGATAAAGTTTTTCTTGAAGGATCCAGACTTGATCACAAAGGAGGAGATTGTTAGACTTATTTTATTGTAATCAAGTCTAGAGTTCAATATGTAACAATTTAATATTTATGTTCATATTTTGTAAGGACTTATTAGTTGAGTCCATGGGCTTGGCATATTAGGGTTTTATTATTTAAAGGGTCTCCTAGGGTTTTGTGTGTGTAACTCAAAAGGAACTCAAGGTTGTCGTGTTGGTAGATAGAAAAATCATTGTTCATCTTTCATCGTTTAATCTAATCGGTGAAAGGAGAGTGTAGCCGTAGTGTTGGAAGAGAGAAAAACAACATTATTCATCATTCAATGTTTAATTTAATCTTTTGGCTACCATTATATTTATTCATCTTGTTCGCTATTAAATGATGTGTAATACTTGACAACCGGTTTCAACAATTAAAATTTATCCCACACAGGTTATTTAGCTGTCCACGTAGGATTAATAACCGGTTTCAACAGGTTAACTATTGATTAAACATTGATTTACTGATTTTTAGTTAGTTCGGGGTTTTCTATACAACGAAAAATGGTTTGGGGTTTTAATCACAAAAACCTGACAAGTTGAGAGTTTTTTGCGCAATTATCCCTATTTATAAATCATATAAAAATCCTATGTAATAGCTATTGAGCTATTTCTTAAATATATAATCATGTAAAAGTTTTTTTAACGGTTTAAATATTTTTTTTGGTATAATACCATAGTGATAAAATATACAGAACCCAAAACAAAACCAAAAACCGAACCGGATCAAACCCATATTACAAACATTTGGCCGGTTTTCGGTCTTCTTATTTTCCTATTTTTGGTTTTCGGTTTTTCCGGTCCGGACCAGTTTGGTCCAAATGCTCGTCCCTGAACATAACTAAAGATCCCACCCAAAGAAAAATAAAAACGAGGTATCTATAAAAAATTCACAGTGGCATATGAATAAATAATTGGCATACTTGATCAATATCAGTGCTGTAAAGATCCAGGACAACATTTCGTCCGATCTAATTAGTTAAAGTGTCATTTTTCTTCACAAGTCTCTCTTTAAAATCGTCCCGGTGCTTCTTTCGAACCGTCAATGTAGCTCCCACGGTCTCACCTTGAACGTTACCGACTTTTCCGCCTTCACAAATTTAGTGCTCGTGTCTTGCTCTCAGATTTATAGCTATAATAAAAGGTACTTCAATTCTTTGCCTTAATTGTTATTGGGTGCAGCTAATTGTATTTTAATTGTTTGAACGTAATTTTTTTTTGTTGTTTTTGTTAGTTGGTTACATAACATGCAATTAATTCCTCAAATCGACTGGAGATCGATGGTATTTTTCTAAATAAGGCTTCTTTTTCTTTTTAGCACACTCTAGCTAGGTTTTAGTATATTATGTTTGACAAATCTAATGATGATCTTGAGTACGTACTGTAAACTAATTATTATTACCTGTTGAAGTTGGAATGAGGAACTCTTTTATTAGTCATGTTTTCTTACTCTTTGAATTTTGAGCATCATCTTATATGCATGGAGGTTAATAATGGGATTATGTGAATGTTAAAACTGCACATGTTATGAAATGTTTTAACTTTTTGAGGTACACATCCTGATTTTGAATTTTTGAGTTTTTGTAAGCTGAAACTAATTAATTCTTGAGTTAATTACAAAAATGGTCCCTGTGGTTTGTCCTAAAATTTGGATTTGGTCCCTGAACTTTCAATTTTGCAGAAACGGTCCTTATTTTCATAGTTTGTTTGCAATTTTGGTCCCTCAACCTATTAACTTTTCTAATATGACCAAATTACCATTATTTTGATGCAAACTATAGGGACCATTTCTACAATTAATTTTTTAACTATTTTTTATGCTTAATTAAATAAATTATGTTTTAGTGTTACTTAAATTTAGTAACTATAAAAAAAATTATTTAATTATTTATGTTAGTTCATAAATGATTTAGATATTTTTAATCTTAATTAATTTTAATTTAGTATAATCAAAGTGTAAACCGCTCAAATATTATAATCCAAAATCATTTATGTTTAGAAATTATTTTTTAAAGGTTTTATAAATAAGAAATTTTTTTCTCTATAATTATTTATATTGGTTCATACATTTATAATAAAAAAAAATATCTATGTTGATCAAACCACAAAGACCATTTATGTAATTGACTCTACTTTATTTTTAGTGTTAATTAACTTTAATAAATTACAAAAACAAAATAATTTATAAGCCAACAGTGTAATTAAAGTTAAAAAATATTAAAGAACTTAAATAAATAAAAGTTTAATGTTTAATTTGACCGAGTTAAAAAAAACTTCTAAATGGTCTAAGACAACTCAAAGTATTTTAATTATTTTATCGTTTTAATTTTTAATTACACCAAAAATGATTTAAAATTTTAGGTCCATATAACATTTTGAGATTCATGATTAACAACTTTAATCATCAAACTTTGGTTTGTCAGCCTTTACATAAAAATCGAGAAATATAAATAGGTTTTAATCTTTTTCGTCTTTCAATTTGACTTTTCATTTTAATCCGGTTAAATTGACACCTTAAAGATTTAAACTATTTAGATTTATCACTTTACCATTATCACATTGCTTTGATACAAATGTGAACGGATTATAAAATAGAGTCTTTGGTCGATTTTATTTAAGAATAAAGTAAAATATATTTGACCAATAAACATACTTTTACTATATAATTCATGAACCAACATTAATAATTATAGAGTCAAATTTTTTATAATATTTTATATATGAAACCTATAGAAAATAGTTTCAAAACATAAAAGATTTTTTCGATTATATATTTTGATTGGTTTACACTTTGATTATAGTAAATTAAAATTAATTAAGACTAAAAATATCGAAATCATTTATGAACCAACAAAAGAAAATTAAATAATTCTTTTCTTTTTTTTATAGTTTATTAAATTTGAGTAACACTAAAGAATAATTTATTTAATTAAGAATAAAAAAGAGTTAAAAAATTAATTGTAGAAATGGTCCCTATAGTTTGCATCAAAATAAGGGTAATTTGGTCATATTAGAAAAGTTAATAGGTTGAGGGACCAAAATTGCAAACAAACTATGAAAATAAGGACCATTTTTGCAAATTAAATGTTCAGGGACCAAATCCAAATTTTAGAACAAACCACAGAGACCATTTTTGTAATTAACTCTTAATTCTTTAAGATGTATTTGATATTGCTAATTAATACATCCTTCTTTAGAGATTAGATGAGGATCTTTTTGGTGAATGATGTTCTATCAATGGCAAAGTTGTCCTTGCAAATACTAAATTGCTATTCTTTTTTAATTTCTAACAAGGTACTTTAGAGTCAGAGAGATGACCTTATATTTGTGGGACGACAATTATAAACAAATAATAAGGAGAATTGAATTTTGTCTCATTGGCAAAGAATATATACACAAGAATGAGAGCTAAGAATAGAAATTACAATCAAGGATTGCTAATCAATCTGCTATAATCAAGGATTGCTAATCAATCTGCTATAATCAAGGATTGCTAGACAATCAAATCATATACAAAAATAAGTAGAGAATATCATTCCTAAATTAAAGAATAATAATAGTATCTCAATACCCTCCTGCAAGCTCACGGACGATTGCGAACGAGCAGCTTGGATCTTAAATTTTTGAAGCGCGAAGAACCAACAGCTTTGGTAAAAATATCGGCAATTTGATCAACAGACTTGACATGGCGAACCACGAGTTCACCGGATTGAACTTGTTCACGCACAAAGTGATAATCAATCTTAATGTGTTTTGATCTTTGATGAAAAACATGATTAGCTGTGAGAAAGGTTGCACTCAGGTTGTCATATAGAAGGATAGGTGGTCCATCAAGGGAAGTTGCCATCTCCTTTAACAGTTGTTGAAGCCAAATCAGTTCTGCCGAAGCAAAAGCAATAGCTCGATATTCAGCTTCGGTGCTAGAACGAGCTACAACTTTTTGCTTTCGGGATGCCCAACTTATCAAATTTCCTCCAAAATAAATAGAGAAACCATGCTGAGAGCGGCAATCATCGGGATCAGATGCCCAACCAGCATCAGTATAACAAATTAGCCGTGAGTGTCTAGACGGACGAAAGAGCAAACCTGCGTCAATAGTACCTTTAAGATAACGCAAGATGCGTTTGACTGCAGCCCAATGGCGTTCAGATGGGTTATGATTTTATACCGACTTTAATGTGTTTAAATGATATTATTTTATGTATAAAGTATTGGTATAATGCTACATTTAATTGTTATTTATCAATTGAAGGGTTAAAGCTTAAAAGGAGTTAAAATGAGTAAATTGTGCCAGGGAATATTCTACTATTGATAAAACTCATTACGCATGTAGGTAATCCTCTCAACTATAAGTCTGACAAATTTGAGCGCAATCGGAGAACCATTATAGAAAGCCAAGCGCAGTGGGGGGCGCAGCCCTGCTCCCCAACCGAGTGCTCAACAGAACTATTTTTGCGAGGAGCGTACATTGAAGCGCAGGGCAAGCGCAGACCAAGCGCAGCCCTGCTCCCCAACCGAGTGCTCAACAGAATGATTTATTTTGCCAAAATACGAGATTTAAGACCCAAGCGCAGGGTGGGGCGTAGGCCTGCGCCCAACCCATAAAATATTATTTTCGTGATTTTTAGGGTTTTAAAGAGCTGCCTATAAATATGGGTTCATATCAGACGAAAAACACACACATATTTTGAAGAGAAATTGAAGAGAAAAAGAGGAAGAAAGTCCCAGATTCACGATGTAGTCTGCGCGACAACCAACGACGAATGGTTGGGGTTTGGTTCCTTCTAGGCTCCATCTTTCGCCCATCAATCCAACAACTACGAAGCTTGTTCCTGACAAGTTCAATGTTTCGTACGCGTTGGTTGATGATCTCGCTATTATTGTTCATGGGTTTGTTTATTATTTAAGTATTTATGTTTTTCGTTGATTTATTATTGTAACGAACGATATTTTTATTTAGTTTTCTGTGTGATTATTATTTAAATATATTGTTCCGTTCGCTTCTATTTATATCTTTATCGTAAGACGCGTCGTAGCCGTGTTACATGCCGTGCCGAGCTCATTAGATTAGGAGTTAAGACGGACTGTGAACATGACACGATTCGTGCCCAAAATACGGATTGCGATAGATGTGATTGTTATAACTATGTCTATGTGGTTAGGTTACAAAGATAATTAAACGGAATAATAAATAATTAAGTTATTAGCAACCCTAGACCGATTATCCATAATTCCACCCAAACCTTAAACCCGAAGTCGTTGGCATTCTTATTTTAATCTTTATGTTTTCGTAACAAAGCTATAATTAATTTTCCAAAGTTCATCTCAATCACTTCCCTCGTTCAATTAGTTTAACAATTCGTTTTTATTAATTAATTAATAACTATCGTAGAATAATATTGATAACCACATGCTCCCTGAGGAGACGATCCCACTTACCCTAGCTATAAGTTAAGGTGATTGGTGTTTTTATAAATTATTTTTGAACGCTTTACGACGAGCGGTTGTCATGCATAAATTGACAAACCCGATTAACAGAGTAAGCAATTTCGGGACGAGTGATAGTTACATATTGTAACGCACCAACAATGCTTTTCTAATATTTTATGTATAAAGTATTGGTATAATGCTACATTTAATTGTTATTTATCAATTGAAGGGTTAAAGCTTAAAAGGAGTTAAAATGAGTAAATTGTGCCAGGGAATATTCTACTATTGATAAAACTCATTACGCATGTAGGTAATCCTCTCAACTATAAGTCTGACAAATTTGAGCGCAATCGGAGAACCATTATAGAAAGCCAAGCGCAGTGGGGGGCGCAGCCCTGCTCCCCAACCGAGTGCTCAACAGAACTATTTTTGCGAGGAGCGTACATTGAAGCGCAGGGCAAGCGCAGACCAAGCGCAGCCCTGCTCCCCAACCGAGTGCTCAACAGAATGATTTATTTTGCCAAAATACGAGATTTAAGACCCAAGCGCAGGGTGGGGCGTAGGCCTGCGCCCAACCCATAAAATATTATTTTCGTGATTTTTAGGGTTTTAAAGAGCTGCCTATAAATATGGGTTCATATCAGACGAAAAACACACACATATTTTGAAGAGAAATTGAAGAGAAAAAGAGGAAGAAAGTCCCAGATTCACGATGTAGTCTGCGCGACAACCAACGACGAATGGTTGGGGTTTGGTTCCTTCTAGGCTCCATCTTTCGCCCATCAATCCAACAACTACGAAGCTTGTTCCTGACAAGTTCAATGTTTCGTACGCGTTGGTTGATGATCTCGCTATTATTGTTCATGGGTTTGTTTATTATTTAAGTATTTATGTTTTTCGTTGATTTATTATTGTAACGAACGATATTTTTATTTAGTTTTCTGTGTGATTATTATTTAAATATATTGTTCCGTTCGCTTCTATTTATATCTTTATCGTAAGACGCGTCGTAGCCGTGTTACATGCCGTGCCGAGCTCATTAGATTAGGAGTTAAGACGGACTGTGAACATGACACGATTCGTGCCCAAAATACGGATTGCGATAGATGTGATTGTTATAACTATGTCTATGTGGTTAGGTTACAAAGATAATTAAACGGAATAATAAATAATTAAGTTATTAGCAACCCTAGACCGATTATCCATAATTCCACCCAAACCTTAAACCCGAAGTCGTTGGCATTCTTATTTTAATCTTTATGTTTTCGTAACAAAGCTATAATTAATTTTCCAAAGTTCATCTCAATCACTTCCCTCGTTCAATTAGTTTAACAATTCGTTTTTATTAATTAATTAATAACTATCGTAGAATAATATTGATAACCACATGCTCCCTGAGGAGACGATCCCACTTACCCTAGCTATAAGTTAAGGTGATTGGTGTTTTTATAAATTATTTTTGAACGCTTTACGACGAGCGGTTGTCATGCATAAATTGACAAACCCGATTAACAGAGTAAGCAATTTCGGGACGAGTGATAGTTACATATTGTAACGCACCAACAATGCTTTGGTATAAGTGTGGATCAGAAAAAGGATCGCCACCCTTGGTCAATCTGGAGCCAGGCTCTGCCGGAGAAGATATGGGTTTGGCGCCCGTCATTTTGCTTCTTTCGAGAAGATCCAATATATGCTTTCGTTATGACAGCAAAATAGAGGAGGACGAGTGATGAACTTCGATGCCTAAAAAGAAATTTAGAGTACCTAAATCCTTCAGAGCAAAGACAGAATCTAGATACTTAACCAACTCATCAATAAGTAAGGAATTAGAACCTGTAATGAGAATATCATCAACATAAACAAGAACATAAACAACATCAGAGCCATGTCGTTTGATGAAAAAAGATGTGTCTGAAAGGCAAGGTTTGAACCCATGTTAAATCAGGGATTGTTGTAACTTTTGAAACCAAGCTCTCGGAGCTTGTTTAAGACCATAAAGTGCCTTTTTAAGCTTGCAGACATATGTGGAATGGTTAGAAGAAACAAATCCCTGTGGTTGATCCATGTAAACAGTTTCAGACAAGTCTCCATTCAAAAAAGCGTTATTGACATCCACTTGACGAAGAGACCAATTATGAGTGACTGCCATACTTAGAACAATTCTAATTGTTGTGGGCTTAATAACAGGACTAAAAGTATCTAGATAATCGATACCCTCTTCCTGATTAAATCCCTTTGCCACTAATCGCGCTTTGTAGCGCTCGATTGTTCCATAAGGTCTTCTTTTAATCCTGAAAATCCACTTACAACCAATGACATTAGCATCAGGAGGTCTAGGAACAAGGTCCCAAGTCCTATTAGTCATTAAGGCATCATATTCTAATTGCATAGCATGTTGCCAATTCGGGTTCTTTGAGGCCTGGAAAAAGAATTTTGGCTCAATTTCAGAAGAGTCAGGTGACTGGGGATGTTTAGTAACAGTAAAAGATTTAGGCTTGAGAGAAGAGGTTCAAGCTCGAGTTACCATAACATGCTCCGAGTTCTCTGATGGACGAAAATATGAGGGGGCGTTTGGATAAGGGTTGGCGATGGGAATGGTAGGAGGAGGAATCGGCTCCATCGTATGAGAGGTTGGCGGCATCATGCCAGACGTGGGCTCAGATGGTGAAAGGGTTGAGGTTGTTGGAGAGAGACCGGAAGAATCAGATGATAAGTAGATCGATTCTGTAGCAGAGTCATTGGATTCGGTGGAAGATGACGTAGGGAGATGCGATGAGGAGACTTGTGTAGAGGTACTAGGTGACTCAAGCTTTGATGCTTCTTGAAGAGTATGAAGAGGAAGTTCAGAATTGAGTGATTGGTCGGAATTCAATTGAGAATTGTGCTCAGGGAATGGGAAAGAAGATTCATCAAAAACTACATGACGAGCAATATAAGTACGAGATGAAGGAACGTGAAAGCATAAATAGCCTTTATGTTTTGCGTTGTACCCTAAAAACACACACTACACATATCGAAATTCCAATTTAGTGTTGTTATAGGGTCTAGTGTACGGATAACAAAGACAACCAAATGACTTGAGAAAATGGTAATCAGGTTGACGATTATATAAACTCTCATAAGGCGACTTGTGTTTGAGAATGGGAGTGATGGTTCTGTTATTTGTGTAAATAGCGGTATGAAAGGCTTGTTCCCAAAAATTAACAGGTAGTTTAGAATGGGCTATGAGAGCGAGACCTTTTTCTATAATGACACGATTGCGTCTTTCAGAGTCTCCAATTTGTTCCGGAGTATGCAGACATGAGACTCGGTGAATAATACCATGTTTTTGTAGAAAAGATGAGACATTGCGATATTCACCCCCCCAATCAGATTGTAAAGACTTAATTTTGGTGGAGAATTGTGTTTCAACCATTTGTTTGAATAATGTGAATGCCCAAAGAACTTGAGATTTATTGGTTAGAAAATAAACCCACACAAACTTTGTACAATCATCAATAAAAAGAACAAAATAGCGATTACCATTCATAGAGGATACTGGAGCAGGGCCCCAGACATCTGAGTAAACTAAATCAAAAGGTTGTTTGGAGGTAATATGACGAGAAGGTAAATGAAGTCTATGACTCTTACCTAATTGACAAGCATTACAAGCGGATGACAATTTATTACAAGAGGTAGGTAAATTATAAGTAGAAAGTAGACGACGCAACACAGATTCATGTGGATGAGCAAGTCGATGATGCCAGCAGGAAGCAGAAGCTCGCTCACCCACAAAGACATGAGGAGGACTTGAAAGACATGGACTGATAGGTAGCCGATATAAGCCATTCTCAACAACCCCTTTGAGAAGTGTCTGGCCCTGCAGGTTCTTGACATAACATAAGTTAGGATGAAATTCAAGAATGACATTATTGTCCTTGCATAATTGAGAGACACTGACAATATTTTTTGAAATTTTAGGAACAACAAGAATATTTTTAAGAGACAAAGGTTTAGAACCATGCATAGCTGTTAAATATCAGTGACCTGTGTGAGTAATAGGAAGTGATGGACCATTACCAACAACTAAGTTGTCCTTAATGCTTAGATCGCCCAGGTCAGCCGTGACATGATTCGTGGCTCCTGAGTCAATAACCCATGGATCAGTAAGAGTTGAAGGGCTTTTACCGTAAACCATATGCGCCTGTTTGAAGACTTGTGGCTTTTGTTGAAATTGACGGTCACTAGCTCTTCTATTTGTGGCTGGAAACATAGTCAAATTAAGTCGCTGATGATAGTTGCGAGCCTCATGATGAGGTTTAGTGCAGATCTGACAAACCATTTTGGGGCGGTCATTGGAAGGAGATAAACTTTGACTAGTGGAAGAACGACTAGTCGATGTCCTTTTGGTGACAATGTTAGCAGATATCAACGAGGCAACGTTGTTGTCATCTTCAAGGCGTTGTTCTTCACGAAGAAGAAGACCAATTAAATCGTTGGAGGTAATGGGATCAATTCGAATGCTAAGGGCTGATTTGAAAGCTCCATATTCTGGACCAAGACCAAACAAGAGATAGGATACAAAGTCTTCATCCGATATTATCGTCAAGCATTCAGCTAGCGAGTCTGAGATGGCACGTTTTTTCTCGACATACTCAAGAATTGTCATGGATCCCTTCGTAAGTGTCTGAAGTTGTTGCTTGAGATGCATTTGGCGTGCCCTTGTTTGAGCATGAAACATTTGCTCGAGCATGAGCCAAACTTCAGAAGTGGTAGTCGCACGTGCCACATGACCAAGTAGTGGAGCAGTTAGTGTCGAGCGGATCCATAGCAGGACAAGTTTATCCTTGCGTTTCCATGTCACAAATGCTGGGTTTGGAGTGAAATTGGTGGAACCTTCCTCGGGTGGCAGAGTTGGTGATGGAGCATTGCTAGAGACCAGAAAGGAATCAAGTTCATAAGCCTCAAGTGCAGAACGAATGGTTCCACGCCAAAGTGAGTAGTTGGAGCGATCTAGGCGGACAGCCAACGTCGGAAATTGGAGAGTAGCAGAGGCACCGCCAGCTGCTGTAAAAAGGATTTGAGTTGCAGAAGCAGTATTATTTTGGTCGGCGGAAGACATGGTTGAGGACCTAAGGTTGCTCTGATACCATATAAACAAATAATAAGGAGAATTGAATTTTGTCTCATTGGCAGAGAATATATACACAAGGATGAGAGCTAAGAATAGAAATTACAATCAAGGATTGCTAATCAATCTGCTATAATCAAGGATTGCTAGACAATCAAATCATATACAAAAATAAGTAGAGAATATCATTCCTAAATTAAAGAATAATAATAGTATCTCAATAACAATAAAGAACAAAAACTTAAAATTACCATCGAAGAACACTGCTCCCACTACCTTCCCCTTTGTGATCGACAGGTATGAAATCAATTGCTCTATGTACAATTGAGAAAATTTTAACAACTCTTTGGTTGCATTTACTTTTATATAGTTGCATTTTGTTGATTAATGTGTTTATTGCTGCTGCTTTTTTTTTTTTTTCATTTAATGATTTAGTTGGTGAATCTTTTCTTGTTGTGGTGTGCTAATCGGAAGACTTTGAACATCAAGAATGATTTCACCATCGAGGAATATCATTAGGACTTCTAGATTTTGTTTAGAATAGATTGACGATTGAACAAGGATTATAAGTTAAATTTAACTTTTTAGTGTTATTTTTGAATTATATCATCATGTACAACTTTTGATTCAAGAAATTGGATGACTTTTTGTTTATATTATTTAAATTTTTACTGCTATTAGTATATAAGAAAATTACATAAATACAAAAAATAAAAAAAAAAGTTAATAAAATTATCAATAATTTTAGTGACTGAAATTTGAGTCACTAAAAGTCTTTTTATATCCATTGTGACTAAATCTTTTACTATGGAAAACAAAGATGTAGAATCATGAAATTTACCAAGCATGCTATACCTACTTAAACATTAGTCACTAAATCTGTTAGGCATTTACTAACTAAAATTAAGTGTTATGAAGGACTTTTAGTGATGGTGGCATTAGTGACTGATTTTTTTCAGAGGAGAAAGTCAAAATGGATTTACTTACTAATTTAAGAGTTTTAGTGACACCTTTTTCCAAGTCAGTAAAAGGTTTTATCTTGTAGTGTGCTAGTGCATGTCCATATCTCTCCTCGTACTCTCATAAACCCGATTTGGCCAAACCTTTTCATGCTCAATGTCATGTGCGAAAAATGCCCTGGATTGGTTTAACGACTCCAGTGCTACCGATCATATATATGGCTCCGTCCCCGGATCGGTGACTCAACCAACAGTTTATGATGGTAATTCAAACGTCACTTTTGAGGATGGTAATGTTACTATTCTTCCTAATAACATACGGTTATGTGATGTTTTGGTAGTTCCTAATCATAGCAAAAATTTACTATCTATTAGTAAATTAATGGCTGATAATAGTTTGGATATTTTTCTTCCAATTCTGAATTTTATAATCAGGACCGGGCAACTCAACAGGTCCTAGCAAGGGCCCGATATATGTGAACAAGGATTATATGTTCTTTCTCATGAACCACAAGCTTTTGCAGCCACCACATGTTCAACGTTAAAAGTATCTTATGAACTTTGGCATTCCCGTTTGGGGCACGTTTGTTTTTACACTATTTCTCTTTTAAAACAATTGGGTTATTCTGTGACGTCTTTATTACCGTCACCCGTTGTATGTCCGGCTTGTCAATTTGCTAAGGCGCATCGCTTACCTTTTGAACTTAATGACAAACGTTCTTTAAGAGTTTTGGGCTTGGTTCATTGTGATTTATGGGGACAATCCCCGGTTAATTGTTTTGATAGATGATTATCATTAATTATTAGGATATCTTCTGGATGACTATTCTCTATTTACATGATCTATCCTCAAAACCAATTCATGTTTCCTTGTGGTCTTTGGGAATTTTCTTACATTTGTTCAAACCCAATTTTCAACAAAAATTAAGGTATTCCAAAGTGATATAGGGGCACGGAATTTGAAAATCATCACGTTCGCTCGGCATGCCAAGTTTGATGAACTCTCATTTTCGTTTAGAGGTTCATCTCCGGCTTCCCTTTATGATCTTTGTTTGGTAACATTTCATGATGATATTCCGACTTCTCGATCCATCCTTGTCACGCCTGCTCCTCCACCCCTCTCTCTCTCTATCTCTCTCTCTCTCTCTCTCTCTCTCTCTCTCTGTGTGTGTGTGTATATACACACACACACACACACATACACACTCAAGTTTCATGGAGTCCCATATTAGAGTCGAGTCTTGGAGTCTCGTTTTACATGTACATGTTCGTTACGATAAAATATTATATTTCATGCAAAAGTGCAATACACACATGTTCAAAAGTGCATTATTATTGACTATTTCACATAATTTGAAGTTCCTTACAATAAAAATGTTATATTTCATGCAAAAATACAATATGCACATGTTTAAAAATGCATTATGAGTTCACGTGTGTATATTGTTTAAATAGTGTACTTTTGCATGAAATATAATTTTTTTTATCGTAATGAACTTCAAATGATGTAAACTCATCGATCTTAATGCATTTTTAACATTTGTATATTGCATTTTTGCATTAAATAGAACATTGAACATGTGTATTTAATATGAGACTCCATGGAACTCAACCATGGAGACTCCAGGACTCCACCTATATATATATATATATATATATATATATATATATATATATATATATATATATATATATATATATATATATATATATATATATATATATATATATATATATATATATATATATATATATATGTATGTATATATATATATATAGATGAGATCATTGCAAAACCTTAATTTGGTGTAGAACCATAGAACCAATCTCAGCCCTTGAAAAGTTACCATCCACGGTTGAAATAAAATTGACAAATCTGTAAATATTTAAAATTGAATTCGGTGCACATAGGATTGAAACGCGCGCATGGGTATAATCGTAATTATACAATTCAAATCAATCATGTCACCGTCATTGTCGACCTCTCTGATTTCACTCTCGTTCGGTTAGGATTCTCCCTTAGCATCACAAAAAAATTTATGAAGAATTGCATTGCGAAAACAACTGCATTCCGAAAACAAAGCAATGATTCTGTGATATATAATGCAAGTTCACACAATATGTCGAATATTGATGATATGAACGAGGATTTAACATTGAAGCAGATTATAGAAAAAAGTAAGTTATTAAACCCTATGTTTTTACGATTTCTGTTTATGAACGAGGATTATGTTTTTTTGTTTAAGTTTATGAACACTTCAATAATAATAAATTTTTATGCATTTCGCATATTCGATATATCATTGATGAAGTAACATATGATAAAAATACTGAAGTTCAAACCCCTAATATACCAATTTATATGAATTTCAGATTTTATTATAATATTCAATGAATTTTGCTTAACATTTTATATTTTTCAGTATCAGATGATAAACAAATTCCTACTACAACTGCGAAACCTTCAAAGCCAGTAAGAATCGTGTTAAAAAGGTTCTCCAGTATGAAAAATTCAGCTCAACCAATCGAAGGTAAAGATAAATATGTGATTACGATGATGATTCAATGTTAGATTTGATTTGTAAGTTGTCTCAGACGTTTGTTAGTCTGATATGATATGTTACATGGTCAGTTTATAACTGACATGCTATATAGCATCATTAAGTTTATTTAGTGCTCATGTTATATCTGACATGATAAATAGAATCATAAGTTTACTTTTATTTAGCTATATAACTGACATGCATGTTATATATCATCATCTGATGCATGCAATACACATCAAGTATTTGCGTAAATAGGATGACCAAACAATGTTAGATATGGTCTGCAATGTGTTCTTTAAACATTTGTAAATGCTTTATCCGAGGCTTTGTTCTCGTTTATCACATTAGTACACTGAAACATGAAAGGGTGTAACATTATGAACATGTATACTGATATGATATGTTGCATGGTCAGTCTATAACTGACATGCTATGTATGATCATCTTGCATGTACCTATCATTTTTCTATGTAATATAAAGTGTGTTTGAAAAGCTAGTTCTAGGGGTTCAAATGCATAGTTTCTAGTCAATATCTGGTAATTTGATATGCATGTGATACACATCAACTATTAGCGTAAATAGGATGACCAATCAATGTTAGATATGGTTTGCAATGTGTTTTTTTAGACATTTGTAACTGCTTTATCCGAGGCTTTGTTCTCGTTGATCACATAAGTACACTAAAACATGAAAGGTGTTACATTATTTGAACATATATACTGATATGATATGCTGCATGGTCAGTTTATAACTGACATGCTATGTAGGATCATCTTGCATGTACCTATCATTTTTTATGTAATTTGAAGTTTGTCTGAAAAGGTACTTCTAGGGGTTCAAATGCATAGTTTCTAGTCAAAATATGCTAATTTGAGATGAATGCAATACACGTCAAGTATTTGCGTAATTAGGATGACTAATAAATGTTAGATATGGTTTGCAATGTGTTTTTTTTTGACATTTGTAACTGCTTTATCCGAGGCTTTGTTCTCGTTGATCACATTAGTACACTAAAATATGAAAGGGTGTAACATTATTTGAACATATATACTGATATTATATGCTGCATGGTAAGTTTATAACTGACATGCTATGTAGGATCATCTTGCATGTACCTATCATTTTTCTATGTAATATGAACTTTTTATGAAAATGTAGTTCTAGGGGTTCAAATGCATAGTTTCTAGTCAAAATATGGTAATTTGAGATGCATGCGATACAAATCAAGTATTTGCGTAATTAGGATGACCGATAAATGTTAGATACGGTTTCCAATGTGTTTATTTTAGAACATTTGTAAATGCATTATCCGTGGCTTTGTTCTCGTTGATCACATTAGTACACTGAAACATGAAAGGGTCTAACATTATTTGAATATATAGACTGATATGATATGCTGCATGGTAAGTTTATAACTGACATGTTATGTAGGATCATCTTGCATGTACCTATCAATTTTGTATGTAATTTGAAGTTTGTCTGAAAAGGTAGTTCTAGGGGTCAAATGCATAGTTTCTAGTCAAAATATGCTAATTTGAGATGAATGCAATACATAACAAGTATTTGCATAATTAGGATGACCAATAAATGTTAGATATGGTTTGCAATGTGCTTTTTTAGACAATTAAACTGCTTTATTCGAGGCTTTGTTCTCGTTGATCACATTAGTACACTGAAACATGAAAGTGTGTAACATTATTTGAACATATAGACTGATATGATATGCTGCATGGTCAGTTTATAAATTATATGCTATGTAGGATCATTAAGTTTATTTAATGTGTAATGCAATATTGAATTCTTTGTTGGATGCAGAAGTAGATAATAAGAAAGTTAAACCTAGAAAGCCTAAAAGAAAGATATTAGTTGATGAGGAGTCGAATGACACAAACACAAAATCTTCATCAGCTAGTTCTTTAGGTAATATGTTGTTTTGAGTTACAACTCTTATTCTATATGAACTTATATGGTTGTTATATTGCATACAATTGACATTATATTGTTTTCATAGAAGAATTCGATGACAAAAAGGATTGTAAACAGGCAAAAAGCTCTAAGAAAATGGTTGACAAGGTTTCAAATAGGAAAAAATCATCAGTTGTCAAGGAGGAATCTTCTCCAGAGATAGATACTAAGAAACTGATGGAATTTTTTAAGAAATTCACAAGGAAAGCTGGGAGTGGTAAACAAAATAAAACAGTGAAATCGAAGAAGAAAAAGAACATAAAAGTGGAAGATATGAAGAAAAAACAAGTATTAAAAGAAAACGGAAGGATGCTAGCAGTGATGAATATGAAGAAAAGCCAACGAACAAAAGAGTTATATTATCAAGGTTTTCACCGAATGTTCTTTTGAAAGCAGTGGCATCGATGAGTGATGAGCAGAAGGATAGGGTATGTAAAACGGGTTTTGAATCAATACTGAAGATGCGTATATCAGAAATCCCATCGAAGCTTGGATATTATGTTGTTGACTGTTTTGATCCAGTGTCTTCTACAATTTGTCTTCCAAGTGGATCAATCGAAGTTACTAAAGATTGGATCCAAGAAGCACTTGGAATATCGTATGGTGGAGTGGAGATTAACATTGTTGCGAGGACTGACATTGATGATCCAGTGACATTAATGTGGAGAAACCAATTCAAGAGTATAAGTGTACGCCCATATGATGTCGTTGGTGAAATTGAAAGATCAAATGATAGTGACCGGCTGTTTGACCTGTAGTACTTTTTACTACAATC
The DNA here is from genome assembly GCA_020465985.1 of Centrapalus pauciflorus. Taxonomy (NCBI): domain Eukaryota; kingdom Viridiplantae; phylum Streptophyta; class Magnoliopsida; order Asterales; family Asteraceae; genus Centrapalus; species Centrapalus pauciflorus. Next base: position 274,459 of record JAANYP010005537.1, read on the forward strand.
ATGGCACATGGAACGAAGATGGGTACATGCAACCAACGTATACTACCTTTTTTCACTGAAGGTAATATTTACTACAATCTTTTACACAACACCATTATATATGATACGAGAAATATTGTGTCTGATTTAACAAATTAGTGTTATATGATATGTTGCATACTCATGTTATAGCTGACATGGTATGTAGAATATTAAATTTACTTTTATTAAATTAATGTTATATGATATGTTAAATGATCATGTTATATCAAGGGAATGGTACATGCAACCAACGTATACTACCTTTTTTCACTGAAGGTACTGATATAAAGGAACTGGATTGGTGTGGTTTCATACTTGATTGCTTGAAAGCTTGTAAAAAGGGATGGAATGAACCTGGATCGAAAAAATGATTTCAGCGGCCCACTCACACTCTTAACGTTAAATATAAATACAAACAACTTCTTCTCCATTATATAGATTTTAGTGTGTGAAACACTAATGCTTATATATTTTTTATATTTTTATGAAACTGTTATATGTTGATATGTGCAATGCAATGAAATTATTGACCAGAGAAGAAGGCCACTGATCTAGACATGGACTTTTAATGATTTGAAAAACAGAGCGAGCTTAGAGCTTAAATGTGGTGCTTTCGGGTTGGGTCAAATAAACAACAACTATGAAGAACCACCACAAGTTGAAGATGATTCAAACATTGAACATCGAGCTGAAGAAATTCAAAGAGGTGATCATTCAAAGACTACACTGGGTGATGATCATCTAATAACTCGGGCAGAAAAAAAGTATGAAAAGCTCGTTGAAGACAAGAAATTTCTTGAAACATTGATGTCTGATATTGATGATACTTATGCGGTTGCATAAGATTCCAAGATTTGATCATCAAAGTAGATTCACTGTTTGGCACAAAAGTTCAGACACCATTGAATGTGACACCATTGAATGAGACGTCACTGAATGATACACAATTTTGGAATTCTCCAAGTGATATTCAAGAACTGGAAAGTACAATTTTACGAGAGAAGAAAGCCAACCCAGTTACTGAATGTATGAGTCCACCAACTTATAGCTTGGGATTGACTCAATACTTCATTGAAGCGGAAAAGATCGCTGAAGCAATTGATAAAGATGCACAAGATGCACATGATGTAGATGACACAAATCTGCAAACTCCAACGGTTCCAAATAAGAATGCAATGGATGATGGAGATGACACAACCATGCAAACTCTAATGGTTGAAGGTAAGGATGCAAAGGATCTTGGTGATAACACAGACATGACTACAATAGTTCAATATAATTATGGAAAGGATACAAAAGACATGTTGTATGGCACAATAGAAATTCCAAACTCAACATGGATGACAGTTATGGATAAAAGAACGCGACTTGTCAAGCCATCAGTTTCTCTAAGATCTCCCTATCATACTAGAGAAGTGGATATGCATACTCGGGTTGACCCTGTTGAGACATGTATCATTAATTACATATTCTGCTTTGTTGGCACAGACCCTGAGTAAGTAACTTTCAAATTTAATAGTATGTTTATATTATTAAATTTGAACTATGAATAAGATACACTGAATTTTGTTTGATACTTTGAATATTATATATTGCATCATAATATGATAATTTCTGTATGATATGTCGAATAATAGTTTATTTCATTTTCATTATTAGGGACAACGTTTTTATGAAAGGACCAAATGAATATTGTCCAAGGTTCCACCTTGAAAGTTTGATACACACATCTTGGATATACTGTGGAGTTATTGACCTTTGGGCCATGGTATTGAATCATGCTGAAAAAGATACAATATCCAAGGATTGACCATATCGGTTATTCATGAACTCTAACACTCTTGTAAGTTTTTATATTGATTATATTATTGTATGATAAATGTTTTTTTAACACCTTCCATTTGATGTTTTCAAAAACGCTGAGCAGATTCAGATGGAGTAGATGGTAAACTATCAGCAATGTTCAACTCCAGTATATATGATGTTATGAAACAAACAAGGTCTGGAATGGTATTTGATGATATTGATATGGTGAGTCCCACTTTGAAATAACAAGGTTATTATTAATAAATTGTTTGTATCATCATTTACACAACTCCAGTGTATATGATATTAGAAATACTGTGTATAATTTACTTTTATTAAATTAGAGGTATATCATATGTTGAATGCTGATGTTATATCTAACATGATATATAGATTCGTAAATTTACTTTTATTAAATTAGAGACATATGATATGTTGAACGCTCACATTAGTACACTGAAACATGAAAGGGTCTAACATTATTTGAACATATAGACTGATATGATATGCTGCATGGTCAATTTATAACTAACATGCTTTGTAGGATCATCTTGCATGTACATATCATTTTTGTATGTAATTTAAAGTTTGTCTGAAAAGGTAGTTTTAGGGGTTCAAATGCATAGTTTCTAGTCAAAATATGCTAACTTCAGATGAATGCAATACACATCAAGTATTTGCGTAATTAGGATGAACAATAAATGTTAGATATGGTTTGCAATGTGTTTTTTGTATACATTTATAACTGCTTTATCCGAGGCTTTGTTCTCGTTGATCAAATTAGTACACTGAAACATGAAAGTGTGTAACATTATTTGAACATATAGACTGATATGATATGTAGCATCGTCAGTGACTGACATACTATGTAGGATCATTAAGTTTATTTAATGCTCATGTTATAACTGACATGATAAATAGAATCATAAGTTTACTTTTATTTAGTATATAAAATGAAGTTCATTAAATTCTTGTGATTGTTTAGGTCTTTTTCCCAATGATAAGATCGCGGAATTTTTACTTGATGGTTTTCAATTTGAAGAAGGCTAGCTTTGATGTTAGTGAGAAAAGTGGACTTGATATTCCCTTCGAAAACAAGTATTCAGTGATTCCAGAACGTTTGGTACGTATTATCAATGAAAAGACTATATATATTTTATTGTTTGTCGTGGATAACAGTGGTCATGATAGTACGTTCTTACTTATATTTTATTATTTGTCGTTGTTCTCTTGAAATACCAGCAAGATTTCTTTGCTCCATTTATTAAATCAAGAAACCACAAGAAGACAGATGCAATAAGGAAGCTTAAGCCAAAACCCCTTTATTCTCTTATTTGGATTGAAAGAAAGATTGATGGTGAAGTGGAGGACAAGAACCAACAATCTTGACGGTGGTGTCTTTTTGATGAGACACATGGAAACATACAAGGGAAATCGAGAAAAGAATTGGGACTGTGGTTTGGAGAAGGAGTCACACTTTCAGAAAGTTCAATTGAAGCGTTTAAGATCAAAGTACTTGACAAAGATTTTACTTTCAGACTTGAACCTGATGAGAGATAAATTGGTGGAGAATGCTGAATACTTCGAATTACTGACCCAAGATATCATTCAAGATCTGAAATAAGAATCCATTGTTGAATCTGATGAACATCTTGTTGCATAAGACGGACTTCTGATAGCTTTTCTCTTGTTTTAACTGACAACTAAGAAACTATTCTAGTTCTGTTTTTAGCCCAAGTAATTTAACATCTGTTCCTTTTTGAAAAATCAATGTTGGTGGTATTATAATATGCTTTTATAATATGATTTCATGTTATAATCTACTGTGAAATATTATTTTGTATCTTCATTACTAGTGTTATATTATATGATGAAGGTTCTTTGATATGGTAGTTCTATATGTTGCAATCCATAGTTTCTTTCCAATATTGATCCATGCAATCCACATCAAGTGGTTGGGTTGTTATAATGACCATTCAATGATAGATATGATTTGAAACATGTTTTAGACGTTTGTTAGTATTTTATCCATGGCTTTGTTGTCATTGCTGACATCAGTAAGTGTATAGCAAAATATCTACACAAAATCTAAAAAATATAATACATGGTCATTTAATAACGGGATAATTGCGCAAAAAACCCCAAACTTGTCCGCTTTTTGTGATTAAAACCCGAAACCATTTTTCGTTGAAAAGAAAACCCCGAACTAACTAAAAATCAGTAAATCAAGGTTTTACTAATGAGTAACTGGTTGAAATCGGTTATTAATCCTACGTGGACTGGTAAATAACCTACGTAGAAAAATATTAATTGTTGAATCCGATTTCCAAGTATTACACATCATTTTTAACGCTCGTAGATGAGGTAATTCCATTTAAAAATTACGATTAAAAATTATCAACGTGGTTAAAAATGATGTGTAATACTTGGAAATCGGTTTCAAAAATTAAAAATAATTCTACGTAGGTTATTTACCAGTCCACGTAGGATTAATAACCGGTTTCAACCCGTTACTCATCGATAAAACCTTGATTTACTGATTTTTAGTTAGTTCGGGGTTTTCTATGCAACGAAAAATGGTTTGGGGTTTTAATCACAAAAAGCGGACAAGTTTGGGGTTTTTTGCGCAATTATCCCTTTAATAACTAACATGATATGCTGCATGGTCATTTTATAATTGACATTCTATGTAACATCTTGCATCTAAATTTTATTTGGAATGTAATATGAAGTTTGTTGCAATGCATAATTTCTAATCAATTTACTGATGCATGAAAAATACATAAAGTATTTGTGTTATAAGGATCACCATTCAATGTTATATAATGTTTGCAACGTCTTTTATACATTTATTATTGTTTCGTTATCCATGGATTTGTTATCATTTCTTACATAAGTAAGTGTCAAAATATAAACAATATCTAAAAAATCTAGTCTTATGATATGATGCATGGTCACTTCATAACTGACATGCTATGTAAAATATCTTGCATTATAAACTATATTAAAAAAAACTTCAACATAAAACGTACATCGAAACATTATTTCTAAATGTAGCAATACATGTTTACTTTTTCAGAACAAAGAATAAAATGCAATTAAAAAATCTTAGTATAAAACCTATCTAAAACATTATGTACTATCAGGACAATTTCGTGAATCATGTGAACACAATTCCCCACAGCTTTTGCATCGTCTTTTTGGCTTCTTACTCTCAATAACATATTTCTCACGAAGTCCAATCAACCTATTTGCTGTTCCACAACCTTTGTTTCGTATTCCACGTGGCACATGTATGTTTATCTTATCTGGTTGTTGAATTCCGAACAAAATATACTTGCTTGGTATCTCTTCAACATCATTGACATTGAAAAAACAAAAAAAATGTCGACAAACTATACCAATGTGAAAAAACATAAGACAACTGCAATTGATCTCTCCTTCATTCACATTGTTAACAACCTGAAAATATAAATATATAAAGAATTAACAGTTTTCAGAATAATTCTATTCTGAATAGTAAAAGAAATCATTATATACCGTATACTCCTTTGATGAATGTCTTCCATTGAACTTTTCTTTAAATAATCGTTGTTTCAAAACAATTTTTCAGCTTACTTGACTTCTGAACACACAATGAAAATGCCTTGTTAATTTCTTCCTGTACAATCCCAAATATGTTACGCGTGTACACATCATGAGCATGACGTTCAATCCTTAATGGTGTCTTCGTTCTCGCACTAGATGAATCATCATCATGATCTAAATCACACTGGACATTTCTTTGCTTATCCATAGCTCCCTCAAATCGCATCATAAAATCAATCTAAGTAGCTCTATGGTTCTGCACATTACCAAAGAATGCATTCTCACTTTCTAAGAGAGATGTCGTCCTCATTAAACCGTTGATAGGCACATCTTTAAAGTATGCAGGAATACATTTATCACACACTTCATAAAATGTCATTAAACCATCTATTCTCTGCAAGATTATAATTCTCTATAAAAGAATTTCATCCCTTCTCAAAATCTTCAATCTTACAATCACGACTCCACATCAAATTGTTAAAACTGCTTCTAAAATCCTCATTGTTGAATAGTTCTCTTGTAACATATGCATACATTAAACAAAAAAATAGCACATCATATAAAAAAAAGCATTAAATTGATCACTGATACATACTAGTTATTTAATATAATGATTATTCAATATTGAATTACTGTTATATCATATATGGGAATGTTGTCATGATATAATGTATGATCATATTCATGTTATAGGTTAGTTATAAAATGCATAGTAATTAAATACCACACTAGTTTATTACCCGCGTATTACGCGGATATTTTTAATATATATAAATATAATAAATAAAAAGATAAAGATATAAATATTATTTTTTAACAAAAGTATATAATATGATATTATTATTTATTATGACCTATTAATTTTGTATATTTCTAAATATATATGAAGAGTAATTATTTTCTTATATATTTTTTAAACTTTTATTATATTATCTTATAATTAATAAGTTAGTAGATTATTAGATTTTGTTTGATTTGATTTGATTTGAATTTAAAAGTGGATTATATTAGATTTGGATAGATTTAATTAATAAGTTAGTAGAGTATTAGATTTTGTTTGATTTGATTTGATTTGAATTTAAAAGTGGATTATATTATATTTGGATGGATTTGATTTAAATTCCTTTATTATTTTTAAAATCTATAAATGTCACGTGTCGATTCATGGTGACGACACGTGGCTTCACCAGAAATGAGTATAGTTACTCTTTTAATAGTATAGATAGATACTACATTCAATATTATATAAGACGATTATTCAATATTGAATTACTAATATATGGATTACCTTAATAGAAAGTTTCCTTGTAATGTGCCACATACACAAACGATGTTTTGAATCCGGCAAAACATGTGCAATGACTTTTATCATCGAAGGATCTTGATCAGTAACTATTACAGAAGGCTTGTGACCCATACATCGTACAAACACATCTAATAACCAAGAGTATGACTCAATTGATTCATTGGCTAGAAAACGCACACCAAATGATACACATTTCTTGTGATTTTCAATTCCGGTAAATGGAACAAAAGACATCATATACCTGATAACATTGTCAAAAATATTTAGAAATATGAATATAAATTCAACAAAAAATAACAGAGAAACAATATCATTACTTGTTTGTTCCATACGTCGCATCAAAGGACACTATGTCACTAAACTCTTTATAATTCAACTTTGCAGTTTCATCAGCCCAAATTAATGCAAGAAGCTGACCATCAGCTGCACATTTACTCTCACATGTGAAATTTGGAACGCTTCAGTCTTTTTTGTGAGACGATCAACTACCATTTGAGCATCACTCTCATCTATGAACCTATTAAGGTCTCTCTTGAAATTCTTACAATCAGTCCTTGAGGAATTAATATATTCATATCCACCAGCAAGATCAGCCGTATACCTATGTGCTATAACATGTCCAACATTTGACCAGATATTTGTTGAATAAATGCTTGATCAACAAGACTTAAATTTCTTATTTTTTTCAACAGAAACTTATTATCTTCAGACAACAATCTATGATTGTGTCTCTCTTCAAAGACATACAATTCATAATGACCTATAGATCCAGTGACTAATCTGAATTTGGCTCCAGCGATACATTCTGATTTTATAACCTTTGACTTACGCATTATATCAGAATTAGAACAACCTTCACCTGTATCATAACTAACCTTCGATGCCTTTCCTTCTTTGTTACATAACACACACATCAATGAGACAAATCCTAGTGCAGTCTTTTTTGTTGTTGATTTTTTACATTGAATCCTGCAATTTCTGCATAAATCTAATAAAACTTGATTGCATCATCCAATGAAAAGAATATGCTTTTGACTTTTGGTTTCGTGTATTCTGGTACATTTGGTGTTCAATATCTAGTACCATCTGTTGAAATAGATTCTATGAACTCTTCTTGATCACCATCCTCAGTATTAACATTTACTACAATACATAAAGATAAACAGCAGTATCAATGTTACTAGGATAATAAGATAAACAAACAAGGAAATTCAATATCGCATCATAGTGATATTACTATCATTTCAACGTTGCACATTAAAATACAATTCAGAAACAACAACCAATCCAATGATATGTTTTATATAATAAGATAAACAAACTAGTTATTGTAACATCCGGCATTAAACCAGATTAGTAACTATGACCTAATCAGTATCTACTAGCCAATTATAACCTAATCAGTAGTCATTAGCAATTAAAAAAGTGATTAACAATGTTCACAAGGAAATTTGTCAGGATCTAAATTTAACTACCTAAGATTAACTGATTTGAATTTATCAGAGTGTAAATCAATAATCTTGAACAAAATCAAAGTCTAATTAAGAAGTTTGCGGAATAACACTTAATTATTTTAATAAAAGCTTTCAGAATCAAGATCAAATAAATATAATTGTATGAACAAAATTGCTTGTATTGCTGAACAGAATGATTACAATCACCTCTAATCTGTTTGATTAGACGAAGAACACAAATTGTTCTTAGGGTTTTACAACCTTAGAGGCTTGTGAAAACTTAAACAAAAAGCAATTACAAACTTGGACGTGCAGACACTTAATTACAATAGAAAAACCTATTCTATGTATTTATAATGCTTTCTGATTTGTTTCCTTGACGGACTCTGACTTCTCTGATAGTAGATATGCTGGAATCTTCGTGTAAATATCTTTTCCTGAATATCAGCACTTTCTGTTTACGAAACTGTCGAGCAGCTTGAATCACTTAGCAGTTTGAATAGAGCAGCTTGAGTGAGCTTACTCTGGCAGCTTGAACTTTTATACTAGCAGCTCGAATTTCTTCAACTAACAACATGAACTTTGTACTTACATAGAAAATCTACTAACAGTATGAGAAATCTCACTAACAGTTTGAACTACTTAGAATATTTCCCAACAATCTCCCCCTAACTTAAATTCTTAACATAAGACTTTAAGTTCTATACACATAAGGAAATAAAACTAAGTAAACTGTTATTTACAAACCAAGGCTTTCAAAAACTTACAACTGTGCAAGTTTCTGATTGACTGCCTTCAAAAATTCTTTCTTCAGATCTTCTCTATCACAATATATTTTCACTGATCTCATCTGAAGTAGCATAGCCTTTGGAAGATCATAAAATTCAAAATTGAAGAACATGCCGGATCCATTTGCAAACCTGATTCTGTAAGTCTTTGATTTGACAAACAGATCAACTTGTACAATTTTCATCTCCTTGGCATCTTCTATATCCTTCCTTATTGACTCGGGATCAAAAATGCTCTGCAGATCTTTAATGGCTTGCTTTACTTGTGGGAGGGGAAGATCTAACTTGAGTTGCAGTCCCAACATGATACATTCTTGTGAGCTCATCTCTGGTCATCCCTTGGGCCATATGCATCATACTTTAATATTCTTCCTCAGGACCAGTTTCTCTTCTTACTACAAAATGATATCTTAAGTCAATGTTATCCATTGGCTTAGCATACCAGTAAGTAATAAGAGGTTTTGAGAAATCATGCTGGTCGAGGGTCTTTTCAATCTCCATTACCTTTTGCAGCTGATGCTCAAACAGCACCCTTTTAACCTGATCAAGCTTTGCTTGTGAAATTGTATCTGATTTGGGAATAGAAGCAACAGCTTGACCTGAAGGAGCAGCATCACTTTCACCAGCTTGATCAGCTTTCACTGGTTCTTGTTGACTTTGACCTTCTTGGGAGACTCTGGCTACCTTTCGTTTATTCATCTCTTTATCATGGATATCTTGTAGCCTTTCTGTGCTCATGGACTGAGCCATCTTCTATGGAATGCCAGCTGAAAAGGCAAAATTGATCAAGAATCTTCTATGCTCAGCCTTTGAATGCCCTGTTGACATTTTCCTCTTCCTTTCACCTTGCTTGACCACAAACCCTCTTAGGTAATCACCTAAGGTTTCATCATCTTGCATTGGGGTCTGAGTTTGCTGGTCTAGAGCCTGATCTTGTTCTTCTGCTATCTATCTTGCAATTTCAGCATCAAAGGCAATCTGGGCTTCTCTAGTAGAAAATTTGTGCTTTGGAGACTCAATAAGAATACCCTTGCCCTTAACTTTGGTAGCAGAAGATGTAGGTTAGACTGAACTGATGGGAGCCTGAATTCCTTCTCTTATAACAACTCCAGTTGCTTTTGTGGAAGCAGCTTGAGTTTCTAGGCTAACAGCTTGAGAAGCTGTTGGGACTGCTAGCCTAGAATCATGGACTGTTGGAGCTGCTTGGACTGTTGGAGGTGCTTGGACTGATTGAGCTGCTTGGACTGATTGAAGGATCTCCTGATTCTCCCCCTTTTTGAAAGCATTGGTTTGGTCAGGAGGACCTACAACCTTTGCCAATTGGGTTAGAATCATGTGCTCTAATTTAATGATCTTATTTCCACAGAGGGTAAACCCTTTATGGAGATAATCCATTCTTTGGTTTTGAGCCGCTTCTGCCTGTCTGAGTGCAATAATTTGTGCCCCCTGTGCAGCAATGATGGACTGATGGTATTCCAACATTGCCACAACAGGTTGCAGCTTAGGATCCGTCAATAACATGAGTTGCAGACTAGCCTCAAGATCAGCAAACGAATGTGGTGCTTGTGATCTATCACTGGCATGAAAACCAGAAGTAGAAACCTCTGGGCCCCTCTGTTCTTGGTACTGGGGACTTCCAGATGGTGCTTGGACACCTTCTGTTGCCATGGGTGTGGTCTTATTGATGTTGGCACTGTCTTGTGCCTCTTGTGCAGAACCAGCAATAGTGTCAACCACAGAACCCATATGGCCAATCTCTGTTGAGATGTCCACCTCCTGATTGAGGTTGGGAGTGTCCTCAATGGGTGCCCTTTGGATATTCTGTGCAGAAGTGTCCTCCTACACAGGGTTATTTGGCTCTTGTATGAGGGCTGAGGAGGAAGGAGCTCCTGGACCTCTTTTTCTTTTGTATAGTATGAGTGGGGATGTGGGCTTAACAATAGGAACAGAAGGCATTTGAGTATCATGAGGAGTGGGTTGGGGTCCTGGGGGTGAAGCAGTAATGTTTGGCTGAGCCTGCTCAGGACCCTCTCCTCTGTTTCTTGGAATGATGCCCAACATTGCAGAAGGCAATGGGACATCAACAGTCAAAACATTGGCACTTTGTTTTAGAAGACGTTTTATTGAAGGTAAAGAGTGCCTATGGGAAACATGAATCCTTTTATGTACATTGAAATTACTGCAAGTTCTTGCAATAATTTCAGCCAAAAATCTAGGATACATCAAAATTTTCCCATGTTTTAGGGCATGATGCCTTAGCATACCCTGAAAAATCATATTAGAAAAATTGAACTGTTGGCCAGTTGATAAACACACTAAGGCAGTGGCTATTTTGATGAAAATTCCGACCAACCAGTTCTTTTTGGGCTTATACATTGCTGAATAATATGTACAAGATATTTCCACTTAGGGGCAAAATTTGTTTTAAAGAAAGTAAAAGATTCAGCAGGACCCCTATATCCAATGGCATGAAGACCATTATGTAAAACAACAAGAGATAGGTCTGAAATACGTGTGGCATCTTGAAGATGCAGATGTTGGCGAATGATCTCCTCAGTGATAGAGACAGTGTTGCCATCAATTTTGGATATCAGGGATGTGACTCCATTAACGGTTTTGACTGAGGCAGATTTCCAGAACTGTTCTATATGAGATATGTAGATAGTGGGATTGATGGTAAGGGCATGATGAATATGGGAACTTCGAAGGAAGTCCATCATGTCATGGAACGGTGCAAGATCAGCGTGTTTTAGAGAGTAGGGTAAACAGTTGTGTTCTTTGACAAACTCCATCGATGAACGAAGAATTTAGGGTTTCAGTGATGTGCGTGGGAATTGTTCAGAGAATCGAAGAAGGGTTCTGGAAGATATTTTGCAACTGGTAGTTACAATGGAACGAAACTGGAACCTTTAAAGGTTTTGAAAATATCTAAACCCGCGCACACACTTATGGAAATGACCAGATTACCCTGCACACTTTGGCAGATCAAGTGAAACAACTAACAGTCCGAGAAAATGAACTAGCAGCTTGAGAAAATACTCAAGCTGTTAGTTGAAAATTAGGCGACTGCTAATGAAACAGTGACTCCCCCTTAATCAAGCATATGTATAAAGAAGAACAAATTAATCCATATTAACCATACCAATATTTGATACTAGGAAGGTGAATCTTCCTACATCAAATGGTTTTGTAAATAGATTAGCTAACTGATCATCAGTATGAATTTTGGTAACTTGGATTAATTTCTTTTCATTGCAGTCCCTTATAAAATGAAATCTAATTTCTATATGCTTGGTTTGGGGAAATTTCACTGGATTTTGTACAATGCTAATTGCACTTGAATTGTCAATATAAATGGGAGTGGATAGGAAATTCATACAATAGTCTCTCAGTTGATTTTGAATCCACATCACTTGGGAGCAGCAACTTGCGGCTGCTACGTATTCTGCTTCAGTACATGAAGTGGAGACAGTTGTTTGCTTTTTGCACTGCCAAGAGACCAATCTTGTTCCCAAGTATTGATATCCACCAGTTGTGGATTTTCTGTCAATGTTGCATCCTCCATAATCACTGTCTGAATAGGCTGTTAATTCAAGAGGAGAGTCTTTAGGGTACCAGAGGTCTAAATGTGGTTGGCCTTTGAGATATCTAAAGATTCTCTTAACAGCAACCAAATGGGAGTCCTTTGGAGAACATTGAAATCTAGCACACACACAAACAGCAAACATAATATCAGGTCTAGAAGATGTTAGATACATAAGAGATCCTATAAGAGATCTGTATGGAGCTGCGTGTGAGGATCCATAGGAGTACTTGCAACTTTGGTATCTTGATACCCAAACTTTTCCAGTATGTCTTTAACATACTTTGATTGACTTATGAAGAGACCTGTGGGCTTCTGCTTGACCTGCAATCCTAGAAAGAAGGTGAGTTCTCCCATTGAACTCATTTGAAACTTTTTGTGCATTAAAGCCTCAAACTCTTTGCACAGACTGTCATTGGTTGATCCAAAGATGATATCATCAACATATATTTGTACAAGCAGAATCTCAGATTTGATGGACTTTGTGAATAGTGTTTTGTCCAGAGTGCCTCTCTTGAACCCATTTTGTAGAAGGTATGATGACAGAGTGTCATACCATGCTCTGGGCGCTTGATGGCGTCCATAGTGAGCCTTGTCTAGCTTGTAGACTCTGTCTGGATACTTGTAGTCCTCAAAACCAATAGGCTGACACACATAGACCTCCTCTTCAAGTGTGCCATATAGAAAAGCAGACTTCACATCCATTTGATACACTTTAAAACCTTTGAAGCTTGCATAAGCTAAAAACAGTCTGATGGCTTCAATTCTTGCCACTGGAGCAAATACATCATCATAAACTATGCCCTCCTCTTGAGTGTACCCTTGTGCTACTAGTCTTGCTTTGTTCTTGATGACTATCCCTCTCTCATCCTTCTTGTTTCTGAACACCCATCTTGTACCAATGGCTCTCTTTCCTTTAGGAAGATCAACAAGTGTCCATACATTCTGAATCTTGAATTGTAGAAGCTCTTCCTGCATTGCCTCAATCCAGGATTAATCTTTCAAAGCTTCTGATGCCTTTTTAGGTTTCAGCTGAGACATGAAACAGGCATGTTCAAATGCAGCTAGACTAAATTCAGGAACTGCTGGTTCAGCAGAAGCAGTCTCCTTGTGAACCATTGTCCTTGTTTGCACAGGAGTGCGTGGATCACCCATTATTTGATTGAGAGGATGATACTTGTGAACCCTGAGTGTAGGCTCTCTATCTGTCTGAATAGAGGATCCAAGATTTGTATCATCTCCATCAGGACCAGTTGATGGTTCAGCTTCTGGAACAGCTTGACTTGAATCTGGGACTGTTTCCCTTTGTGTTGGAACTGTTCTTTCAGGACTTGGGAGCTGCACTTCATTTTCTGGATTTGAATCATGTTGAGCATTCAGAACCCCTGGAGGGTCACAAGATAGAAGTGGTATAATTGTATACTCATCCCAATTATTTGAATCTGCAGCAGTTTGAAACTTTGTGCCAACAGCTTGATCATTTGTGCTACCAGTATGAGAATTTGTGTTGACAGCTTCAATCCTGTTTTCATCAGATTCTGCAGTATACTCAACAAAGCTCAGAGATTTAGTTAGTGAATCTAAATCAAACAACCAATCAGGACCAGTGCCTTTGACATTTGCAGTATTTTCATTAAATTCAACATTGGCACTTTCTTCAATGGTTTTAGACACACTGTTATATACTCTATAGGCTTTGCTTTGATTTGAGTATCCTACAAAGAAACCTTCTTCAGCCTTACTTTCAAACTTACCTAAGTGATTCTTAGTTTGAAGAATGGTACATGGATAGCCAAAAGATTTGAAAAAGGCTATTAGGGGTAGTCTATTATGGAATAACTCATATGGAGTTTTCCCTTATGATTGAACAACCTGAACCCTATTTAGAACATAACAGGCTGTATTGACTGCTTCTGCCCAAAAGGTTATTGGCAGTTTTGAATCAGCTAACATGGTTCTAGCAACCTCAATTAATGTTCTGTTCTTTCTTTCAGCTACACCATTTTGCTGTGGTGTTCTTGGTGCACTATATTGCCTAGCAATACCTTTGGACTCACAAAAACTGTTTAGAATATGATTTTTAAACTCAGTTCCATTGTCTGATCTTATCACCTTGACTTTTGAGTTGGATTGGTTTTCTATCTTAAGAATAAATGACTTAACTAGCTCAGTAGTTTCATCTTTAGACCTAAGAAAGTAAACCCAAGTAAATCTGGTGAAATCATCAACAATGACTAAACAGTAAGCCCTTTTATTCAAACTAAAAACAGATGTTGGACCAAATAGATCCATATGAATCAGATGAAGAGCAGATGAGATTGAATTTACTTCTTTGGCCTTATGAGAAATTTTGTGTTGCTTGTCTTTAAGACATGCTACACAATGATCATCACATATGAACTCCTTTTGTGGTAAACCTCTTACCAAGTTCTTTTCGACTAAAACATTCGTGGATTTGAAGTTCATGTGACATATCCTTCTGTGCCAAAGAGCAGACTCATTGAATGATGCTTTGGATATTAAACAGCTTAAAGTACTGGATTTAGATAAAAGTTCTGTGTCCAAATAGTATACATTGTCCTTTCTTGGTGTTCTTAGTAAAACAAGATTTTCAGGAATTTTAAAATATTTTGAAAGGGCAATGCACCCAGAATCTTTAAAGAAAACAATATTTTGTTTGTCACAGATTTGAGACACACTCAATAAGTTATACTTAAGCTGTTCAACATACAAAACATCATTGAAAATCATGTTGCCTGCATTAACAGTGTCTTTACCTGTAACCTTACCTCCTTTGGAGTTGCCTCCAAATGCAACAAATCCTCCTTCAAAGCCTTTGAAATTTGACAAGCACTCAAAATTGCCTGTCATGTGCCTAGAGCATCCACTGTCCAAATGCCATATTGTTTTATGAGGTGACCTGTGGTTGCCCTGCACAAAAAAAAAAAGTTTAGTTAGTAGTGGAGTAACCCCAAACCATGTTGGTTTTGGGTTGTCCTTGTGCATTAACAGAACTAAACACTGTCTTTGATTTCTTATACTTAGTGAGATCCACTGATGGATTTTGTGGAGAGTATTTAGTTATCACATGAGGTATCCAGCTATTTTGTCCATCCTTTTCAATAACAGTCTCAGATGATCCATTACCAGTCCCAACTTTGAGCCTAACAGTCTGAACTGAGTCAAAGTGCTAACAGCTTGAGAATTTGCACTAGCATTCTCAACTTTAGACTTGGCAGTTTCAACATTTGTATCAACAGGTTCACCTGAGTTTTTCCCTTTAACACACCATATTTGTTTAAAATTTAATTTTGGTTTAGCTAAAACTTGTTTTTGGTGTGTGGACTGTTTTTTATTAACTTTTGAGAACCTGTGATCAACTGTTTTCTTTGGAACTGATGCAGTAGGAGGTTTGGCCTTTGAATTTTTTGAATTTTGAGAGTTTGTCTTTTTATGAATCACAGTTAGGGATGGCAATGGGGCGGGGCGGGGCGGGGATCTCAGTTCCCATCCCCATCCCCGCTTCATAATCCTCTCTCCCATCCCCGGCCCCATCCCCGTCGGGGAATGAGTTTCTATTCCCATCCCCGTCCCAATCGGGGATCGGGGATCCCCGTCGGGGAATCGGGTTTTTCACGTTCCTAAATATTATTTAAGTTTAAACTATAAATAGTAATTTAGTAGAAAAATATATGTAAATAAACATTAAAAAAATTAATTCAAACATATTTGACATATTTCGTATAACTTTATAATAAAACTAAAACAAAGAAATGGATGCAAAACATTAACCAATAAAATGAAAAATAACAATAGTATTTTAAATTATATAAAAGTCATATACAATGATATTTAATATATTATATAAAATGTAATGAATAATTTACATTGTAAGTTAAATATATATTGTTGGTACACCCTGTGTGACGATAGCAGTCTAAGTGATCCTACATTGTGGTTTTAGCAAGTGTTTGTTATATATGTTTATATATGGTTGATAGTTATTATTGTTTGTGTGTTTGAACTTGATGTAACGTATTACAAGAAGTTCAAACATAAAGATCAAAGATAAAATCAATCATAAAGTTAATAACATAAAGTTCATATACATGTTAGTTAGATTCGAATTATATAAGGTTTGACATTCGAATCTGTGTCAGATTCGAATGTGGACCTATATTCGAATGTAGGCAGATTCGAGAGTGTCAATGAGGACAAACTCAAATGGGCCTTGGGCCGGATTCGAGTTTGGCCCATAACAGACTCGAATTAGCCTCTATAATTAGGGATAGACTCGATTAGTTATGAGACTTTTTGCAGAATTCGAGAGTGATTAAGCAAAAGGCGATTTCGAGTTTATCATCAGTGTTAGTGCCGTCTCGGAGAGAATCAGTTCGTAGGATCGTTCGTGTGTCGTTCGTTCAGCTTCTGATAGTCTCCGTGTTTCTTGGTGAGAGTTGTTTCCGTCTACCCGTTAACGAGGATTCCGCACTCGTTGACGGTTCCGCGTCTAGATAGATCTCGTGGTGGTAGACCTTACAAGTGGTATCAGAGCCTAGTTGAGTGTTCTTGGTGTTCTTCGTGTTCATCTAGATACATTTTAGGTTTCTTGACGCTATTGGACGGTTTTTCTCTGAAAATCGTGTTTTTCGTGTTCGTCGAGCTTAGCAAATAGTCATCCGGGAAATCCTTTGTGTTTTTCACATTTTTGATCGAAATCAATATTTTTCATTGTAAAAATATTGATTTAATCTGCAAAACATCAAAAAATCAAAGTATTAGCCGTTTTTCGAGTTTGCGGCGCTCGAATCTATTAGGGGTAATTAGGGTTACACTTAGTCTCGAGTCTAACCAAATCCGCTCCTTTCGAGTCTGATACAGAGTGTTTTCGAATCTAATTCGAGTTTGTGCTACATTCGATAGAGGTCTCGAGTCTACTTACATTCGAGTTTAATTCGAATTTAGTCTAGAATCGAATAGGGCTTTGAGTCTACTGTGTCTTCGAGTTTGCACTGACCTTCGAATATGAGGAATTTCGAATCTGTCATTAGTTTCGACTTTAATTGAATTACCAAAACTTAATCGAATTTAATCCCAAATAAATTGGAATTTAATTATATTCGAATCAACCTAGATTCGAAATAATTAACTCAAATTAGTTTCGAATTAAATTAATTAAGTTCAATTCAATTACTTTCGAAAAGATGTCAAATCTTCAAAAATTCCTGGAAATGGACCACGAGGTCGGGAAGGCAAACACTCCGCCTAAGCTGATGAAACTCGAGGATTATTATTGGTGGAAAGATCGATTTACCGATTTCGTGCGTTTTAATGATATGCGCATGTGGGTATGTATCGACGAAGGATACATTCCACCAATTTCTGAAGTTGAAGGCCGTCAGAGAGTCTTATCATACCAAATGATGAAGGAGGATGATAAGAAACTGTATGAAGCCGAGAACAAAGCATTTTCGATAATTCGAATGGTGTTGCCTCAGGATATACTACACACATTTCGGACTCAAAAGACTTCTAAAGAACTTTGGGAGTCACTGGAGAAAAGGTGTGAGGGTAATCCAAGGGTACGAAGGAAGCTCACGGAATTATTGAAACAACAGTTTGCGATTTTCAAGGCGTTAAAGGATGAACAGCTGGATGATACTATCACCCGGTTCTATCATCTGTTGACGGAACTTGAAAGTCACGGGATTGAGTATACTGACACCGACAAGAACAACAAGCTTCTTGATGCCTTACAAGCCAAATGAGATATGTATGTGGCAATGATAAAGCTTAATGAGGATAAGTATTATACCCAATCTCTGGAGGATATTGTGGGAACGTTGAGAGCTTATCATTTCGAGCTACTGAAGGCCGAAACTGATTACGAACAAGTCCAGAATCCAGCGATGTATTTTGGAAAGTCAACAAAACCTTCAGCGACCGCCGATCTGAAGACTGCTACAGTGTTTTTCACCGGAGAAACGTCGTCACCAGCAGAGACTGATGACACATTGAATAGAGCGTTCTTAGGATTAGGAAGATCGGAAGAACCGCAGCCTCAAGTACAACAGACATCGACATCTCAGAGCTATTCTAAGATGCCCATGAGCGCAAAATCAGCAGAAGAACATTTGAATCTGCTTGCTTCATTTGTAGCCGCTTACGGGAACTGCGTTCAGGGAAAAATTAACGATCCTGCTCTCTGGGATGAGGACTATGATCAGGTTGACCCTGACGATCTTGAGGAAATGGATCTTAAATGGCAACTGGCCATGGTAACCCAACGGGTTAAAAGATTCATCAAAAGAACTGGGAGGAATCTGACAATGAACAACAAGGGGATTGGATTTGATAAGTCCAAAGTAAAGTGCTACAACTGTCAAGGTCTGGGACACTTCGCCAGAGAATGCCAGAGACCGAAGGTAGATACGTACCAAGGGCAGAGTCAGCATCAGGGACAGTTTCAAAATCAGTCTCAACAACGATATCTTCCGAGTTCATCTGCCGGTCAAGCCAATCTAGCTGGTCTACTATCAAATGTCACATCAGACAGACAGCTGGATGGTACCTATGACTGGAGCTCACATCCAGAATCAAACGCTCGGGCCTTTATGGCTGAAGTCACGGAGACTGGGTGTGAAGGGGAAGAGCAGACCACAAGGGACAGCAGTCCGATGTGGGTGGAGAAGACGAATGATCAGACTGTTCTGGAGTTTGCCGCTCAAATGGCCAATGTGGAATCCGACCACACAAAGGTTAGTCTAACTTACTCTCTTTTTCATGAGTTATGTGTATTGTGTGTTATATCTAATGATAGGTTAAATCTAGTATTAGAATCACAAAAAACCATAACTGCTCAAAATGAGTCATTAAAAACTGAAAATGCTAGCCTAAACGATATTAAGCAAGATCTTAAGGAAAAACTTAAGGCTGATGCTCAAGATGTAATAGTTCTGAAAGACAAACTGAGTGAGCAGTGTGTTAGGTTAGAGCTTATGTATGAGCATGTAGAGGCCTTGACCAAAAACCTTAAGGACAAAGACATAGAGCTAGCTGAAACAAAGGTTAAGGTAGCAGAGGCCAATAGTAAGCTAGAGAAGTTTAGGAATTCAAGCCTGAACCTAGGAAAAGTTTTAGATGCTCAAAGACAATCTAAAAAGCCCGTAGGTCTAGGATTTCATGAAATTCCTCCACCTTTTAATGCAAACTACGTGCCTTAACCTCAGGAGAAAACTGACAAATCAGTAGACTTAGAGGACATACCTGCACCTATATCTGAGCCTGTAGTAGAAACTACACCTAAGGTGGCTAACACAACTGTCAAGGTTAAGAAAGTCAAATTTGTGTCTTCCTCCAGTGAAACACCTGCAGGAAAACATAAAATTGATTTTAATGATCAGGACGATGAGCCAGTCGCAATAGATGTACAAAAGGACCAAGACACTAGTGAGACACCTAAGTCTAAGGGCACACACAAGAAGTCCATTGATAAGATGTCCTGCTTCAGATGTCATGAAAAGGGGCATGTTGCTTCTCACTGTCCGCTTAGGAAAGCCGAAGTTACACCTAAGACAGTGAACCCAACACCTGTTAAGCCCTCAACAAACGTGGCGAGCACTAGTAGTTCTCAGAATACCGAGAAAACTGTGCAGGCCGCACCAAAACAAGTTGTGAAACAAACACCGGTAAAGGTTGGACCAAAGGAAGTGGTTAGGACAAATTCACCGAATCATGTCATTAATCAATCTAGGTCAGCACCTCAACAAGTCTATAGGAGCACAACACCTAGCAGGGCACACACTCTAGTTAGGTCTCATACTCCTGTTAGACATTACGCACCGATTAGAGCTCAGGGATCACAATCTGAAATGCAATATAATCGGAATTATTCTAGAGCTCCACAACAAATGCCTACTCAAAGGCAAAGAGTGAATTTACATCACTCGGCACCACAACAAACTCCTGTTCAACGACCCAAGTCACCTGAAAGGTGAGATGGGTATTTGGAAGAGTTTAAGTATGTGGACGAGAATGGTATAACCAAGTCAGTTATGGCTTGGGTTCCCCGTGATAACTAACCTATTTTCTTTCATGTGCAGGAGATTACCACAGGTCCAAACAACAAGTGGTTCGTCGACAGTGGATGCTCCAGGCACATGACAGGGGAACGAAGTCTCCTTACAGACTTCAAGGGTGGGAATCGGGGATTTGTATCATTCGCGGGAAATAAAGGAGGAAATATCACGGGTACCGGAGTGGTCACTAATGGGACGATCAAGTTGGACCAAGTTTATCACGTTGATAAACTGGTTCACAATCTCATTAGTGTATCTCAAATCTGTGACAAGAAGAATTCAGTGTTATTCACTGACACTGAAGCGTTAGTGCTAAAACCGGGATTCAAGATTCCAGAAGAATGGGTATTGATGCGGGCACCAAGGAAGAATGACTTGTACATGCTTGATATGAACAAGCCGGAGACTTCGATGGGGCCAATCTGTCTGTTATGCAAAGCTTCGGAGACGGAATCGGTATTGTGGCACAGACGCATGGCTCACCTTCACCTAAAAAAGATGAACTACATAACGAAAAATGGGTTGGTGCAAGGTGTGCCTATGAAGAGCTCTCAGTTCGAGGACAAGTGTCTACCATGCAAGAAGGACAAACAACATAAGAAGACACACAAGTCCAAGACGCAGAACTCCATAACCTCAACATTCGATTTGTTGCACATGGATCTTTTCGGTCCAATCTAAAAAAGGAGTATAGGAGGTAGTTGGTACTGTTTGGTTATCACAGACGATTACTCACGATTTTCTTGGGTTTTCTTTTTAGGTACAAAGGACGAGACGGCTTCCAAGCTCATCGGGTTCTTAGACCAAGTGGAGAATTCCTACGGAACAAGGGTTAAAAGGATACGTAGTGATAATGGAATCGAGTTCAAAAACACTGTAATTGGTGTATATTGCCTATCAAAGGGCATAGTGCATCAATTCAGTGCACCATATGAGCCTCAATAAAATGGGGTGGCTGAACGTAAAAATAGGACACTGATTGAGGCAGCTAGGACTATGTTGTCGGATTCAAAGCTTCCTACCATGTTTTGGGGGGAGGCAGTGAATACCGCATGTTTAACTGGCTTCGAACCTGTTATGAAATTTTGAACAAAACCTGTTATGAAATTTTGAATAAACGGCCCACCTATTTTAACTGGCTTCGAACCGTTTGGGGTACCATGCACTCTTTTGCGAACAAAACATCAACCTAAGTTTGGTGAAAAGGCTGACGAAGGATACTTCCTAGGTTATGTGCCGAACTCACCAAACAAACGGGTTTTTAATAAAACAAATGGTACGGTAGAGATTGTGTACAACATTGAAGTCACTAGTTATACACATGAACCCCAAACTGGTCCGGAATGGATATTTGACTATGATAAATTATTTGAGTCATTTAACATTCCTTTGGATGATAATGCAGGTACAATCGAAAAGGACATGGCGACGTTGCATCTGAATGACGATGGCCATACCTTTCCGAGAACTACGTTTAAATCCACATCCGAGCCTACTGCGACTGTAGATGGATCTCCAGAAGTTGCTGATCCAGAAGCACCTATCACTGAGAATCAGACTCAGGCAACAAGTTCCAACTCTAAGGAAAATGTCCACGAGGAGGAAAATGTAGAATCTGAGGAAGTTTCCCCATTAGGTGAAATAGGATCTAACTTAGGAGATAATCTAAGAGTTGACGAGATAGAGACCTCTAGGATTAACAAGAACCATCCTATAGAAAGCATCATAGGAAATCCTAACGAGGGTGTGAGGACTAGGAGTAGTTTAAATAGCAACACTGTGTTGTTGTCGATGATAAACGACTCCGAGGCATATCATACCTGTCTCTATTCGTGTTTCATATCGCAAGTAGAGCCTAAGAATGTGCAAATGGCACTTAAGGATAACTCCTGGGTTGAAGCGATGCAGGAAGAACTCTCGCAGTTTAGGAAACTAGAAGTGTGGGAGTTAGTTCCATTACCTCAAGGGGAAGTTGCCATAGGAACCAAATGGGTTTTTAAGTGCAAAAGAGACGATCGGGGTATAGTCACGCGCAACAAGGCTAGGTTAGTTGTAAAGGGTTTCAACCAAGAGGAGGGAATCGATTACAATGAGGTATTTGCACCAGTAGCAAGGCTGGAAGCCATTAGGTTGTTTCTAGCTTTTGCCTCCTTCAAGGGATTTAAGGTATATCAATTAGATGTTAAGAGTGCTTTCCTATATGGGAAAGTGAAGGAGTTGGTGTATGTAGAACAACCGCCCGGATTTACAGATCCAAAATATCCTGATAGAGTATATCGCTTAGATAAGGCTCTCTATGGATTGCATCAAGCACCTAGGGCGTGGTATGAGACTCTATCCAACCATTTATTAGAAAACGGGTTTGAAAGGGGTCGAATAGATAGTACTTTGTTTGTTAAGAGGAAGGGAGAACATTTTATCTTGGTACAAGTGTACGTCGATGATATCATTTTTGGTTCATCAGACGAACAGATGTGCAAAGATTTCGAGAAGGTGATGAAGTCGAAATTCGAGATGAGTGCAATGGGAGAGTTAACTTTCTTTTTGGGGTTACAAGTTGACCAGAAGAAGGAAGGGATGTTTATCCATCAGACGAAGTATGTCTATGACATATTGGAGCGTTTCGGGATGGAAGGAACAAAATTGACTGCCCATTTCAGCACGCCGATTCAAGTGAATCACAATCTCGGACCGGGTACTGAAAGTGATACCGATGTGGATCCGACGTTATATCGGGCCATGATTGGATCGCTTATGTATTTAACTGCTTCAAGACCTGACATCATGTTTGCTGTGTGTATTTGTGCTAGGTTTCAAGCTAATCCGAAGGAGATGCACATGAAAGCTGTGAAGCAGATTCTACGATACCTCAAGTCGAAACCGAAGCTGGGACTTTGGTATCACGCGGAGGGAGATCTAGAGTTGGAAGCATTCACGGATTCTGACTACGGAGGATGCAGCTTGACGCGCAAATCATCAACTGGAGGTTGTCAGTTCCTAGGAGGGAGATTGGTATCCTGGCAATGCAAGAAACAAACGTCGGTAGCCGTGTCAACGTGTGAGGCCGAGTATGTTGTCGCTGGTAGTTGCTGCTCACAGGTTCTGTGGATACAACAACAATTGCGGGATTACGGTTTGGCTTACACTCAAACTCCTATTAGGATAGATAATCAGTCTACTATCGCTATAACGAATAATCCAGTTAAACACAACAAAACAAAGCACATAGACATTAGACATCATTTTATTCGTGAGTGTGCTGAAAAGAACTTAATCGAATTGGTAAAAGTGGCAACAGAAGATAATAATGCTGATTTATTTACCAAAGCATTTGATAAGTCCCGGTTTGAATATTTAATTCAACTAAATGGAATGCGCAACCCAGAGTAATTTGGCCTTAGTAGTAGTTTATTTCCTTTTATAGCTGTAGTATTTCTTTCTTTTTATAGTAGGTCTGCAAATTTAGGATAGTTTCTAGTTTTAGTAAGTTTCTATTTTTAGTAAGTTAGTAGGTTATATTATTTTATTGCTATTTCTTATGAAAACAAAAGAAAAAAGAGAGAAAATCATAAAAAATACAAAAAAAAAGAGTATATCAAAAAAAGGAGTTAAGTCTTAGATGCATAGGTTCAAAGTGACGAAAATTAGCACAGTCGTTACAAACTCTAAGTGTTTAGGCTTTCACACATAATGCAACTAAAATTCTAAGTGTTATACTTTATTTTAGTTTGATGTGTTGGTAGGCATAATACATATAGGGAGTCTCAAGGCAAATAAAATATTCAAGAAAAAGTCAAACGTGTCACTAACTTAGATGTACGACCAATCGGTCTTAATTTTTATGTACAAGACATACAAACTTTGAGTCTAAATGAGGTATGCAAACTTTCTGGGGATGTATAGCAACATCAAATACATCTGAAAATTTAAAGAATAGAAAAATCATATAAAATTGAGAGTTGAAAACATGTAACTCTGTTGTACGTAAGTACAGACCTGTTGCCTCTGTTTAGATTCGGGTTGGCAAGATATGTCGCTTTGTTGTACGTCAGTACAGACCTATCACCACTGTCTTGCTAACTTTAAGAATAAACCTTAAGTCAAACTAAGACACTTTGTTCTATGAAAATACAGACCTGTGTCCGATGTTTGTCTTTTAAAGAAAGTTTGCAAATACCAACAAGTTAGAATCTTTGTCTGCATGCCTTGATCATAAAAGTATGTCTATGTCTGGGTCACGTAAAAAAATTTCATGATAAATAAAAATGCCAAGGGAGATTCTGAAACGTAGAATGTTTAAAGGGGTAAATACCAACAATCGGCTAAATGAGTATGTCACGCCAAACAATCAAAGGAATCAAAAATTCCTAAGTGTGAAGGTTTAAGTACCGAGAGTGAGTATCAGACACCGCTATCTGATTGAACCTTTCTTTGGCTATACTCATCAAAAATATTTTGTTTAGCGTTTAGCTTAGGTTGTGAATTTTAATAAGTATAGCTTAAGTCTAAGTTAAATTTTTTGGTCAAAATTTTTATTCTATTTTACCTTAGTTTATTTTATTTTATTTTATTTTATTTTATTTTATTTTTTATTTTTTACTTAGGTAAAAGGTCAAAAATTACTGAGGGTGCATTCACAGTTGAATAAAATAAACACTGCGTGAAAAATCTTGTGCTTAGGGTAAAAAATTTGGCATAGTTTATCTCGTTACACAATACCGTTGAAAAGGTTGAAAAAGTTGAAGTTATTTCAAAATTTTCGAAATTTTTCAAAGTGTTTGGGGTAATTCGAGTTTAGGACAAACTCGAAATTGGGTGGTTTTCGAATCTGTCAGTAGATTCGAGTCTGGCCATAGATTCGAAGGTTGGTATTATAAATAGGTAACAGTAACTGTCATTACTCCTATCTGTTTTCGAATCTACCCTCTCGAATCTAACCGACGACCTCGAATCTATTTCCTCGAATCTATCGATTTCCACAAAAACGACAATTTGTCGAGTTTCTTGCCTTAGTGTTCGATTCTACTGATACTTCTAGGTACAAACAACTGGGTTGTACAAGATTCATGTAGTTTTATACACCATTTTAGGCAAAATCATCGATTTTTGAAGGTTTATGGGTCTAAGTCGTGTTTTCCAAAATTACAAAGTTTGGACCAATAAATAGTCAAATTAAATGCACAAATCAGTGATTAGAACCTAGTTGGACTAATGTATGTGATTTGCTAAGTTCAAAATGGTTAAAATCTTGGGTTTTGTTGAAGCCTTGGCCGACTACATTTCGAATCTGTTCATGGACTTTCTCGAATTTGTCAGTAAACTCGAGAAGACCATGTCATTCGAATCTGTCATCAAATTCGAAAGTGGTTTATTCGAATCTGTCCATTCGAATCTGTTATTCTATTTGAATTATTTAACTTAAATTTTATTAAACTTGTAGAAATTCTTTTGTGTTGGATTTTGTACTTAATCAAGTTCAAAATAAAACAAATTTGAATTTAGGCAAGTTTATTGATTTTTATTAATTCTAATAGTTTATCTATTATGCAGATATGGCTGTTCGAGTATTCGTGGCGAAGCATAATATGGTAATTCCCCCCGACCATCATATCCCTGAGGCACAGGGTTTTCGACAAATGTTGGATTTCCTAGTAGAGTCTAGGATTGCATTTGCCTTATCCCATAATATTCAGATTGTAATTCCCTATGTTCGCCAATTTTATGATCATCTTCAGGTAGACTGCTCTGTCACCCCGACAGTGCTGAGAACAAGGATCACAGGGCAACCGTTGGTGTTCTCAGCTGATATGCTGCGTCAAGTGTTGCAGCTAGGCTCTCAGGAAGAAGAATCTGGGCCTATTGATTTTCCTCTGAGTATTAGGCAAGCGGCCTTTCAGAGAATGGGTTACAGCCTAGATGTTACAAAGACTTCTTATATGAAGAGCGGGCTTATTGGCCAATGGAGATTTTTGGCTCATGTTTTCATGGTTTGTTTCGCGGCAAAGAAAGCCGGTTTTGACTATATCGTCTCGAAGATCCAATCAGGGATGATCGCCTTACTGTATAATCGGCCTTTCAGCGTTTCGGAAATGTTTTTCTCCGAATTCGTACATCAAATCACCGCTCCAGAGCAGCAACAATTTCTGCTGTATCCTCGATTTATAATGATGCTCATCAGGCATTTCTTGCCGAATCTGCCTCAGCTGAATGAGATCCAAAGCGTCGCAGTGATGGATAAAAGGATTTTTGCGGATTGCTCCTCGCGTAGAGGAAAGTTGGCGGTTTCGGTCGAGCGACCATTGTTTGGAGCTGTTTTGGATAGGAATTTTGAAGCTCCAGATACTGCCAACTGGGCAGGAGAAGTGGAAGTTCAAGCCAGACAGCCACCGCAACAACAAAGACAACAACCGTGAGCACAGCCTCAAAGGAGACTACAAAGAGCTACTGCAAGTCAGACTCAGGCATCAAGGCCTTCTACAAGTCAGCAGCCAGAGGTACAAGAAGCAGGGCCTTCGAATGTCCCAAGTGAAGCTGATCAGTTGTGCCAGACTCTATATGAAATTTGGGAAGCAGGACCTCACGCCAATGAAGAAATATCTGCAGCATTAGTTGGAGAATTGCTTGAGCCTCCAGAGGGAGAAGAAGATGTGCTGAGGGATGTTGATGAATATGAACCAGAGCAGACTGGTAATGACTTGTCATCATCAGCTACTGAATCAGAAGAGATGGAGGAGATACAGGTTGAAGCTCTAGATTCCGAATCTACAGAACCTCATGTTCAAATAGGAACTTATGGATCAAGGTTGGTAGTAAATGAAGAAGCTTCGAAGAGGAGAATATCAAGAGAGTCTGATGACTCCGATTTTGAAGAAGAAGAAGTTGCACCGTTAGTGACAAGGCAACGGGCCAAGCGTCACAGATTTATGCAAGGATCGTCTTCCGCTTCAGCAGAACAATCTGAAAACCCTCAAACTCAAACTCCTCAACCTCAAGAACCTCAAACCACCATTCCACTATCACCACCTCATGATGAACCATACATCCCATCGCCGATCATTCCAACTCCACTTCAATCCATCCCATCAACCTCATCCACATACGCCAACAATCAAAGGTTTTTGCGCTTAAAAGATAGAGTTGACTTCCAGGAAATCCAAATCTTTGGGCTAACAACGGCAATCGGTGAGCTTCAGAAGCATAACGCAAATATTGATAAGGAGAATGCCGATTTGAAGAAGATTGTCGGAAAGGTTCAGGAAGAGAACACAGAGTTAAAAACATTTGTAGTAGATAAAGCAGCTGAGTTGAGGTCGATGCGCTCCCTAGTTGAGCAATTAATGAAAAATTTACAGGCTCAGGGGGAGACATCGTGCCGAGATCAAGACGTGGGCAGGAAGGATGATGATGATGAAGATAACCAAGGCAATGATCCCAGCTCTCAAAGACAGAATGAGCCAGTAGATTTTTCTGCTGCTGCTCAGGCTGCTCAATCTCAGGGGGAGCCAAGTCAGTTGGGAGGAGAAGTAGGAGAGGCTAGTTCGTCTAAGCCTACGGATTTTGAGATAAGTGAGATGATTGATGCTCTCATGGATCTTGATGATGACCCAATGGACTTGGGATTTGACTTTGAAGAGGATATGGAAGAATTAGAAGAGGGAGAATTTGTCCCTGAAGACATTGTTGACTGGAAATCAGATGATGAGATATGTGCAAACGAAGACGATGAAGCTGATGAAATCATCGTTCAGCAAAATCCTATCACTGATACATATATAATAGAAGGCAATGATGTTGTTAACATAGAAGTGGTGAATGCTGCTTTAAATGTTGAGTCATCAGTAGAGGAACCTGCCAGAGAGTTAACAAATGAAGAGAAAAGAAAGTTGTGGTTCAGGGCTGAGCAGAAAGAATTAGAGCTAAAAGAGAAGATGAGAGTGCCGGGGACTGGAAAACTATCAGGAAGCATATTAAGCTGGTTCTTCGATCGAAAAACTGCAGCTATTCATAATCAAGAGAAAAGATGGGCTCCAGTACCTGAGGCGAACTCTGAAAGTATTCAATTCGTTGCCAAAGATTGAGATCAAGGTGTTAGCATGGAAAGAACTGATCAATATTGGCAGTGATCCCTACGCAGATATAATTGCCAGAATCATAAGGAAAGAGGGAAGATCAAGAAAGTTTGAATGCCTAAATCCAAGGGTTGGAAAAAGAGTAGAGGATCCTTCTCGTATTGATCCTCTAACTGGGCGTCCTTGGATGAAGATTCAATACAAACCAGTAAGGTGTCTAAGGAAGGTTCCGCTCAAGCCTATGCCACAGAATGTCATGAAAAATATGAATTGGTGGTATGTTGAGAGTGAGACTGGAGAAGCGGTGATGGAAGATTTTGAAGAAAAGGCGATTCTTAGAATCTATGATCCTCTTCATCTGGTAAACCTTTCTCGTGATGATCTTCAAATTTTGCATGCTCATAAGATTTCGAGTGACACTCATATGGATGGTGAGGCTAGGAAATATGAGAATGTAGTTAAAGTATGTGTTGAAAAGGGCTTGTATGCTGGAAGTAGTTTGAATAAATAATAAAAAAAGTTCTTGATCAAATGTGTGAATTATTAGAAGCTATCGTCAAGGGGGAGTCTGTTGGTACACCCTGTGTGACGATAGCAGTCTAAGTGATCCTACATTGTGGTTTTAGCAAGTGTTTGTTATATATGTTTATATATGGTTGATAGTTATTATTGTTTGTGTGTTTGAACTTGATGTAACGTATTACAAGAAGTTCAAACATAAAGATCAAAGATAAAATCAATCATAAAGTTAATAACATAAGTTTCATATACATGTTAGTTAGATTCGAATTATATAAGGTTTGACATTCGAATCTGTGTCAGATTCGAATGTGGACCTAGATTCGAATGTAGGCAGATTCGAGAGTGTCAATGAGGACAAACTCGAATGGGCCTTGGGCCGGATTCGAGTTTGGCCCATAACAGACTCGAATTAGCCTCTATAATTAGGGATAGACTCGATTAATTATGAGACTTTTTGCAGAATTCGAGAGTGATTAAGCAAAAGGCGATTTCGAGTTTATCATCAGTGTTAGTGTCGTTTCGGAGAGAATCAGTTCGTAGGATCGTTCATGTGTCGTTCGTTCAGCTTTTGATAGTCTCCGTGTTTCTTGGTGAGAGTTGTTTCCGTCTACCCGTTAACGAGGATTCCGCACTCGTTGACGGTTCCGCGTCTAGATAGATCTCGTGGTGGTAGACCTTACATATATAATAATTTATATTAAAACATAATTTACAACCGGGGTCGGGTTCGGGGTCGGGGATTAAAGTGTCTCCCATCCCCGCTCCATCCCCATTATTTTAAATCGGGGATTCCCCGTCCCCATCCCCATCCCCGGTCAACTCGGGGATTTCCTGGTCAAATCGGGGTCGAGTTACGGGTTCCCCGTCGGGATGGGTTTTTTTGCCATTCCTAATCACAGTCTATTTTGCAACAGATGGTTTATAAAAACAATCCCTGGCCAAGTGATTTTTCCTGCCATAATGGAAGCATTTTTTGACTGTTTGGATTGGAGAACCAGTTTTATTGGATAATATCTGGTTCTTGTTCCTTTGATTTCCCCTTACCTGCTGTTGTTTGGGAAACTTTTGAACACCATGCTTTTGGCATGTGCAGACTGGAACAATTTTACCCTTTTTATTATTCTTTGAAGAAGATGCAATGTTACAGTTAGAAAGTACAGAAACCTATGGAGCAGCATTGCATACACTCATCTTCTCCTTTCCTTTCTTATTGGGAATTTGGACTTCTGTAGGTGCACTCATTGTTTTGTGTTCTTTCTCAACTGCTGTGCACTCACAGTCTCTATGTTGAATCAGATCTTCTTTAGATTCAGGACTGTTTTCAAGGATAGGATCTACAGTAGTCATAGACTCATCTAATGGTTCATTAACAAGCCTATCAGCAACCTCACTCATTGGATGAATGTATTTGTTGTTGTATGGAGGTGGAGTAGCTCTGTAGCCTATACCTTCTTTGGGATTGAGCTGAGTTTTTACCCTATCTTTAAATTGGACTTCCATTAGGTGTTCCAGCTTTTGATTTGCCAATTTGATGTTTCCTAGGTCTATATTGACAGATTCTAGTTTCTTATTAGCCTCTAACACCTTTTGTTCAGTCTCTTCTAATTTTTTACTTAGGGATTCTATTTTCTTATTCAGCTCCTTTTACTTCCATTCATGGTATGTTCTATCATGTCCCATTTGAATCTCATTATCCTTATAGTCATTGATCTGTTTTTCAAGATCTTCTATGGCATGCATGTATTCATATCTCCTTTCTTCCATCTTAGCTAGAGTTTTACACATGCTCCCATTATGATCTCTGTACTTTTTAACCATATTTTTGCATGTTTGAGAGCAAAGTTTAGAATTTACCTCAGATGGTAGTTCAGTGGAGGTGACAGTTGATGTTTCTGCCATTAGAGCTTGTTTTGAAATTCTTCCTCTGTCTGATCACTCCAATCAAACACATTGTCTTCTTGAGGGACAAGTGCTTGTGATGATGAAGTCTGATTAGTCTGCTGAGGTCTTGATGGCTGTTGGCCTTGAGATCTGCATTCTCTGGCAAAGTGGCCAAGCTTGTGACATTTAAAACATTCAACTTTTGACTTATCAAAAGCTGGTTTGCCTTCTACTCTGGCTTGAAAGTTGGTTCTGCCAGTTCTTTTCAGAAACCTCTTGGCCCTCATGGTCAGCATTGCATGTTGCCACTTCAGATTCATCTCTTCTAATCATCTGGATGAACTTGTTCTAGATCTTCAGCATTTAGAGCAAACAGTATAACACCTTGTCTTTTATTTGCATTTTTATTTGAAGTAATTTTGAGCACTTTGCGTAAAAAGATGTAATTTCGAGATTTAGTATAAATAGGAGTTGAGTGCTCCATTTTCACACTTTTGCAAAACCCGTCTAGCATTTTCAGAGTTCCTCTTTCTAGAACCCGAACTTCTCTCTAAGTTTTCTCTCAAACCGACCGGCCAAATCTCGAGTTCTATACGTCATCGGAAAGGTCTCGAAGTGTACTACGCGGATCTACCATTGCATGTGAGATTTGATACGAATTCGAGGTAAGAATTGCCATTTTCGTATTCTGCATTATTTGGGTTTTTGAAGGAAGCTTCATATTTCATTTTTGATTCGATTTTTAGCCATTTAGCTTGAGTTTTAGCCTGATTATGGTAGATTATGTATAATATAACTAAACCGAGGCTTATTACTTAGCTTATTTGTGGATTTGAGGCTTGAAAATGCATGTTTAAAGCTGTAGTTTATGAACAAACTCGAGTAGGCATAGAACAGACTCGAAATGCCAAGAACAGACTCGAATAGAGCTAGATTCAAGAATGAGGTTCGAATCTAACCCCCTGGTTCGAATCTGTCTTCGAATCTGATGCTCAGATTCGAATCTGACTTCGAGTCTGATGCTCAGATTCGAATCTAACCCCTAAATTTCGAATCTAATTGATAAAATTTACGATCAACGCATAAATTAGCAAAATAAATAGCAAAATATTTAGCTAGAAGTTATGGCTTATAGATGTTGCAATATTGAGCTAGCAATATTAATTTAGCACATGTTCTATAATATTAAACTTCAGATGTTATACATAAGCTGTTTAGCCCAGCTGCGAGTCAAAGCCAGTGCCAGTCTATATTGAGCCTAGATAAGCAAGTGCAAACATTATAAAGCAATTTAAAGCGTAAATAAGCCGAGCAAGTATTTCCGAGCATTTCAAAGCATTTTCAGTACAGTGAGTAACATTTATTCTTGTTTACATGTTTTATATGAAATTGAGACATAAAGTGCTTCTATATGACTTCTTTGGAATTCAATAGACTTTTGTGAGTGAAGGCGAACACTGTGGTACAGGTGATGCCCAGCTTAGCCGGATCTTACATTTGATCTATTAATATGCATATTTATCTGCTATTTGTTTATTGTTCTGCATACTATACAGCAAACTTTGTGTTAGCGTTTCTTTGTGCATCTCATAAGCATTATATTTAGCGAGCAAGCAATTCTGATGTTCACCACTATCCCTTGAGCATTATGCGGGTAGCTAGCCCCGCATTACAGATTGATCATCTGTCAGCGGTAAACCCCTAGTGGTGGCATCTCCTTTCTGCGTGAAATGTCTCAATCGTGCAGCATTCTTTCTGGGTATTAAGCAAACAAGCAAAGCAAGCAAGCAAGCATAACAGCCTTTATAGGCACTTTCGCCTCATATTTTACATGTATTCATGAATATGTGTTTACTCACTAAGCATTAGCTTACAGTTGCTACTTACAATTTTTACAGGAAAAGGTAAAGAACAAGCTGGACCTTCTGCTTAGGTCTATTATCTGATCAACCCAGAGGACTTAGCTCACTTTCAGCTTGTGGTATAGCTTTATGATGCTTTGGGTTCTGGGTAGCTGCTTTTATTTGTGTTATGATGTTTTTAGCAACTTAGTACTGTAACCTTGTAGCACGTGTAGTGCAAGAATTATTGTAATGTTTTATTAGCTTTATGCATTTATTATTATTCCTGGGATAAGCAAGCGTGTTTTGAAGCAAGGATGTGACAGGATGGTATCAGAGCATTGGTTTGAGGGATTCAAGTGTTAGCAATAACACTTGGACTCAAACTTTTAAGCAAAGATATTAGCTTCGAATATCTAGGCTTTAACCTGACCTGAGATAGGCTTTGACTTTGCTTTAGGAATTGGGAAATGGGGTAGAATAGGAATTATACCTATTCTTATGCAAGTATTATTTATATAATTTCAGAACATGTCTGGATCTGGTGAAGGAGCTGGAGGTGGACTCACTCCTGAACAGATCATGCAAATTATGCAAACTATGCTTAACGAGAACAACGAGCGTCAAGCTAAGTTCTTGCAAGAACAGTTTCGTGCTCGTGATGAAGCCGAAACTAAGCGCAGAGAAGAACGTAGGAAACAACAGCATGATGACACTGGACGCCACAACGACGACATCGACGAGGAGGAAGCCCCTGTAGTCCCTCCTAAGGGCTGCAACTTCCGTTACTATAAGGCTTGCGGAGCTCAACCTTTTAAGGGTGCTGCAAATTCGATCGAAGCACTTGAGTGGATCACTGGCATTGAGCGGATTTTTCTCATTAGTGACTGTGCTGAAGAATCAAAGGTCAGCTTCGCTACAACACTGTTCGAGGGTGGCGCTGTTATGTGGTGGAGGTCTCAGGAAAACATGCACGGAGCCAACTGGATTAAGTCCCTATCTTGGGATGAATTCAAAGTTATTTTCTTTCGTCAGTACTGCCCAGCTGATGAAAAGAAGCGTTTGGAAGAGAAGCTGATGTCTCTTACTCAGGGAACCAAATCGGTGACTGAGTATGAGATTGAATTCACCCGACTAAGCTTGCTGTCTGACTATCAAGTCGCTACTGAAGAGCGAAAGATCGACCGTTTTCTGATGGGTCTGCATCCTGAATATCAGAAGTTCTTGAAGCACCGGGGATATACCAACTATGCTGACTGTGTTGAAGCTGCTCGAATTCTCGAGCAGGATTTTATTCGAGCTGGAGGAGTTCCTACTTCCTCTATTTACCCGACATGTCCATCACCGCCCAAGAAATCGCGCACCGGAAACTATTCTGGATCTTCATCCAGATATTCTCAGCCACAGCAGTCTCAGTACCGACAGTTCAGCTCGCCTACGGCACAGCAAACTCGATCTTATGCGGTACATTCTGAGCCGAGGCAGTGTCGCCGCTGCCAGAAGTCACACATTGGGCGTTGTAACCCCAATGATGTGAGGTGCTATGTGTGCAACGAAATAGGACATAGCAGTGAAGAATGTCCTAACAGAGTTAAAGTTTGCAACAATTGTTTACGCCCTGGACATAATGAGCATGCATGTACGCATCCGTTCAGCATGATTTACCCGAGTGCAGAGCATCATCCGCGATTGCAGCAGCAGCAATACCGACCTCAGCAACAACATCAACAACAACAGCAAAGACAAAATCAACCGGCCCGGCATAGCACATCGCGAGGAGGTTCTAGTCGCCGTAACGAGCCAGCTCGGAGTCAGAATCACGCATTCCAAATCACGGCTGAGCAAGCAAAGGAAATACCAGATGTGGTATCTGGTATGTTTCTCGTTAACTCCGTACCTGCTAGAGTTATTTTTGATTCAGGAGCCAACCGTTCCTTCATATCAAATTCATTTGCATCTAAACTTGGAATTGCACCGACTACTCTACCTGTTATCTTTGATATTGAAACGGCTAGTAATGTAAGTGTGTCTACCGATAAAATTTACCGTAACTGCATTATTCTGCTCGACAACTGTACCTTCCAACTGGACCTTATCCCGATGGACTTTCATGAATTCGACGTCATCGTGGGTATGGATTGGCTTGATCATCATGACGCCAGTATTGTCTGCAAGAAGAAGTTGATAAAGCTTACTGCTCCGGATGGCCGCAATATTTGCATCTACGGTGACAGAAAGACAGGTGAAATATGTTTAATTTCTGTAGTCAAAGCTAGGAAGCATATAGCTAAGGGTTGCGTGTCATACTTAGCATATGCGATAGATGCTAAGTCTGAAAAGAAAGCATTAGCCGAGGTTCCGATAGCCTCCGAGTTTCCCGATGTCTTTCCCGAGGACATCTCTGGACTCCCGCCAGACCGTCAGGTGGAGTTCAGAATTGATTAGTTCCCGGCGCGGCACCAATTGCTCGAGCCCCTTATAGACTTGCACCTGCTGAGATGCAAGAAATGATGAAGCAATTGCAAGAATTGCTTGACAAGGGATTCATACGACCAAGTTCATCTCCCTGGGGAGCTCTTGTTCTTTTCGTTAAGAAGAAAGATGGGACTCTCCGGATGTGCATTGATTATAGGGAGTTGAGCCAGGTAACAATAAAGAATAAATATCCGTTGCCCAGAATAGACGATCTTTTCGACCAGCTTCAGGGAGCCAGTTACTTCTCGAAGATCGATCTTAGATCTGGGTATCATCAGCTCAAAGTTCATGAAGAAGATGTCCCCAAAACAGCTTTCCGTGCTAGATATGGGCATTACGAGTTTCTTGTTATGCCCTTTGGTCTTACAAACGCTCCTGCGGCGTTCATGGATCTGATGAACCGCGTTTGTAGACCAATGATTGATAAGTCTGTTATCGTCTTTATAGACGATATTCTCATCTACTCGAAAACCGAAGCTGAGCATGCTGTGCATCTTAGAGAGCTGCTAGAGTTGCTGCGCAAAGCGACTTTACGCCAAGTTCTCTAAATGTGAATTTTGGCTGCGACAGGTGCTTACAATCTCGATTTATTCATTTTAAGCTTAACTATTCTTAAATTTCATGTTCAGCGTTAATTTGCAAATTCTGTATCTTATCAGATACAATTCCTTGGTCATGTGATATCTGGTGAAGGAGTCTCTGTGGATCCTTCTAAGATAGAAGCCATTCAAAATTGGGAAGCTCCCAAATCAGCTACTGAGATCCGAAGTTTCTTGGGATTGGCGGGTTACTACTGTCGATTCATTAAGGACTTCTCAAAACTAGCCATGCCTCTTACATCTCTTACTCGCAAGAATGTTCCCTTTATTTGGGAAAAAGCTCCAGAGAATGCATTTCGAACTTTAAAACAGAAACTCACTGAAGCGCCTATTCTGGCCTTACCCGAAGGTAATGAAGACTTTGTAGTCTTCAGCGATGCTTCATATCAAGGGCTTGGGTGTGTTTTGATGCAAAGAGGCAGAGTCATAGCATATGCTTCTCGCCAGCTTAAGGATCATGAAAAGAGTTATCTGACTCATGACCTTGAACTTGCTGCTGTGACTTTTGCGTTGAAAACATGGCGGCATTATCTCTACGGCACCAAATGTCAGCTGTATACGGATCACAAGAGCCTTAAGTATATATTCAGCCAGAAGGAGCTCAACATGCGCCAGCGACGCTCCATGGAACTCATCAAAGACTATGACTGTGATATTCTTTATCACCCTGGCAAAGCGAATGTGGTGGCCGACGCATTGAGTCGTAAATCCTACTCTGCTAAATGTCTCTATACCTTGACTCATACTTCGTTTTCATCAACTTTGATCGATGAAATTCTCGTTGCTCAAGCCGAAGCCCTAAAAGGGGAAAACCTCAACTCTGAGGACATGAAAGGGCAACTTCAGTTCTTAACCGATAGCCCTCGTGGCTTAAAGCTTTTCAAAAATCGTGTCTGGGTTCCCAAATTTGGTGATGTTCGACAGAAAATTCTTTCGGAAGCCCACTGTTCTAACTTCTCGGTACATCCTGGCAGCACCAAGATGTACAACGATCTAAAAGCCGAGTATTGGTGGCCCGGTATGAAAAGAGACGTAGGCCAATATGTCGATAATTGTGTTACTTGCCGAT
Source organism: Centrapalus pauciflorus (assembly GCA_020465985.1). Taxonomy (NCBI): domain Eukaryota; kingdom Viridiplantae; phylum Streptophyta; class Magnoliopsida; order Asterales; family Asteraceae; genus Centrapalus; species Centrapalus pauciflorus. The sequence goes on from JAANYP010005537.1 coordinate 311,539, forward strand.
TGGTCAAAGCGGAGCATCAGCAGCCTTATGGCAGTTTACAGCCTCTACCGATTCCCGAGTGGAAGTTCGATCACATAACGATGGACTTTGTTACGAAGCTTCCGACTACGCGAAGACAGCACGATGCAATATGGGTGATTGTGGATCGCCTAACCAAAGTCGCTTATTTCATTCCAATTCGCGAGAACTACTCATTAGAGAAGCTGGCTAAGATTTATATAGACGAGATTGTTACTCGACATGGTGTGCCTCTGTCAATTGTTTCCGACCGCGACAGCCGGTTCACTTCAAGGTTCTGGAGTGCACTGCAAGATGGTTTAGGCTCCAAGATCAGAATGAGTACGGCGTATCATCCACAGCCTGATGGCCAAAGCGAGCGTACAATTCTTACACTCGAAGACATGTTGCGGGCATGTGTTCTCGAGTTTAGCAGTAATTGGGACGACCACTTGCCGTTAGCAGAGTTTTCTTATAACAATAGTTACCACTCATCCATCAAAGCCGCACCTTTCGAAGCCTTATACGGACGCAAGTGCCGAACTCCTACGTGTTGGCATGAAGCCGGTGAAGCACCAATCGCCGGTCCCGAGTTACTTCAGCAGACAAATGAAAAGATCTGAATCATACGTCAACGATTGGAAACTGCTCAATCTCGACAGAAATCGTATCACGACCGACGCCATAAACCTTTAGATTTCTAGAAGGACGACTATGTTGTATTAAAAGTCTCGCCGCTGGAAGGTGTGTTCAGATTCGGCAAGCGTGGCAAGTTAGCACCACGATTCGTTGGTCCTTTCAAGATCACCGAGCGTGTTGGAACTCAATCTTATCTGTTGGACTTGCCAAGAGAACTGTCCAACATACACCCCGTGTTTCACGTTTCTCAGCTTAGGAAGTGCAAAGAAGATGACAGAGAAAAGTGGGCCGATCATCTAACTTACAAGATTAACGAGAAACTGCAATGTGACGAGCCTGAAGTTATTCTAGAAACAAAGATGAAGAAGCTGAGAAATAGAGAAGTAGCAATGGTGTTGGTGCAGTGGAGGACTTCTCACGAAATTTCTCAGACCTGGGAATCTGAGGAAGACATGAGAGTTCGATATCCGCATCTGTTTGAGCCTTAGGTACTTCGAGGACGAAGTGCAAGCGTGGTGGGCTCATACTATAACACCTTGTCTTTTATTTGCATTTTTATTTTAAGTAATTTTGAGCAATTTGCGTAAAAAGATGTAATTTCGAGATTTAGTATAAATAGGAGTTGAGTGCTCCATTTTCACACTTTTGCGAAACCCGTCTAGCATTTTCAGAGTTCCTCTCTCTAGAACCCGAACTTCTCTCTAACTTTTCTCTCAAACCGACCGGTCAAATCTCGAGTTCTATACGTCATCGGAAAGGTCTCGAAGTGTACTACGCGGATCTACCATTGCATGTGAGATTTGATACGAATTCGAGGTAAGAATTGCCATTTTCGTATTCTACATTATTTGGGTTTTTGAAGGAAGCTTCATATTTCATTTTTGATTCGATTTTTAGCCATTTAGCTTGAGTTTTAGCCTGATTATGGTAGATTATGTATAATATAACTAAACTGAGGCTTATTACTTAGCTTATTTGTGGATTTGAGGCTTGAAAATGCATGTTTAAAGCTGTAGTTTATGAACAAACTCGAGTACACATAGAACAGACTCGAAATGCCAAGAACAGACTCGAATAGAGCTAGATTCGAGAATGAGGTTCGAATCTAACCCCCTGGTTCGAATCTGTCTTCAAATCTGATGCTCAGATTCGAATATGACTTCGAGTCTGATGCTCAGATTCGAATCTAACCCCAAAATTTCGAATCTAATTGATAAAATTTACGAACAACGCATAAATTAGCAAAATAAATAGCAAAATATTTAGCTAGAAGTTATGGCTTATAGATGTTGCAATATTGAGCTAGCAATATTAATTTAGCACATGTTCTGTAATATTAAACTTCAGATATTATACATAAGCTGTTTAGCCCAGCTGCGAGTCAAAGCCAGTGCCAGTCTATATTGAGCCTAGATAAGCAAGTGCAAGCATTATAAAGCAATTTAAAGCGTAAATAAGCCGAGCAAGTATTTCCGAGCATTTCAAAGCATTTTCAGTACAGTGAGTAACATTTATTCTTGTTTACATGTTTTATATGAAACTGAGACATAAATTGCTTCTATATGACTTCTTTGGAATTCAATAGACTTTTGTGAGTGAAGGCGAACACTGTGGTACAGGTGATGCCCAGCTTAGCCGGATCTTACATTTGATCTATTAATATGCATATTTATCTGCTATTTGTTTATTGTTCTACATACTATACAGCAAACTTTGTGTTAGCGTTTCTTTGTGCATCTCATAAGCATTAAATTTAGCGAGCAAGCAATTCTGATGTTCACCACTATCCCTTGAGCATTATGCGGGTAGCTAGCCCCGCATTACAGATTGATCATCTGTCAGCGGTCAACCCCTAGTGGTGGCATCTCCTTTCTGCGTGAAATGTCTCAATCGTGCAGCATTCTTTCTGGGTATTAAGCAAACAAGCAAAGCAAGCAAGCAAGCATAACAGCCTTTATAGGCACTTTCGCCTCATATTTTACATGTATTCATGAATATGTGTTTACTCACTAAGCATTAGCTTACAGTTGCTACTTACAATTTTTACAGGAAAAGGTAAAGAACAAGCTGGACCTTCTGCTTAGGTCTATTATCTGATCAACCCAGAGGACTTAGCTTACTTTCAGCTTGTGGTATAGCTTTATGATGCTTTGGGTTCTGGGTAGCTGCTTTTATTTATGTTATGATGTTTTTAGCAACTTAGTACTGTAACCTTGTAGCACGTGTAGTGCAAGACTTATTGTAATGTTTTATTAGCTTTATGCATTTATTATTATTCCTGGGATAAGCAAGCGTTTTTTGAAGCAAGGATGTGACAAACAGTCCATCATTAGCAACAAAAGCCTCATTGTGAACTTCAGTAGAGTTACCATCACCACCTGAAAAGGAATCACTGCAATTAGATTTTTCAGATGATAGAAGAGCAGTATTGTGAGTATAAGAAAGAGATTTCTTTTTAGTATCAATCTCAGTCTCAAACACTCTTAGACTGTTGTACAGATCATCCAGTTCTATTTCATCTAGAGTGTCTTTTGTTCTCCATTGAGCAGCATACACTGTCCATTCTTCTCCAAGAGATCTAAGAAACTTTCTATTGACATCATCTTGATCCAGGCTGACTTTTGCACTTTCCAATTCACTTATCAGTTTGTTGAACCTGTTTCAAAAGATCCTTTTGATTTCTCTTGGTACTGGCATTCCAAGCAAATCTTTTCTCTAAAGCAATCCAAAGAGAATGAGCAGTATAAAATTTTTTAAACTGATGTTGATAAGCATTAGGAATGGCTATTTCTAGAAGTGTAAGAGCTTTCACTTCATTCATTCTAGCCTTTCTTTCAAGTTCAGTTTTTGGAGGAGTTTTGATGGGTTTGCCCTCAGCATCATGTTCAAGATCAACTACAGGAGGAAATTCAACAGCTTCCCATATGGCATAATCAATGAATTGAATATGCTGTTGAATCCTGAGTTTCCACATCTCAAACTCAGTGGGCTTGAGCATAGGCACTTTGAGTCCTTGCCCAGATCCACTACTGCTATTATCAAATTCCATTGCAGAGAATTAAAATTGTTAAAAGAAAGCTTTCGACTTTGAAAAACAAAGAACGACCTGTGGCTCTGATACCACTTGTCAGGATCTAAATTTAACTACCTAAGATTAACTGATTTGAATTTATCAGAGTGTAAATCAATAATCTTGAACAAAATCAAAGTCTAATTAAGAAGTTTGCGGAATAACACTTAATTATTTTAATAAAAGCTTTCAGAATCAAGATCAAATAAATATAACTGTATGAACAAAATTGCTTGTATTGCTGAACAGAATGATTACAATCACCTCTAATCTGTTTGATTAGACGAAGAACACAAATTGTTCTTAGGGTTTTACAACCTTAGAGGCTTGTGAAAACTTAAACAAAAAGCAATTACAAACTTGGACGTGCAGACACTTAATTACAATAGAAAAACCTATTCTATGTATTTATAATGCTTTCTGATTTGTTTCCTTGACGGACTCTGACTTCTCTGATAGTAGATATGCTGGAATCTTCGTGTAAATATCTTTTCCTGAATATCAGCACTTTCTGCTTATGAAACTGTTGAGCAGCTTGAATCACTTAGTAGCTTGAATAGAGCAGCTTGAGTGAGTTTACTCTGGCAGCTTGAACTTTTATACTAGCAGCTCGAACTTCTTCAACTAACAGCATGAACTTTGTACTTACATAGAAAATATACTAACAGTATGAGAAATCTCACTAACAGTTTGAACTACTTAGAATATTTCCCAACAAAATTCAACTCAATTAGAATCAAATTCATCGGTGCGATGAATCGGGAAATCAATTAATCCGATCGATTTACGATATGATGGATTAATTCAACTAAGTACATTATTAATCTATGATTAGTGACACTAATCATACACTAATACACTTACTTAACATTAATTATGCAAGACTAAAACAATTCATTAAAACAAAGCATCCAAAAGTATTTATGAAATTACAAAAAAAGGGAAATACAAGAATACATTTCTAAATACTTTTATACAAAAAAAATGAAAATACATCAATAATACCCTCATTAGGCCGGCCATAGAAAGGACTAAAAGGACCTTGAAATATATGTTTTTTACTTAACATATCACATTCAAATCCTCCTCTTTCATTTCAAACAAGATCTCACACTTAACCTTCAAATCCTTCATCATTTCACCACCCTTTTCCATCTATAAATATGAGATCAAATTCACTTCATTTCACACATTGCAAACATCAAAAACCCTTTCTTTTCTCTCATCAAAACCGGCCACCACTCTCAAAGAAACCAAAGTTTCCTTCTTCCTTTGTTTTTCAAGTTTTTCAAGTGTTCTTGGTGCAAATCTTTCAAGAGTTTCAACTTCTACTCATTTTCATTCTTCTAAAACATCAAAGTAAGTAAATACAAACCTATTATATCTTATATTAATGTTTATATAAGTGTTGCATAATATATATAATCACCAACAACAACAAGTTTCGTAAAAACTCAAGTTTATAAATCACTAGTTTTTGTTTTTAAGTTGTTTCTTCAAATATGTTTATAAATATATAAACACATCATGTAAGTGTAAATATTATGAAAACAAGTTATATAAATGTGTTTTATAACTTTTATACAAGTAGTCTTTGAATAAACAACAAAAATCACAAGTTATTTCAAGTTTATGAAAAACGGAATTTCGGCAGAAATGTTGCATCAAATTTCAAAAATCATAACTCATTCATAACTTAACGAAAGGAGTTGATTCTTGTCTCAAAAGTTATATCTATGTCTTAACTAAAAATATGGAAGTTTTCATAATTTATTATCGAGTTTAGAACCCCCAGATATTATTTGGGAACCCGAAAGTTTGACAGCTCAAAAATGGCCAACATAGGGTTTTTAATGAGCTTTTTCCCTAACCTAAACACCTCGAAAAATGTCCGTTCTTGACTTTAAAATTCTTTGTATATAGTAGTTTTACTTCTAAGAAAACCAAAGCCTAAATCGTTTTGTATCTGGGTCAAAAACAGCCTCAAAGTAGGCCGAAAAACCTTCAAAAAGCTGGAAAATTATAAGTTATTCGTTGTGAACGTTGTGAACAAATAAAAAAATACATATAATCATTCATATATATCAACAAGTGTTTGTAATATGATTCATATGATTCAAAAGGTTCATAGAAGTGTCTATTTAAGATTCAGAACATTCAAAAGGTTCATAGTACGTAGTTTTTATAACAAGATGCATAAGATTCAACAAGATTCATGAGATTCGACAAATTAATTGGATTCAATAAAATCCATAGGATCCAATAAGATTAATGAGTTAATAGAAGGGTTCGGTAGATTCAAAAGCTATTTTATGGTTGTTCACAATGTTCACGACGAATAAAGTGTTCACATAAGATCCTTAGTCTATATATATATATATATATATATATATATATATATATATATATATATATATATATATATATATATATTGAGGTTCTATGGGGTACTATATGCATCGGGAACCAAATGGGAACCAAAAATGCATTGCCTGTTTACAAAGGTTGCATTAAAAGCATTTTGGGAATGCTTAATATTTATCATTTATTTAGGAAACTAAATAAAATGATCAACCACATTTTCATAAATCCATCCCCTTTTCTCTTTCTTTCCCTTTCTCTTTCATGGCTAGCCTCTCTCCATCTCTCTTTCTCTCAACCAATTTTCACAAGGCAACCACTACTACTACCGCCAGACCCAGCACCACCATTGCTGTCCACCGTAGGTATGCAACTCTGCACCATACCTGTGCATCGATGTTGACGAGAATTTGCTTGCGTGTGTTGATCATGGTTTTTGAGTATCATTTTTTTCACAAACAGTTCATTCTACGATTCTGTATCATGCTTATGGCTAGTCAAAGAATTCTAAGATTCTTTATTAATGTTGGTGGTTATTGCTTCCAAGAAATAGTTGGAGCATATGGTCTTGGTTGTTTCAAACATGATGCACAACAGCAATGCATCACGACAATGATGAACACACTGAAGACGTTGATGAACACATTTAAATTTCAGAGATGCATCACGAAATTAACACGTTTAAATGTCGAAATGCATCATGATTTTGGTGATACATAATGATGTAACAAAGACGATGATGAATATGGCCGAAATGCATCACGATTTTGGTGATGCATAATGATGGAACAAAGACGAGGATGAATATGGTCTAAATGTATCATGTTTGAAATTGAATTGGATGAAGATGCATCGTGTTTGAAGACGAATCCAATAAATTGGATGAAGATGCATCATGTTTGTTTAGATTCGGATGGAATATTTTCTGAATTCAAGCATCTTCCGATTTTTCCCTTCCGCGCACGAGAAATTTTGCACCCGTGCACCCATTTTCAAGTTAATTACCCTTTTGCCACTACAATCTGAACCATTAAAATTCAAAATCTAATGGTGCATACAGGTTCCCAAAGTACACAATGTATACAGGTGCCCAATAGAACCTGACCCTATATATATATATATATATATATATATATATATATATATATATATATATATATATATATATATATATATATATATATATATATATATATATATATATATATATAAACTTGACGTTTTAAGTGTGTTTTATTTATAAACTTGTAATGTTGAGTGATTTAAGCCATAAAAACCTTTATATATACATATTATCATATATGGGAGTTTATTAAGTCCCTTATGTCATTTAGGGCTTGGTTAATCACATCCGGATCATCACCCATTAATCAACGTAAACTTGCAATTTTCGCGCATATTTTGTCATCGCACTCTCGGTGAGTCTTCATAGCCCCTATTTTTGCACTGTTATATTTTGGGGTTGAAATACATGCTACGTTTCTCACATGGACACGGAAACTACTTCATTTCTATTATGTATTACACATGTGGTTCCATCAGCCCTCAAATCATGAACCGTTAGTTACATTTATTTGTAAGCGCAAATATATTGTGGATACATCTATCGGGAGTCATATCCCCCATTCGGGTTAGCCTTACCGGCTAACGACGGAATCCATATATATTTAATATGAGAATACTACACAGGGCAAACTCATAATTAAGTTTCGGTTACATGATGGTTTATATGTAATACATAGCATGGAATTTAGGAGTTTATAAATTCAAACTCAACTGTTGATGTCCATACAAGTCATATTTACGTGTAAACTTATGAGCTCACCAACAATTTTGTTGACGTATTTTAGCATGTATTTTCTGGATATTAAGGCAAGTGCACCGCACCGGAAGAATTTTCAAGGCTTCCGTACATTTGGAGTTGAATTAATTTTCAAACTCTCGGAGATTTATTTGCATTATTTTGGTTACATTAATTATATATTTAGATCTCTGTAATTTGCGAACGACTTACACTTTATATTGGTTATGTAAAACATTTCTATATTTTGAAGTTATATCGATGTAATTTTGAAAACGTCCATAAAGTGGTCGTTCGTTATGATTATGGTTACGCTTCCGAGACGTCACGCTTCATTGCCAACCGGGGTAACGGGGTGTGACAGATTGGTATCAGAGTCATAGTTATAGTGAACTAAGTTGCATTAGTACCCTGGACTATAACTGCACTTAAGTTTTATTGATTATTGAAAATATTTTGCAACTAAAAGACTATAAATGGACCCTGACAGCAGAAAACATGTCGAACAACACCATCCTCATCTTGTCCGATTCTGAAGATGAGTACACCCCCATGAGCCCCGAAGTCACGGAGGTTTTCACCAAAGGAGAACCGTCTGAAGAAGAGGACCCCTCCAAGAAGCCGATGGAGGAATCAGAAGAGGAGGCCATGGAAGAAGACGAAACCGGAGAGGATCCACCACCCTTGGTGATCCCCTCCTACACACCATACCACCCCGAGGTTCCGTCATTCAAACCATACGATCCCCACCCCAACGGCCCAAAGATGCTATTTACACCCCGAAAGAGGGTAATCATATCGAGACGGGAGACTATTCAAATCCCGGCTCCCCAACCAAGTTCACCACCATAGCATGTTGGGAAATAGTTTAAGTAGGTTCAAGCTGTTAGTTAGACTTCTCAAACTGTTAGTAGAGTTTTTATGTAAATCCAAAGTTCATGCTGCTAGTTGAAGAAACTCGAGCTGCCAGTGTAAAAGTTCAAGCTGCCAGAGCAAATCAACTCGAGCTGTTCTATTCATGCTGTCAAGTGATTCAAGCTGCTCAACAGTTTCATAAACAGAAAGTGCTGATTTTCAGGAAAAGATATATACACAAAGATTCCAGCATATCTACTATCAGAGAAGTCATGGTTCGTCAAGGAAACATATCAAGAAGCAATATAAATACATAGAATAGATCTTTCTATTGTATAGGAGTTTTCTGCATATTCGAGTCTGTAATTGCTTTGTTGATTAAGTTTTCATAAGCCTCTAAGGTTGTAAAACCCTAAGAACAGTCTGTGTTCTTCGTCTAATCAAACAGATTAGAGGTGATTGTAATCATTGAATTCAGCAATATAAGGAGTCTTGATTATTTATTGTGTTTATCTGCTATTTGTTCTGAAAGCTTTTGTTAAAATAGTTAAGTGTTATTCCGCAAACTTCTTAATTAAACTTTGATTGAAAGCAAGATTATTGATTTATACTCTGATAAATTCAAATCAGTTAGTCTTGGTTATTTAGTTTTAGATCCTGACAAGTGGTATCAAAGCCAGGTTGTTCTTTGTTTTTCAAAGTCGTTTCATTTAAATTTTTAATCCTTTGCAATGGAATTTGAAAATAGCAGCAGTGGATCTGGGCAAGGACTCAAAGTGCCTATGCTCAAGCCCACTGAGTTTGAGATGTGGAAACTCAGGATTCAACAGCATATCCAATTTATTGACTATGCCATATGGGAAGCTGTTGAATTTCCTCCTGTAGTTGATCCAGAACTTGATGATGAGGGAAAACCAGTCAAAACCCCTCCAAAAACTGAACTTGAAAGGAAGGCTAGAATGAATGAAGTGAAAGCTCTTACACTTTTACAAATAGCCATTCCTAATGCTTATCAACATCAGTTCGAAAAGTTTTATACTGCTCATTCTCTTTGGAATGCTTTAGAGAAAAGATTTGCTGGTAATGTCAGTACCAAGAGAAATCAAAAAGATCTTTTAAAACAGCAGTATGAGAACTTTTCTGGTGGCAAGAATGAAAACCTTACTCAAATCTTTGACAGGTTCAACAAACTGATAAGTGAATTAGAAAGTGCAAAAGTCAACCTGGATCAAGATGAAGTCAACAGAAAGTTTCTCAGATCTCTTGGAGAAGAATGGACAGTTTATGCTGCTCAATGGAGAACAAAAGACACTCTTGATGAGATAGAACTGGATGATCTGTACAACAGTTTGAGAGTGTTTGAAACTGAGATTGATGCTAAAAAGAAATCTTTTTCTTATAATCATAATACTGCTCTTCTGTCTTCTGATAAATCTAATAGCAGTGATTCCTTTTCAGGTGGTGATAGCAATTCTGCTGAAGTTCACTATGAGGCTTTTGTTGCCAATGATGGACTATTTGCTCTAAATGCTGAAGATTTAGAACAAATTCATCCAGATGATCTTGAAGAGATGGATTTAAAGTGGCAACATGCAATGCTGACCATGAGAGCCAAAAGGTTGCTTAAAAAAACTGGAAGGACCAACTTTCAAGCCAGAACAGAAGGCAAACCAGCTTTTGATAAATCTAAAGTTGAATGCTATAAATGTCATAAGCTTGGTCACTTTGCCAGAGAATGTAGATCTCAAGGTCAACAGTCATCAAGGACTTCACAGCCCAATCAGACATCATCATCAACAGCACTTGTCTCCCAAGAAGACAATGTGTTTGACTGGAGTGATCAGACAGAGGAAGAGTTTCAGAATCAAGCTCTAATGGCAGAAACATCAAATGTCTCCTCCACTGAACTACCATCTGAGGTAAATTCTAAACTCTGCTCTCAATCATGCAAAAATATGGTTAAAAAGTACAGAGATCACAATGAGAGCATGTGCAAAACTCTAGCTAACATGGAAGAAAGGAGATATGAATATATGCAAGCCATAGAAGATCTTGAAAAACAGATCAACGACTATAAGGATAATGAGATTCAAATGGGATATGATAGAACATATCATGAGTGGGAGAAAAAGGAGCTAAATAAGAAAATATAATCTCTGAATAAAAAGGTAGAAGAGACTGAACAGAAGGTGTTAGAGGCTAATAAGAAACTAGAATCTGTTAACATAGATCTAGGTAACTTTAAGTTGGCAAATCAAAAGCTGGAACACCTAATGGAAGTCCAATTTAAAGATAGGGTAAAATCTCAGGTAAATCCCAAAGAAGGAATAGGATACAGGGCTACTCCACCTCCATACAACAACAAGTACATTCATCCAATGAGTGAGGTTGCTGATAGACTTGTCAATGAACCACTAGATGAGTCTATGACTATTGTAGATCCTATTCTTGATAACAGTCCTGAATCAAAAGAAGATCAGATTCAAAAGAGAGACTGTGAGTTTATAGCAGTTGACCACAAAACAATGAGTGCACCCATAGAGATCCAAGCTCCCAGTAAGAAAGGAAAAGAGAAGATGAGTGTATGCAATGCTACTCCACAAGTTTCTGTACATTCTAACTGTAACACTGCATCTTCCTCAAAGAATAATAAAAGAGGTAAAAATGTTCCAGTCTGCACATGTCAAAAGCATGGTGTTCAAAAGTTTCCCAAACAACAGCAGGTAAGGGGAAATCAAAGGAACAAGAACCAGAAATTGTCAGAAAAATCTGGTTCTCCAATTTAAATAGTTAAAAGGTGTTTTCACTGTGGAAGGAAGAATCACTTGGCCAAATATTGTTTTTATAAACCAACTGTTGCAAAACAGACTGTGATTCATAAAAAATCAAGTCCTACTCATAAAAAGGCTTCAAATGTGAAACCTTCCACATCAGTTCCAAAGAAAACAGTTGATCACAGGCTTTCAAAAGTTAATAAAAAACAGTCCACACACCAAAAACAAGTTTTGACAAAGCCTAAATTAAGTTTTAAACAAATATGGTGTGTCAAGGACAAATCTTCAGATCAAACTGCTGATGCAAAAGATCAGACTGCTAAGCCAAATTCTGAAGCTGTTAGTGCAAATTCTGAAGCTGTTAGCACTAACAACACAGATCAGACTGCTAAGCATCAATCTGGAACTGCTAGTGAATCATCTGAAACTGTTAGAAGAAAAGATGATCAAAATACCTGGATACCTCATATAATCACTAAATACTCTCCAAAAACTCCATCAATAGATCTCACTAAATATAAGAAGTCAAAAACAGTGTTTAGTTATGTCAATGTACAAGGCCAACCCAAAACCAATTTGGTTTGGGTTTACTCCACTACTGACTAAGCTTCTACTTGTGCATGGCAACCACAGGTCTCCTCATAAAACAAGATGGCATTTGGACAGTGGATGCTCTAGGCACATGACAGGCAATTCTGAGTGCCTGTCAAATTTCAAAGGCTTTGATGGAGGTTTTGTTGCATTTGGAGGCAACTCAAAAGGAGGTAAGGTTACAGGTAAAGGTACTGTTAATGCAGGCAACATGAAATTCCATGATGTTTTGTATGTTGAATAGCTTAAGTACAATTTATTAAGTGTCTCTCAAATCTGTGACAAACAAAACATTGTTCTGTTTACAGATTCTGAGTGCATTGTCCTTTCAAAAGATTTCAAAATTCCTGAAAATCTTGTTTTACTAAGAACACCTAGAAAGGACAATGTTTACTGTTTGGACACAGATCTTTTATCTAAATCAAATACTTTAAGATGTTTGATATCCAAAGCATCTTCAAATGAGTCTGCTCTTTGGCATAGAAGGATGTGTCACATGAACTTCAAGTCCATGAATGTTTTAGTCAAAAAGAATCTGGTTAGAGGCTTACCACAAAAGGAGTTCATATGTGATGATCATTGTGTAGCATCTCTTAAAGGCAAGCAACACAAAACTTCTCATAAGGCCAAAGAAGTAAATTCAATCTCATCTGCTCTTCAGCTGCTTCATATGGATCTATTTGGTCCAACATCTGTTTTGAGTGTGAATAAAAGGGCTTACTGTTTAGTTATTGTTGACGATTTCACCAGATTTACTTGGGTTTACTTTCTTAGGTCCAAAGATGAAACTGCTGAGCTAGTTAAGTCTTTTATTCTTAAGATAGAAAACCAATCCAACTCAAAAGTTAAGGTGATAAGATCAGACAATGGAACTGAATTTAAAAATCACATTCTAAACAGTTTCTGTGAGTCCAAAGGCATTGCTAGGCAATATAGTGCACCAAGAACACCACAGCAAAATGGTGTAGCTGTAAGAAAGAACAGAACATTAATTGAGGCTGCTAGAACAATGCTAGCTGATTCAAATCTGCCAATGACTTTCTGGGCAGAAGCTGTCAATACAGCCTGTTATGTTCTGAATAGGGTTCAAGTTGTCCAATCACAAGGGAAAACTCCCTATGAGTTATTCCATAACAGAAGTCCCCTAATAGCTTTCTTCAAGCCTTTTGGATGCCCATGTACTATTCTTCACACTAAGACTTACTTAGGAAAGTTTGAAAGTAAGGCTGAAGAAGGATTCTTTGTAGGATACTCAAATCAAAGCAAAGCCTATAGAGTATATAACAGTGTGTCTAAAACCATTGAAGAAAGTGCCAATGTTGAATTTAATGAAAATACTGCTAATATCAAAGGCACTGGTCCTGATTGATTGTTTGATTTAGATTCACTAACAATTTCTCTGAGCTTTGTTGAGTATACTGCAGAAGTTGATGCATACAAGATTGAAGCTGCCAACACAAATTCTCATGCTGCCAATACAAATTCTCAAGCTGTTGGCCCAAAGTTTCAAACTGCTGCAGATTCAACAAGTTGGGATGACTACACCACTATACCACTTCTGTCTTGTGATCCTCCAGGGGTCCTGAATGCTCAACATGATACAAATCCAGACACTGAAGTGCCAATCCCAAGTCCTGAGGAAACAGCTCCAACACAAAGGGAAACAGTCCCAGTTTCAAGTCAAGCTGCTCCAGAAGCTGAATCATTCACTGGTCCTGATGGAGATGATACCAATCTTGGATCCTCTTTCCAGACAGAGAGAGAGCCTACCCTAAGAGTTCACAAGTATCATCCTCTCAATCAAATACTGGTTGATCCAAGCACTCCTGTACAAACAAGGAAGATGGTTCAAAATGAGACTGCTGCTGTTGAACAAGCAGTTCCTGAATTCAGTCTAGGTGCCTTTGAGAATGCTTGTTTCATGTCTCAATTAGAACCTAAAAAGGCATCAGAAGCATTAAAAGATTCATCCTGGATTGAGGCTATGCAAGAAGAGCTTCTACAGTTCAAGATTCAGAATGTATGGACTCTGGTGGAACTTCCTAAGGGTAAGAGAGCAATTGGTACAAGATGGGTGTTCAGAAACAAGAAAGATGAGATAGGATAGTCATCAAGAATAAAGCAAGGCTAGTAGCACAAGGGTACACTCAAGAAGAAGGCATAGACTATGATGATGTATTTGCTCCAGTAGCAAGAATTGAAGCCATCAGACTATTTTTGGCCTATGCAAGCTTCAAAGGTTTTAAGGTGTATCAAATGGATGTGAAGTCTGCTTTTCTGTATGGGACAATTGAAGAGGAGGTATATGTGTGTCAACCTCCTGGTTTTGAAGACTACAAGTATCCAGACAGGGTTTACAAGCTAGACAATGCTCTATATGGTCTCCATCAAGCCCCCAGAGCATGGTATGACACTCTGTCATCCTACCTTCTACAGAATGGATTCAAGAGAGGGACTCTGGACAAAACACTTTTCACTAAGTCTATCAAAGATGAGATTCTGCTTGTCCAAATCTATGTTGATGACATTATCTTTGGCTCAACAAATGACTGTATGTGCAAAGAGTTTGAAGCTTTAATGCACAAAAAGTTTCAAATGAGTTCAATGGGAGAACTCACTTTCTTTCTGGGATTACAAGTCAAGCAGAAGCCCACTGGACTCTTCATAAGCCAATCAAAGTATGTGAAAGACATACTGGACAAGTTTGGGTATCAAGACACCAAAGCTGCAAGCACTCCAATGGATCCTCAAAAGCAGCTTCATACAGACAAAGATGGCACAGATGTGGATATTCATTTATACAGATCTCTTATAGGATCTCTTATGTATCTAACATCTTTTAGACCTGATATAATGTTTGCTGTCTGTGTGTGTGCTAGGTTTCAATGCTCTCCAAAGGATTCTCACTTGGTTGCTGTTAAGAGAATCTTTAGATATCTCAAAGGCCAACCACACTTAGGCCTATGGTATCCTAAAGACTCTCCCCTTGTACTAACTGCTTATTCTGACAGTGACTATGGTGGATGCAACATTGACAGAAAATCCACAACTGGTGGATGTCAATACTTAGGAGCAAGACTGGTCTCTTGGCAATGCAAAAAGGAGACAACTGTGTCCACATCTTCCACTGAAGCAGAATATGTAGCAGCTGCAAGCTGCTGTTCACAGGTAATGTGGATCCAAACTCAGCTAAGAGACTATGGTATGAATTTCTTATCCACTCCTATTTATATTGACAATTCAAGTGCAATCAGCATTGTGCAAAATCCAGTGAAATTTCCAAAAACCAAGCATATAGAAATCAGATTTCACTTTATAAGAGCTTGTAATGAAAAGAAGTTAATCCAAGTTACCAAAATACATACTGATGATCAGTTAGCTGATCTATTTACAAAACCTTTTGATGTAGGAAGGTTCACTTTCCTGGTATCAAATATAGGTATGGTAAACATGGATTAATTTGTTTCCATTATGATCTAACCAGTATGCTTATTTAAGGGGGAGTCACTGTTTCATTAAACAGATGCATAATTTTCAACTAACAGCTTGAGTATTTTCTCAAGCTGCTAGTTCATTTTCTCAGACTGCTAGTTATTCACTTGATCTGTCAAAGTGTGCAGGGTAGTTAGGTAATTTTTAAAATGTGTGTGCGCGGGACCCAACCTTTTTCAAAACCTTTAAAGGTCCCAGTTTCATTCAGTTGATCTTCAATGGAGTTTGTTAAGGAACACAACTGTCTTCCATACACTCTAAAACACTCAGACCTTCAACCGTTCCATGATATGATGGACTTTCTTCGTCACTCCCATATCCATCATGCACTCAGTATAAACCCCACAATACACATATCACATATAGAACAGTTCTGGAACCATGCCAATGTTCAATCCATCAATGGAATTCCTTCTATCCTATCCAAGATTGATGGCACTCCCATCACCATTACTGAGGAATCCATTCGGCGTCATTTGCATCTTCAAGATGCCACAGGTATAACAGACCTAACCCTTGATGCATTACATACTGGTCTTTATGATATAGGCTATAGGGGTCCTGCTGATTCTTTTACTTTCTTAAAAGCCCATTTTTCTCCTAAATGGAAATACCTTGTACATATTATTCAGCAGTGTATGAGCCCCAAAAGAACTGGTTGGTCAGAATTTTCTTCTAACATTGCCACTGCCTTAGTGTGCTTTTCAACAGGCCAACGGTTCAATTTTTCTAACATGATTTTTCAGGGGATGTTAAGGCATCATTCCCTAAAGAGTGGGAAATTTTTGATGTATCCCAGATTTTTGACAGAAATCATTGCGCACACTTGCACCACTTCTCATTTACATAAGAGGATACATGTTTCCCACAGGCACTCACTATCTTCTATAAAGAGACTTTTGAAACAAAGTGCCAATTTTTTGAGCGTTGATGTTCCATTGCCCTCTGCAATGGTGAACATCATTCCAAGAAACAGAGGAGAGGGTCCAGGATCCCTACCCCCTCCTCATGATACACAAATTTCTTCTGATCCTTTTGTACAGCCATCACGCCCACTTAAATTTCTATATAAAAGGAAAAGGGGACCAGGAGCTCCTTCCTCCTCAGCCCCTAGACAAGAGCCATATATCCCTGTGCAGGAGGACACTTCTGCACAGAATATCCAAAGGGAACCAATTGAGGACACTCCCATCCTCACTCAGGAGGTGAACATCTCTTCAGAGACTGTTCATATGGGTTCTGTGGCTGGCACTACTGCTGTCTCTGCACAGGAGGCACAGGACAGTGCCAACATCCCTAAGACCACGCCTATGGCAACAGCAAGTGTGCAAACACAAGCTGGAAGTCCCCAGAACCAAGAACAGAGGGCCCCAGAAGTTTCTACTTCTGGTATTAATGTCAGTGATAGATCACAAGCACCACAGGTGTTTTCTGATCTTGAGACTAGCCTGCAACTCATGCTCTTAACGGATCCCAAGCTGAAACCTGTTGTAGCTATGTTGTAATATCAAATGTCCATCATTGTTGCACAGGGAGCTCAGATATTTGCACTCAAGCAGGCAGAGACGGCTCAAAATAAAAGAATGGATTATCTCCATAAAGGGTTTACCCTCTGTGGGAATAAGATCATGAAATTAGAGCAGTTGATTCAAACCCAAGGGGCAAAGGTTGTCGGTTCTCTTGACCAAACCAATGCTTCCAAAAAGGGGGAGAATCAGGAGATTCCTGAATCAGTCCAAGCAGCTCCAACAACATCAGTCCAAGCAGCCTCAACAGTTCCACCTTCTAGGCTAACAGTCCCAACAGCTTCTCAAGCTGTTAGCCTAGAAACTCAAGCTGCTGCCCCAAAAGCAACTGGAGTTGTCATAAGGGAAGGTGTTCATGCTTAAATCAGTACAGTCCAAGCTGCATCCTCTGCTGCAAAAGACAAGGGCAAGGGAATTCTTATTGAGTCTCCAAAGCACAAATTTTCTTCCAAAGAAGCCCAAATTGCCTTTGATGCTGAAGTTGCCAAACGGTTAGCAGAAGAGCAGGATAGAGAATTAGATCAGCAAACCCAGCCCCCAATGGATGATGATGAGACTCTAGGTGATTACCTAAAGGGGTTTGTGGGAAAACAAGGAGAAAAGAAGAGGAAGCTGCCAATAGGGCACTCCAAGGCTGAGCATAGAAGATTTTTAATCAATTTTGCCTTTGCAGCTGGTATTCCAAAGAAAATGGCTCAGTCCATGACTACTGAAAGGCTGCAAGAAATCCACGACAAAGAAATGGAGAAAAGAAAGAAAACAAAAGTCTCCCAAGAAGTCCAACCATCAAAAGAACCAGTTCAAACTGAAGCTGCTGCCAGTGCTCCTGCTCCTACTGATCAAGATGTTGCTTCTATTCCTACATCTGAGCCATCATCACAAGCAAAGCTAAATCAAGTTAAAAGAGTATTGTTTGAGCAACAACTGCAAAAAGCTATGGAGATAGAGAAGTTGATCGATCAACATGATTTTACAAAGCCTCTGATCAACTATTGGTATGCCAAGTCACTAGACAACCGTGACTTAAGAGTTAAGTTTGTTGTAAGAAGGGAGTCTGGACCAGAAGAAGAATTTGATACATTTTGGCAGATGGTTCAGAAGTTGACCAGAGATGAGCTACCAAAGATGCATAATATTGGGTCAGTGACACAAGTTAGATCTGCTCTACCACAAGTGAAGCAAGTAATTAAAGATCTAAAAACAATTGTTGATCCTGAATCTGCAAGGAAAGATATAGAGGATGCTGTGAAGAAAGAGATAAAAGTCAAGCAAGTTGATCTGTTTGTCAAGTCAAGGACATACAGAATCAAATTCTCAGATGGATCTGGTATATTCTTCAATCTTGAATTTTATGATTTACCAAAAGATATGCTACTTCAGATAAAATCTGTTAGGGTATCTTGTGATAGAGATGATATGAAGAAAGAATTTTTGAAGGCTGTAGATCAGAAACTTGCACAGTTATAAGTTTTTGAAAGCCTTGGTTTGTAAATAACAGTTTACTTATCCATTTCCATTTTTATATAGAACTTAAAGTCTTGTGTAAAGAATTTAAGTTAGGGGGAGATTGTTGGGAAATAGTTTAAGTAGGTTCAAGCTGTTAGTTAGACTTCTCAAACTGTTAGTAGAGTTTTTATGTAAATCCAAAGTTCATGCTGCTAGTTGAAGAAACTCGAGCTGCTAGTGTAAAAGTTCAAGCTGCCAGAGCAAATCAACTCGAGCTGTTCTGTTCATGCTGTCAAGTGATTTAAGCTGCTCAACAGTTTCATAAACAGAAAGTGCTGATTTTCAGGAAAATATATATACACAAATATTCCAGCATATCTACTATCAGAGAAGTCATGGTTCGTCAAGGAAACATATCAAGAAGCAATATAAATACATAGAATAGATCTTTCTATTGTATAGGAGTTTTCTGCATATTCGAGTCTGTAATTGCTTTGTTGATTAAGTTTTCATAAGCCTCTAAGGTTGTAAAACCCTAAGAACAGTCTGTGTTCTTCGTCTAATCAAACAGATTAGAGGTGATTGTAATCATTGAATTCAGCAATACAAGGAGTCTTGATTATTTATTGTGTTTATCTGCTATTTGTTCTGAAAGCTTTTGTTAAAATAGTTAAGTGTTATTCCGCAAACTTCTTAATTAAACTTTGATTGAAAGCAAGATTATTGATTTATACTCTGATAAATTCAAATCAGTTAGTCTTGGTTATTTAGTTTTAGATCCTGACATAGCATCGACGGGTAAACGCCCGTAGATGGGGCTGGATGCCCAAGACCCTCCAAAAGTGGAGGCGGGAGATGGGAATCCCCTCCCACTTTGAGATCGGAGGACCATCCTCCGCACCTACCCCACCGCTCACTCAAGAGCCCGCCAATCAGACCATACCTCTCTTGGTAGCTCAGTCTTCAAGGCACGACCTCAAGATTCGATTGCTTAACCAAGACATTGGAGAGATGACTGCCTGTATGGAGCAGGAGGAGTTGCAAAACTCTAACATCTACAGGGCTAACCAGCACGCCCTCTCCATCTAACTGAATGGGCTAGAGGAGCTCCGGTAATGACTAGCCGAGAGCGAGACCCGTAATGAGGAGCTGACGCAGCGCCTCAATGCATTGGAAAAAGGGAGAGACCCCCGATCACTCCCACACCTAGTACCGCCCCTATGTTTGTAATGCTAGGAAATTATTGTGTAGCTAGGAAATTATTGTGTAATAGTGTAGGACTAAAAATTTTCGGGTAATAACCCGCCCCAATGTAAGAAAATTATCAATGATTAATGAAAATTGCAAGTTATTTATGAATCTGTGTTTAATGATTTTAGAACTGTGCCCTAAGAAAAATTTAAATCTTTAAGACTCAACTTCTTACGCTATGCTCTTTTCTTTAAACTTTAAGATAATGCCGCCAAAGAGAGCCATGAGCACCACTGAGATCGAGCAACTTGTCGCCCAACGAGTGGCAGCAGCTATAGCCACCTATGAGACCAACAGAATTAGCACCGCAAACGGCGACGGAGGAGCTAGTCGCACCACGGAAGGGTCTGATTCAACCCAGAAATGGTGTGGAATCAAAGGATTTTTAAGCTGCAAGCCTCGATACTTCAACGGAACAGAAGGTGTTGTCGGACTAGTTCACTGGTTCGAGAAACTGGAGTCTGTGTTTCGTGTTAGTGGTTGCATTGAGGATGAGAAGGTCAAGTTCGCCATCCACACTCTTCAAGACAGCGCCTTGACATGGTGGAATTCTTATGCTCAGTCTGTGGGGATAGATACAGCTTACCAACTCGCCTAGACCGAATTAAAACAAATGATGACAGATGAGTATTGCCTGAGAAACGAACTACAAAAGATGAAGTCAGAGTTCTGGAATCTGGCTATGAAGGGAACAAATGTCGCCGGGTACACCAACCGTTTTCACGAGTTGAGTCCGCTGTGCCCACAGACGGTCACTGTTAGGCACAAAAAGGCCTCAGTCAAACCTGTTCTGCATCTGAGGGGGAGATTCTTAATCAAACCTGTTGATGCCTTTGAAGGTTGAATGTAAGGCCTTTTATATGCCTTATTGAAACCTGAAAATGATTTGCAACATCAGCCTGAAGCTGCTCTATGTGTTGCATGTGTTGCAACAAAGGCAGTTTTGCTCAAGCTGTTCAGTCTGCTGAACAGGCTGGACATAAACCGTCTACGCTGCTCTACACTGGTGAGCAGCTTGGGCAGTCTACAAGTGTTCTGTTCTTTGTGAACAGAACCTGTTCTTTGTGAACAGGCTAAACACTTTATGGAATGTGTTTCCAAGTCCTCATGTATTGTTTTTTACTGCAAGATCAGTTTACAAAGTCGAAGACAAAGTGGAAATCAGAACTGCTCAGCCTGCCCAACCTGTTCTGCTACATGAAGACAAAAGGTTATTTGAAAAAGGGTGACATACCTTTTTCTTATATCAAAATAGGCCTTTACAAGGAAGAAAAACACAAAGTTGGCATTCCTTATTTGGTTAAAGGCAATGCAACAGTAGACAAAGTGAAAAGACAAAAGTTCTGCACATAAGAAGACAAGTCTGCTTTTCAGAAAAGTGCAGAAAAGGTTATGTTGTCTTTTCAACAAGTCTTCTCCTTTTTCATTCCGTCCAATGAAGAAGCTTCACTTAGATCCTCTTATTGAGTATAAAAGGAAACTTCCAAGGATTGAAAGAACAAGCCAAAAAGCTAAGTGCTGAAAACAAGAGTGAACGTGCATTCAAAGTGTGTCTTTCATGCATGCAAGTCTGCTTGAATAAAACAGTGCTCAGTGTCTAAGCTGTTCTTGTTCAAGCTGTTCCTCAGAGTCTTGTAAACACAGTGAGTGATTCTTAGTGAGTGTATTCATTGTAATTAGTTTAAGTCAGTCTTAGACTAGTTAAACATACTGTTGTATCTGTCATCTCAGCTTGAACCTTTCCGCATTCAAGCTTGTTTGTAATTAACATTTGTTAATAATACATACAAACATTGAGAAAATTGTGTGTAGTTTTTAGAGAGCTGTATTCACCCCCCCCCCCCCCCTCTACAGCTTAAAGCTATATACTTGGGATATCTTTTGGGACCTACAGTCACTCCGGAATACAAGCGTATTGAGCGCTACATTTGGGGACTCACCCCTCAAATCCAAGGGAACGTCACCGCATCCAACCCAACTACTATTCAGAGCGCCATTCGAATGGCGAATAATTTGATGGTTCAGGTGGCCCGGAGGAATGAGGCCAAAGCAGGGGAAAACAAGAGGAAGTGGGAAGACAAATCAGGGAAAGGTTCGGGTTCACAGTCCAAAAAGGCCGAAACCATCAAAGCTTTTGTCGTCGGGGCTGAGTCCAGGAAGGGCTATACCGGCAATAAACCATGGTGTAACCGATTCACCTACCATCATGTAGGTCCCTGTCCAACCCCTTGCGGGAAGTGTAAGAAGCTTGGTCACCTAACCCAAGATTGTAAGTTTAACACCAACGGAGGCAGTAGCGGCACGCAAAGGAGCTGCTTCGAATGTGGGTATACTGGGCACTTCAAGAAGGATAGTCCAAAGTTAAGGAACAAAGATGGAGCTCAAGGGAGAGCTTTTGTATTGGGAGCAGTCGACGCTCTTCAGGATCCCAACGTAGTGACGGGTACATTCATTCTTAATGATATGTTTGCTTATGTGCTATTTGATACTGGGGCTAATAGAAGTTTTATATCTGCTAAGTTTAGTGAACAACTTAATGCCATTCTTTCCCCATTAGAAAATGCTTATGCCGTAGAATTAGCGGACGGAAAGTTGATTAAAGCAAATAGTATAATTAAGGAGTGCACACTAAAATTGGAAGATCATCTCTTTAAGATAAACTTGATACCTATTGAACTCGGAAGCTTTGATGTAGTTATTGGTATGGATTGGTTGTCGGACAACCATGCTGAAATCTTATGTGGTAAGACGGTCGTAAGAATACCACTTAAGAAAAAGAAAGTCCTCACAGTCCAAGGAGAAAGAAAGAATCGCCAGTTGAACATCATCTCTGGTCTAAGAACGCTGAAATGCCTTCGAAGAGGTTGTCAAGCAGTATTAGTTCAGCTAGTGGAAAAGGAGTCGAAGGAGAAGCGACTCGAAGAAATCCCGGTAGTTCGTGACTACCCAAAAGTCTTTCCTGAAGACTTTCCTGGACTTCCACCAACTAGGCAAGTAGAATTTCAGATTGACTTAGTGCCTGGAGCTGCACCTGTCGCACGAGCACCCTACCGATTGGCACCGTAAGAGATGCAAGAGTTATCCAATCAGTTGCAAGAACTGTTGGATAAAGGATTCAGCCGACCAAGTTCCTCACCTTAGGGAGCTCCGGTCTTATTTGTCAAAAAGAAGTACGGATCCTTTAGGATGTGCATCGATTACCGAGACCTGAGCAAGTTAACGATCAAAAACTGATACCCTCTCCCCATAATCGACGATTTATTTGATCAACTCCAAGGATCTAGTTTTTACTCTAAGATTGATCTGCAATCCGGTTACCACCAAGTAAAAGTTCGGGAAGAAGATATACCCAAGACGGCATTCAGAACTCGTTATGGACATTACGAATTTCAAGTGATGCCATTCGGTTTGACCAACACACCAGTCGTATTCATGGATCTTATGAATCGAGTGTGTAAACCATATTTGGACAAATTCGTAATAGTGTTCATAGACGATATCCTTATCTATTCCAGAAATAAGGAGGAGCATGAGCAGCATCTAAAGTTGCTTGTGGAGCTTCTAAAGAAAGAACAGTTGTACGCCAAATTCTCTAAGTGTGAATTTTGGCTACGAGAAGTCAAATTCCTAGGGCATGTGATCAATAGCCAAGGAATTCAGGTAGACCCATCAAAAATCGAGGCCATTAAGAACTGGGTAACTCCTAGGACACCCACTGAAATCCGTCAGTTCTTAGGTCTTGCCGGTTACTATAGGCGATTCATTGAAAACTTCTTGAAGATAGATGGTTCTTTAACGGAATTGACTCGAAAGGTCATAAAGTACAACTGGGGTGAAGATCAGGAAACGACATTTCGAATGTTAAAGCAAAGGTTGTGTAGTGCACCTATTCTGTCCCTACCGGAAGGAACAGAAGATTTTGTTGTTTACTGTGATGCCTAACACAATGGATTCGGTTGTGTGCTTATGCAAAGAGACAAGGTTATCGCTTATGCATCGCGACAACTTAAAGTTCATGAGGTAAACTACACGACTGACGACCTGAAGCTTGGAGCTGTGGTATTTGCTCTCAAGATATGGAGGCACTACATTTATGGTACAAAGTTCACGGTGTTTACATATCACAAGAGCCTTCAGCATACTCTGAACCAGAAAGAGTTAAACATGAGGCAACATCGCTGGGTTGAGCTGCTTAGCGATTACGACTGCGAGATCCGTTATCATCCGGGAAAGGCAAATGTAGTAGCTGTTGCTTTGAGTCGGAAGGAACGGGTTAAACCCTTAGAAAACTCAGTGGTTTCTAACAGGCAAAAGGGACTAATGGCTGAAACTTGTGACTGGGAGGAGTCTGATTCATCATCTGATGAAGAAGACAACAACTGTCTGATGGCCAACACTGATGTCCCATCAACAAGCAACTTTAAACAGGATCTGGCTGAAGCTGAAGCTTTCAGCAGCTTGGAGAACTGGAACCCTACAATGATGTATAAGGTACAAAATTTTATGGATTACAGTTCTAAAGAAAAAGTTAAAATGTTGGAATATATGCTTGTTGATCTAAAAGCTGCTGTTGAGAAGCATGCTGTTTTATTATCTGAAATCTCTAAGCTTAAAACTGATATTGAAACAAAGTCCAGTACACTGGACAGCTTCCATAAGTTGGAAGCTGAGCTTGATGAATTAAAACACATCAATTCCATTTTACTGAAAGAAAAGAGAGAAACAGATATAAAACATGCTAAGCTTCAAAAGATAGTTGACTCTTGGTGCCAATCTGCACAAAAAGTCAGCCATTGCATAAGTCAGCAGATTCCTGCACAAGTCCAAGCCTATCTTGGAGGGGATCTTGACACAGCAGCTTCCATTGTTGAGGTTAATAATTTAAAAGAAGACTTGTCCACTCTTGGTGAGCTTCCAAACACTTTTATTCAAAGAGTGAATGGTAAATTAATCTCAACAAACAGGTTTGTCAGGCCTCAAAACACTGACAGCTCGTGTGAACTTAGCTCAAAAGCTGTTGATAAAATAAGTTTTTCATTAAATAAGCTTGGTAAGTGTTCTGCTGAGTCACACAAGCTAAAGAAAGGAAAGCATGTCCAAACTGCAGCTGTGGACACCAAATATGTTGACAAAACAGGCTTTGGATCTAAAGCTGGTGTAAAAAGGCATACTAATCCTTTTAATGCTGAACATTTTGAAAATAAGTTTTCAAAAGGTAAGCAGTCTGCCTTTAACAAGAGTGAGTCTCAAGTTGAAGGCAAACCAGCTGTGATTTCAAATAAGTTTTCTAATCATAGTGGTAAACTGGTATTAAATGAGAATAAGTATTTAAAAACCAGAAATAATGATTATGTTGATAGGCAACATCAATCACATCTCAGGAAGGGCAAAGGCAAAGCCATTGCTCAGCCTGAGAGATCTGGGAATAAGTTTCCTAAACCTGTGGAAGTTCAAAAGCCAATTAAGCTTCCTATCTTTGACATCTGCCCTCCTAAAAAGAGGAAAGAAGAGGCAGGCAAAGCTGTGGCTATTGAACTTTCCACTCAAGCTGTTGATTCATCAAAAAGTAATAAGTTTGCTAAACCTGCTGATGGAATCAACAGAAATAACTCAGAATGTGTTTCTGAAAGGTCTTCTTCCAAAAATGCTAAAAGGAGAAAGTGTTATAAATGTGGAATGAAGACACATCTGGCCAAAGACTGTCCTGAAACTGAGGACATGAGGCCTACTGACTCTGATGGTTCCCTCACTGCTAACATAAACAGTGTTGGAAACATCTCAGTCAATGAGAGTGGTATTCAAACTGATACCATTCAAATAGGGAATATTAGTGTTGATATCACGAATCCATCAACAAATGTTGATGAAGTAGGAGAACTCATATCTGTGATGAGTTCCCCTAAAAGTATCTAATATTCTTCTTATCACTCTGCAGGAAAAACAACCATCTCAGGTTTGGTACTTGGACAGTGGCTGCTCAGGGCACATGACTGGTTGTAAGGACCTGCTAGGTGATCTCAGGCCTGAAAAAGGGCTAAAAGTCACATTTGGTGACAATGTACAGGGATCCACTGAGGGATATGGAACTCTTAAAGCTGGTGCTGCAGTGTTCAAATGAGTAGCCTAAGTGGTTGGGCTAAAACATAACCTTGTTAGTATAAGCCAACTGTGTAATGCTGGCTACAAGGTTAACTTTGATGAGCACCTGGGTTACATATTGGATCCCCAAGGCAAAGTTGTGTTGTGTGCTCAACGAAAGAAAGGTGTATATGTTGTGGACATGCAATCTGCTGATCCCACAACTGAAACCTGCTTCCTCACAAGAACAAATGCAGACTTAAACTGGTTATGGCACAAAAGGCTGTCACATCTGAACTTCAAGAACATTAACAAACTCTGTAAGAAAGAGTTGGTGACAGGTTTGCCTTCTATGACCTTTGTTAAAGATAAACTCCGCACAGCTTGTGAGAAAGGCAAGCAGAAAAAATCATCATTTAAATCCAAACATAACTTCTCTATTGATACTCCTCTCTTCTTAATCCATATGGACTTGTTTGGACCTGTTAATGTCCCAAGTCAAGGAGGAAGAAGATACACTCTAGTAATGGTTGATGAGTTCTCCAGGTACACATGGGTTATTTTCTTGAAGAGCAAAGGAGAGGCTGCTAGAGAAATTATTGGATTTGTGAAAAAGATGGAAATGCTGAACTCTGCCCAAGTAAAGCAGCTTAGAAGTGATCATGGTACTGAATTCAGAAACAGTACTCTTGAAGACTTCTGTGAAAAAAGAGGAATCACTCAAAACTTTTCAGCTGTAAGAACTCCACAACAAAATGGAGTTGCTGAAAGGAGGAACAGAACTCTCATTGAAGCTGCTAGAACCATGATATGTGCATCTGGTTTACCTTCATCATTCTGGGCTGAAGCTGTTAACACTGCCTGCTTCACCCAAAATAGATCCTTAGTTGTGAAAAGGTTCAACAAGACTCCCTATGAGCTGATCAAAGGGAGGAAACCAAATGTCAGTTACTTCCATGTATTTGGTTGTCCCTGCTTCATTTTGAATCAAAGGGATCAACTGGCAAAATTTGAACCAAAAGCTGATGAAGGTGTGTTTGTTGGCTACTCTGCTATCTCTAAAGCCTACAGAGTGTACAACAACAAAAGAAAGGTGATAGATGAATCTATCAACGTCACCTTTGAAGAGTCCAAGAATGCTTCCACCAAAGCTGTTCCTGAATCAGTTTCAGGAGAATTAAACTTTGATGATTTGATGCATTCAAACAGTGAAGAGGACTCAAAAGCTTCCACATCACCCAGTGTGGAACCTGTTAATCATGATGGGCATGATGATGATTATGTCAATACACCCTGTGTGAATAAGTGTACTGATCTAATTACAAATGCATGTCCTGAACCTATCAATACTGATTTTCCTGGTTCCTCTGCTGATATGTTCAACAGTGGGCAGTCATGTTCAACAGGTGAACAGGCTCAGGACAACAGTGTGTCTGAAAATCCTGAGAGTTGTTCAACAGGACCTGCTGAAGCTGCTGATAACTCTGGAAAATCATCATTGAAGAATGATCCTAAGTGGATCAGGTGTCACCCCAATGATCAAATAATTGGTGACATCAACAAAGGGGTACAAACAAGGTGGGACAACTTAGGGAACTTCTGTATGTTCTCTAGTTTTGTTTCACTAATGGAAGCAAAGAAAGTGGATGAAGCACTAAAAGATGCCAATTGGATCACTGTCATGCAAGAAGAACTCAATCAGTTTGAGAGAAATAAGGTATGGAAGCTGGTCCCTGCACCTAAAGAAACTATAATTGGCACTAAATGGGTTTTCAGAAATAAGATGGATGAGCAAGGTCATGTCATAAGAAATAAGGCAAGATTGGTTGCTCAAGGTTACCGACAGGAGGAAGGAATTGACTATGATGAGACATTTGCTCCTATGGCCAGGCTAGAAGCAATTCGTTTGTATCTAGCCTACGCTGCTCATAAGAGCATTAAGGTATTTCAAATGGATGTGAAGAGTGCATTTTTAAATGGGAAGCTGCAAGAAGAAGTTTATGTCAAGCAGCCTCCAGGTTTTGAAAATGAACATCATCCAGGTTTTGTCTATAAGTTGGACAAAGCTCTCTATGGTCTCAAACAAGCCCCTAGAGCCTGGTATGACACTCTCACTGAGTTCCTTATGAGCAATGGGTATTCTAGAGGTAAAGTGGATACTACACTGTTCATAAAGAAGGTGAAATCTGATATTATGTTTGTTCAAATTTATGTGGATGATATAATATTTGGTTCTACCAATGAGCAGTTATGCAAAATTTTTCATTACTCATGAAATCTAAATATGAAATGAGTATGATGGGTGAACTTACTTTCTTTTTAGGATTACAGGTTAAACAAACCTCAACTGGAATTTTCATAAATCAAAGAAAGTATACCTTAGATCTCTTGAAAAAGTTTAAATTTGATCAAAGTTCTCCAATTAAAACCCCAATGGCAACCAATGTAAAATTGGATGCTGAAAGCTGTTTCAGTAACAGCTTACAGAGGTATGATTGGGAGCTTGGTATACTTAACTGCTAGTAGACCCGGTATTATGTTTGCCACCAGTCTGTGTGCTAGGTTCCAAGCTGATCCAAAGGAATCTCATCTAGCTGTTATTAAGAGGATCTTCAGATACCTGAAGGGTACACCAGGTTTGGGTCTTTGGTATCCCAAAGACTCCAGCCTTGAACTAACAGGTTATTCAGATTCTGATTTTGCAGGCTGCAGGCTAGATAGGAAAAGCACAACAGGTGGATGTCAACTCCTTGGTGGTAAGTTGATACGTTGGTGCAGCAAGAAGCAGAACTCAGTATCTACTTCTACTGCTGAAGCTGAGTACATTGCTGCTGGAAGCTGCTGTGGGCAGGTTCTGTGGATGCAGCATCAGCTTGAAGATTATGGGCTTGTGTATAGGAAAATTCCTATTCTGTGTGATAACACAAGTGCCATAGCCATTTCCAATAATCCAGTATTTCATTCAAGAACAAAGCATATTGAAGTCAGACATCACTTTATCAAGGATCACATTCAGAAAGGTAATGTGGAGGTAAGTTTTATTTCCACAAATGAACAGCTTGCAGACATTTTCACCAAACCTCTTGATGAAACAAGGTTTAATTACCTTGTCAGCAAGTTGGGCATGTTAAACAAATGTGACTAAGTGTCCTCAAAGATCTAAAACGTTGTCTCAAACTGATCAAGCTTCTCAGAACAGCTTAGACAGAACATGCTCTGCGTGTTATGTACTTAGCCACTTTTCTGAAATTCTTGATCAGCTTAAACATACAACAGGCTGAACACAAACAGTTTACTCGTCCAACCTGATCTGATGGTCCATTCTTCACTCTGCTCATTCCCTCACACTGACTTACAAGACATTGTCTTGTAACCTGCTCAGCTATTGGACACAACCTGTTCCTACATAGTTGAACAGGCTGAGGGAACAGCTTGAAGAATGCACAGCTTGTGTTGACCCTGCTCATCACAGGTTTAACCAACAGCTTAGACCAACAGTTTAATTTACCTTTCTTCAAACTTAAGTTACTTAATTTATGTTTTAATTTAACTTAATTACTGCGGATAATGTGGGTTACGTGTATTAGTGATTAAAAAGGGCTCAAGTGGTCTGACAAACGGTCTGACATGGACAACCGTTCCGTTTTCCGTTAACGACCTTTTTCAAATCAACCGCCCAAATATTTCTCTCTCATACACACTCACATTCAAATCCTATAAATACCTCATACTGTTACATCTTCGTCTTCCTCACTACTATCATCTGTCTACTAAGAACCCTAAATATTCGACTAAGTGTCTTGTGCTTCTGCTACTTTCCCTACTCTCAAAATGGCTCATGGAAACAACCCTTTCCTACCAGTGTTTGTTGGTGATGATGTGCAGAAACATCCATCAGTCACCACAATACTAACCCTCAAACCCACAAACTACATTGCCAACCTCACAATCCCCAAAAACTATGTGGGGAAAGGTTATGATCAAATGGTGGAGTTTTTGACAGTTCATCCGTTGAACTATGCTATGACTGCAACTCCTGGTGTCCTGTACCAGGAGATGGTGTACGAGTTCTGGTACACTTGTGTCTACAACCCCAACACCAAGGTCATCAAAGGGACTATTCTCAATGGGACTCAGACCATTGAGATTACTGCTGATCTTTTTAGGGAGGTTCTTCATCTGCCAGTTGCTGATTCATATGACATGCCCCAGCCTGAAAATGAGCAAATGGGAAATTTGCTACGCTTCTGTGATGTAGCAGAACCCAAAATTGGAGCAACGCTGTACAGAAAGGATTTGTCTCCTACCTACAGCTTTCTGTTTGCCTCAGTGATGATGAGCTTCAGCAGCAAAGTTGGTTCATTTGACCAACTGAGCCATGATGAAGTCCCAATAGTTCTACAGCTGGTGGATGGGACTACAATTGATATGGCTAAGTGGATCTTTCGGAACTTGAGGAACCTGGTGCAGCAAGAGCCAAGACCAGCTGCTGTTCGTTACCCCAGGTTTCTGAGCCTCATATTCAGACACATTTGTGGTGAGCATCTGTACAACTCTCAGCCTCTACTTCATATTGCTGCATTCCCTGTCATAGGGAATAGAGTTTTCTACACTGCTGTACTTCCAAATGAGCCTCCTCTGTCCACACCAATGAGGAGGTTGTTAGGATTGGTGGAAGGACCCTCTACTGTGAGGGTGGATCCAGAAGCTGCTGCTCCCAAGAGAAAATCTAAAGCCAGGTCCAAACTTGTTAAGAGGACCCTGGCAACCACTGAAGCTGGGCATGTGCAAAAGAAGGCCAAAACAGCTCAGTCTGAGTCTGCACTCTTAGCCTCTGTGGCTGAGGGGGAGCAGGCTCCTCACCCTGGTTCATTCGTTGAACCTGCAGCCTCTGTGGCTGGTGCCTTTGTGGCACCTGAGACTATGGAACAGGTCAACCCACCTGTTTCTAACCCAGTCTCAAAACCTGTCCAGTCTGAACCCCTCATCACCTCTCCACAATCACCCACTTCATCCTTCCACTACCAAACAAAATCCCTCTCCAAAAAGAAACCAGCCCAAACAACCACCTCCTCTGTTCCCTCCCAACAGGGTTCAGTTGTAAGAGAAGCCACCCCTGCTGCCTCTCCTATATTGGGAGAAGGTTCAACACAATTGGAGACTGCTTCACTCCAGCCTGAGTCAACCCAGAGTCAACCTAGACCCTCTGGTTCCTCCCAACAGGAACCAGTTGTACAACAGGAGATAACCACTTCAACTATTCCAGCCTCCCAACAGGCTGAGATTATTGAAAGACAGGAGCCCTCTCCACTCCATACTTCGTCCACACTGTCCCCCACTCACACTTCTTTTCACCCTGAGTCTGCACGAGGTGCCCACACTCCTGATATAGACCAATCAGCAACTCAGCCTCAAACTTCTGCTCCCCATGATTCAGCTGTTCGACACCAAACAGCTGCTGAGGGACCAACAACCCAAGCTGATGAACCTCAGGGATCATACCATTCCTTTGGTGAGGCTGCTCCTTCTATGCAAACTCCATCAGCAGGTTTCACCACTGCTGATGTTGAAATGCATATCCCATCTCCCCATGATGAGGTGCTTTTAAACCAAGGCACTGCAGAGGGAACACCCACTGGTCTTCATGAGGATATTGCAACACAAGCAGCTTCTGAAAGGCCCCCATCATCAACTCCTTTTCCTGATGAAGCAGCTACAGCCGCTGCTGAGGGACCCTTTGACCCCTCCAAGCTGGGCCACATTACTTTTGCCCAAGCTATGGAGCTTTTATCCAATGTTCCTCTTCCCTCTCCATCACATCCTCATACACCAGCCTCATCATCATCTTCTCCATCCACCCAATCTAAACAGTCCACCCATACACCTCCATCTCCCAAAGACCTGCCTTTGAAGGATCAGCTTTCTCTGCTGACCAACAAAGTTGGTTCTTTGGAAACCTCTATGACCTCTCTACCCTCTATTATTTCAGACTCTATGTCTGCCCAGCTTAAGGGATTCTTTGATTCGTTCAAAGATTCCTTCCCTGCCACTCCACAAACAGATAATTCTCAACAGCTGCTAGCACTCACTGCACAGCTGCAAAATGTGTCCACCTCCCTCTCCTCCATTCTTTCATTACAACAGGACTCTGTGTCCACCATGACAACTATTTCTCAACAGCTGTCATCTCTCCTCACTTCTTGCAACACTACTCTTCCTACTACTCTGGCAAGCTTGAACACACTCATCAGCTCCCTATCAAATTCTATGTCATCAAACCTTGCTGATGTGCAAGATTCTCTCGAATTACATCTTGCACAGCTTCAAAGTTTGCTGTTCACAGCTTCTGATAGGGAAAATATTGTTAAGCTGACCTCCCTTGCTGATACCCAATCCTCTTCTCTTCAAAACTGTCTTTCCCAGCTTGCAGAGGTGAAGGACAACTTGGCATTCTTAGTGAATAGCCTTGTTGGCCCCAGGCCTGCTGCCAAAACTGCTGGCAAACCTGATGACTTTGTGTCTTCAAGCAGACCGGGTGTTGAAGGTGCTGGTCCATCTCCTTCAAAGGGGGAGAAGTCATCTGCCTCGAAGACTAAGTCTAAGGGGGAGAAAACTTCTTCTCCCAAGGAGAAATCAGTGCCTACAGCACTCACTGGTCAACCAGCAGGAGCTTCAACAGTTACACTGGAGGGTGCCTCCCATGCTGCTCAGTCTACTCAGGCTGAATCTCCAATCCTTGCTCCATCTAAGGGGGAGGAATCTATTCCTGAGGGCAGGCCAAGCAGCAGAAGGAGGCATCTGATCTTAGAAGAAGATGAAGAGGAGGAGGAAAGTCCTGACGCTGCTATCACTACAGCAGCTAAAGGAAAAGAAATAGCAGCAACTGATCCTCAACAGCAGAAAGAAGCAGAGATCAGATTCCACAAAGTCAGGGCCAAAGAAATGGGTCTTCCTATGCACAAATATTTTGAGTTTAGAGAAGAACAGCTTCAAGCCCTGGAAGCTTTAAGAAAAGAAGAAGAATCTGCAAAAGCTGCTAAGTCTTTTGCACTTCAAGAGGCAAGGAAAGTTAAAATGTCCTCTCTTGTTGTGCAGAAGAAAATTTTGGAAGCTGCTAAGGGATCAGCAGAAGAGAAGGAAGCTGAGAAAGAAAAAGGTGCTCTGGTCTCAGTGGCCAAAACTTCAGTGCCTTCTGCAAGAGCTCAATTTCATTTTGACAACCTGGCAAGAAGAAAATTTCAAGATGTTGCTGATAGAAGGCTTGCTAAGGAGGCAATTGTCAAAGCTGTGCCCATTTCAAGAAAAGGCAGTCAGTGGAAGTTAAAAATAACCAGAATGGGTGCAGCAGGCCCAGAACTAGAAACATATGACTTCACTGACGTTGCACAAATGGGGTACAGATAATGGATTGAGCTGGCAGTTGCTTAGAGTGAGTCTAAGTCTGAAACTGCCAAGACTATCAGAGCATATGTGAAGAAGCTGATGGAGAGAGTAAAGAATCTTGGTCTGATCTCCAAAGAGGTAAGTAAAGGTGTCTATGTGACACAACCAAAAATAAAGGCCAGGAGGACAAGGAAGGACACTGAGATGGAACAACTCCTCATCCTTATAGAACAAGGTGACTATGCTATTGAGATGAAAGGAGTTGATCACAGCCTGCCTAGTGGAATTGAGTTTGAAGATGGCAAGATCATTGAAGAGCCTGAGCTGGGGGCATTTTTTGTAGATCCCTTATCTCAGAAGAAATGCTTTCAAAGAGCATCAGATCTATACAAGGTGGATTTGAGACAGCTTGTAGCCTTCAGACTTGCAGTTTCATTCAGGCAGTCAAGCAGGTGGAGAGCAGCTATCTGGGATCAGCTCAGAGGCTGTTTTGAAAGAGGTGAACTTGAGGATCCCAAGTTTATGATAATAAGAAGTGAAATTCAAGAACTTGAGGATACCAGAGAGGAACTGGAAAAGATGTTTGAAGGTCCCCCTCCATTGTGATGAAGTCCATCTACCATCTGGGTAGATGAAGAATGGAAGCTGTCCATCAGTTGGATAGGCTTACCATTTTCTGCTCCCAACACAAACAGTCCAATGTACATTTGTTGTACTTTATTTACATAAGTTGTAATTTTCCTTTACATTAGTTGTAATATACATCAGTACATCAGTTGTACTTTTGTAAGAACATGTGTTGTTCCAATGTAATCAAAAATCAGTGTATATATAAACTGATCTTTTACTTTATGTTGATGTTGTAATTTTATTTCAACAAATGTATTGTAAAAATATATAGTGACTTTTGATAAGACCAGCTTAGACTGGTTATTGCAAATAGGGGGAGATTGTTAGGCACAAAAAGGCCTTAGTCAAACCTGTTCTGCATCTGAGGGGGAGATTCTTAATCAAACCAGTTGATGCCCTTGAAGGTTGAATTTAAGGCCTGTTATATGCCTTATTGAAACCTGAAAATGATTTGCAATATCAGCCTGAAGCTGCTCTATGTGTTGCATGTGTTGCAACAAAGGCAGTTTTGCTCAAGCTGTTCAGTCTGCTGAACAGGCTGGACATAAACTGTCTACGCTGCTCTACACTGGTGAGCAGCTTAGGTAGTCTACAAGTGTTCTGTTCTTTGTGAACAGAACCTGTTCTTTGTGAACAGGCTAAACACTTTATGGAATGTGTTTCCAAGTCCTCATGTATTGTTTTTGACTGCAAGATCAGTTTACAAAGTCGAAGACAAAGTGGAAATCAGAACTGCTCAGCCTGCCCAACCTGTTCTGCTACATGAAGACAAAAGGTTATTTGAAAAAGGGTGACAGACCTTTTTCTTATATCAAAATAGACCTTTACAAGGAAGAAAAACACAAAGTTGACATTCCTTATTTGGTTAAAGGCAATGCAACAGTAGACAAAGTGAAAAGACAAAAATTCTGCACATAAGAAGACAAG
Organism: Centrapalus pauciflorus; assembly: GCA_020465985.1. Lineage (NCBI taxonomy): Eukaryota > Viridiplantae > Streptophyta > Magnoliopsida > Asterales > Asteraceae > Centrapalus > Centrapalus pauciflorus. The sequence goes on from JAANYP010005537.1 coordinate 346,360, forward strand.
TCTGCTTTTCAGAAAAGTGCAGAAAAGGTTATGTTGTCTTTTCAACAAGTCTTCTCCTTTTTCATTCCGTCCAATGAAGAAGCTTCACTTAGATCCTCTTATTGAGTATAATAGGAAACTTCCAAGGATTGAAAGAACAAGCCAAAAAGCTAAGTGTTGAAAACAAGAGTGAACGTGCATTCAAAGTGTGTCTTTCATGCATGCAAGTCTGCTTGAATAAAACAATGCTCAGTGTCCAAGCTGTTCCTCAGAGTCTTGTAAACACAGTGAGTGATTCTTAGTGAGTGTATTCATTGTAATTAGTTTAAGTCAGTCTTAGACTAGTTAAACATACTGTTGTATCTGTCATCTCAGCTTGAACCTTTCCGCATTCAAGCTTGTTTGTAATTAACATTTGTTAATAATACATACAAACATTGAGAAAATTGTGTGTAGTTTTTAAAGAGCTGTATTCACCCCCCCTCTACAGCTTAAAGCTATATACTTGGGATATCTTTTGGGACCTACAGTCACTCCGGAATACAAGCGTATTGAGCGCTACATTTGGGGACTCACCCCTCAAATCCAAGGGAACGTCACCGCATCCAACCCAACTACTATTCAGAGCGCCATTCGAATGGCGAATAATTTGATGGTTCAGGTGGCCCGGAGGAATGAGGCCAAAGCAGGGGAAAACAAGAGGAAGTGGGAAGACAAATCAGGGAAAGGTTCGAGTTCACAGTCCAAAAAGGCCGAAACCATCAAAGCTTTTGTCGTCGGGGCTGAGTCCAGGAAGGGCTATACCGGCAATAAACCATGGTGTAACCGATTCACCTACCATCATGTAGGTCCCTGTCCAACCCCTTGCGGGAAGTGTAATAAGCTTGGTCACCTAACCCAAGATTGTAAGTTTAACACCAACGGAGGCAGTAGCGGCACGCAAAGGAACTGCTTCGAATGTGGGTATACTGGGAACTTCAAGAAGGATAGTCCAAAGTTAAGGAACAAAGATGGAGCTCAAGGGAGAGCTTTTGTATTGGGAGCAGTCGACGCTCTTCAGGATCCCAACGTAGTGACGGGTACATTCCTTCTTAATGATATGTTTGCTTATGTGCTATTTGATACTGGGGCTAATAGTAGTTTTATATCTACTAAGTTTAGTGAACACCTGAATGCCATTCTTTCCCCATTAGAAAATGCTTATGCCGTAGAATTAGCGGACGGAAAGTTGATTGAAGCAAATTGTATAATTAAGGAGTGCACACTAAAATTTGCAGATCATCTCTTTAAGATAAACTTGGTACCTATTGAACTCGGAAGCTTTGATGTAGTTATTGGTATGGATTGGTTGTCGGACAACCATGCTGAAATCTTATGTGGTAAGAAGGTCGTAAGAATACCACTTAAGAAAAAGAAAGTCCTCACAGTCCAAGGAGAAAGAAAGAATCGCCAGTTGAACATCATCTCTGGTCTAAGAACGCTGAAATGCCTTCAAAGAGGTTGTCAAGCAGTATTAGTTCAGCTAGTGGAAAAGGAGTCGAAGGAGAAGCGACTCGAAGAAATCCCGGTAGTTCGTGACTACCCAAAAGTCTTTCCTGAAGACTTTCCTGGACTTCCACCAACTAGGCAAGTAGAATTTCATATTGACTTAGTGCCTGGAGCTGCACCTGTCGCACGAGCACCCTACCGATTGGCATCGTCAGAGATGCAAGAGTTATCCAATCAGTTGCAAGAACTGTTGGATAAAGGATTCAGCCGACCAAGTTCCTCACCTTAGGGAGCTCCGGTCTTATTTGTCAAAAAGAAGGACGGATCCTTTAGGACGTGCATCGATTACCGAGAGCTGAACAAGCTAACGATTAAAAACTGATATCCTTTCCCCAGAATCGACGATTTATTCAATCAACTCCAAGGATCTAGTTTTTACTATAAGATTGATTAGCGATCCGGTTACCACCAAGTAAGAGTTCAGGTAGAAGATATACCCAAGACGGCATTCAGAACACATTATGGACATTACGAATTTCAAGTGATGCCATTCGGTTTGACCAACACCAGTCGTATTCATGGATCTTATGAATCGAGTGTGAAAACCCTATTTAGACAAATTCGTAATAGTGTTCATAGATGATATCCTTATCTATTCCAGAAATAAGGAGCATGAGCAGCATCTAAAGTTGCTTTTGGAGCTTCTAAAGAAAGAACAGTTGTACGCCAAATTCTCTAAGTGTGAATTTTGGCTACGAGAAGTCAAATTCCTAGGGCATGTGATCAATAGCCAAGGAATTCAGGTAGACCCATCAATAATCGAGGCCATTAAGAACTGGGCAACTCCTAGGACTCCCACTGAAATCCGACAGTTCTTAGGTCTTGCCGGTTTTTATAGGCGATTCATTGAAAACTTCTCGAAGATAGCTGGTTCTTTAACGGAATTGACTCGAAAGGACATAAAGTACAACTGGGGTGAAGATCAGGAAACGGATTTTGAATGTTAAATCAAAGGTTGTGTAGTGCACCTATTATCTCCCTACCGGAAGGAACAGAAGATTTTGTTGTTTACTGCGATGCCTCACACAATGGATTAGGTTGTGTGCTAACGCAAAGAGACAAGGTTATCGCTTATGCATCGCGGCAACTTAAAGTTCATGAGGTAAACTACACGACTGACGACCTGGAGCTTGGAGCTGTGGTATTTGCTCTCAAGATATGGAGGCACTACCTTTATGGTACAAAGTTCACGGTGTTTACATATCACAAGAGCCTTCAACATATTCTGAACCAGAAAGAGTTAAACATGAGGCAACATCGTTGGGTTGAGCTGCTTAGCGATTACGACTGCGAGATCCGTTATCATTCGGGTAAGGCAAATGTAGTAGCTGATGCTTTGAGTCGGAAGGAACGGGTTAAACCCTTAAGAGTCCGAGCATTGGTCATGACTATACAGTCAAACCTGAACTCCCGAATCCGTGAGGCACAATAGGAAGCAGTCAAGGAAGGTAATCTATTATATGAAGCTTTGAGAGGAATGGATAAGTAGTTTGAAATCAAGACCGATGGATGTCGGTACTTCATGGGCAGAATTTGGCTACCAAAATTCGGAGGATTAAGAAAGGTGGTCATGCATGAAGGGCATAAAACAAGATATGCTATTCATCCAGGGTTTGATAACACGTATCACGACCTGAAGGAAATGTACCGGTGGCCAAACATGAAGGCTGACATTGTTACGTATGTCAGCAAGTGTTTAACGTGTTTGAAAGTTAAGGCTGAGCAGCAGATGCCATCAGGATTGTTGGTTCAACCGAAAATACCCCAGTGGAAGTGGGAGAGAATAACCATGAACTTCATCACAAAGTTGCCAAAGACTTCTGGAGGTTATGACACTATTTGGGTGATTGTGGATCGACTCATCAAAGACTGCACACTTCTTGCCAATCAAGGAGACTGATAAGATGGATAAGTTAACCCGAATCTATCTTAAAGAAGTCGTCTCAAGGCATGGAGTTCCTGTATCATTTATATCAGATAGGGACAGCTGATTCCCATCAAGATTTTGGCAATCGTTAAAACTGGTGTTGGGTACACGCCTAGACATGAGCACAGCCTATCACCCGCAGACGGATGGTAAGAGTGAAATAACGATTCAGACAATGGAAGACATGCTAAGGGCATGTGTTACCGACTTTGGCAAAAGTTGGGACAGGCACCTGCCATTAGTTGAGTTTTCCTATAACAACAGCTACCATTCAAGTATTAAGACTTCTCCATTCGAGGCACTTTATGGGAGAAAGTGTCGGTCACCGCTTTGTTGGGCAGAGGTAGGAGATAGCCAGATCACTGGACCCAAGATCATCCAGGAGACTATAGAAAAGATAGTCCAGATTCGGAACCGATTAAAGATCGCACGGGATCAACAGAAAAGCTAAGCAGATGTTCGACGGAAGGATCTGGAATTTCAGGAAGGAGATCAAGTAATGCTGAAAGTTTCGCCTTGGAAAGGCGTAATCCGTTTTGGGAAACTAGGAAAACTCAATCCTCGTTATATCGGACCATTCAAGATTTCCAAAAGAATTGTCCCGGTAGCCTACCGACTCGATCTGCCCCCAGAGCTTAGTAATGTTGATAATACCTTCCACGTATCAAACATTAAGAAGTGTCTGGCTGATGAAACACTCGTCAAACCCATGGACGAGCTAGAGCTAGACGATAAGTTGAACTTCATTGAAAAACTCGTGGAAATAATGGACCGAGAAGTCAAGAAACTAAAGCACAGCCGAATCCCGATAATAAAGGTCAGATGGAACTCTAAACGAGGTCTTGAGTTTACATGGGAACGCGAACATCACTTCCGGGAAAAATACCCTCATCTGTTCTCAAATACTCAAGCAGTGGAGAACACGATCTAATTTCGGGACGAAATTCCCTTAACAGGGGGAGACTGTAACATCCGGCATTAAACCAGGTTAGCAACTATGACCTAATCAGTATCTACTAGCCAATTATAACCTAATCAGTGGTCATTAGCAATGAATCAAGTGATTAACAATGTTCCCAAGGAAATTCAACTCAGTTAGAATCAAATTCATCGGTGCGATGAATCGAGAAATCAGTTAATCCGATCGATTTACGATATGATGGATTAATTCAACTAAGTACATAATTAATCTATGAATAGTGACACTAATTCCCTCATTAATTATGCAAGACTAAAACAAAGCATCCAAAAGTATTTATGAAATTACAAAAAAAAGGGAAATACAAGAATACATTTCTAAATACTTTTATACAAAAAAAATGAAAATACATCAATAATACCCTCATTAGGCCGGCCATAGAAAGGACTAAAAGGACCTTGAAATATATGTTTTTTACTTAACATATCACATTCAAATCCTCCTCTTTCATTTCAAACAAGATCTCACACTTAACCTTCAAATCCTTCATCATTTCACCACCTTTTTCCATTTGTAAATATGAGATCAAACTCACTACATTTCACACATTGCAAAAATCAAAAACCCTTTCTTTTCTTTAATCAAAACCAGCCACCACTCTCAAAGAAACCAAAGTTTCCTTCTTCCTTTGTTCTTCAAATGTTTCAAGTGTTCTTGGTGCAAATCTTTCAAGAGTTTCAACTTCTACTCATTTTCATTCTTCTAAAACATCAAAGTAAATAAATACAAACCTATTATATTTTATATTAATGTTTATATAACTCTTGCATAATATATATAATCACCAACAACAACAAATTTCATAAAAACACAAGTTTATAAATCACTAGTTTTTGTTTTTAAGTTGTTTCTTCAAATATGTTTATAAATATATAAACACTTCTTGTAAGTGTAAATATTATGAAAACAAGTTATATAAATGTGTTTTATAACTTTTGTACAAGGAGTCTTTGAATAAACAACAAGAATCACAAGTTATTTCAAGTTTATGAAATACGGAATTTCGGCAAAAATGTTGCATCAACTTTGAAAAATCATAACTAATTCATAACTTAACGAAAGGAGTTGATTCTTGTCTCAAAAGTTAGATCTATTTCTTAACTAAAAATATGGAAGTTTTCATAATTTATTATGGAGTTTAGAACCCCCAGATTATTATTTGGGAACCCAAAAGTTTGACAGCTCAAAAATGGCCAACATAGGGTTTTTAACTAGCTTTTTCCCTAACCTAAACAACTCGAAAAATGTTTGTATTTGACTTTAAAAATTCTTTGTATATAGTAGTTTTATTTCTAAGAAAACCAAAGCCTAAATCATTTTGGATCTTGGTCAAAAACAGCATCAAAGTAGGCCGAAAAACCTTCAAAAAACTGGAAAATCAATATATATATATATATATATATATATATATATATATATATATATATATATATATATATATATATATATATATATATATATATATATATATATATATATATATATATATATATATATATATTTATATTTATATATAAACTTGACGTTTTAAATAGGTTTTATTTATAAACTTGTAATGTTGGGTGATTTAAGCCTTAAAAACCTTTATATATACATATTATCATATATGGGAGATTATTAAGTCCCTTATATCATTTAGGACTTGGTTAATCACATCTGGATCATCACCTATCAATCAACGTAAACTTGCGTTTTTCGCGCATATTTTGACATCGCACTCTCGGTGAGTCTTCATAGCCCCTATTTTCACACTGTCATGTTTTGGGGTTGAAATCATGCTACGTTTTCACATGGAAACGGAAACTACTTCATTTCTATTATGTATTACACATGTGGTTCCATCAGCCCTCAAATCATGAACCGTTAGTTACATTTATTTGTAAGCGCGAATATATTGTGGATAGATCTATCGGGAGTCATGTCCCCCATTCGGGTTAGTCTTACCGGCTAACGGCGGAATACATATATATTTAACATTACGGTATTACATATGGGAATACTGCACAGGGAAAACTCATAATTAAGTTTCGGTTGCATGATGGTTTGTATGTAATATATAACATGGAATTTATGATTTTATAAATTCAAACTCAACTGTTGATGTCCATACAAGTCATATTTACGTGTAAACCTATAAGCTCACCAACAATTTTGTTGACGTATTTTAGCATGTATTTTCAGGAAATTAAGTCAAGTGCACCGCGCCGGAAGTATTTTCAAGGCTTCCGTACATTTGGAGTCGCATTAATTTTCAAACTCTCGGAGATTTATTTGCATTATTTTGGTTACTTTAATTATGTATTTAAATCTCTGTAATTTGCGAACTACTTACACTTTATATTGGTTATGTAAAACATTTCTATATTTTGAAGTTATATCGATGTATTTTTGAAAACGTCCATAAAGTGGTCATTCATTATGATTATGGTTACGCTTCCGCGACGTCACGCTTCGTTGCCAACTGGGGTAACGGGGTGTGACAGATTGGTATCAGAGTCATAGTTATAGTAAACTAGGTTGCATTAGTACCCTAGACTATAACTGCACATAAGTTTTTCTGATTTTTGAAAATATTTTGTAACTAACTAAAAGACTATAAAAAAGACTTTGATAGCAGAATACATGTCGAACAACATCATCATCATCTTGTCCGATTCTGAAGATGAGTACACCCCCATGAGCCCCGAAGTTACGAAGGTTTTCACCGAAGGAGAACCGTCTGAAGAAGAGGACCCCTCCCACTTTGAGATCGGAGGACCATCCTCCACACCTACCCCACCGCTCACTCAAGAGCCCGCCAATCAGTCCATACCTCTCTTGGTTGCTCGGTCTTTAAGGCACGACCTCAAGATTCGGTTGCTTAACCAAGACATTGGAGAGATGACTGCCCGTATGGAGTGGGAGGAGTTGCAAAACTCCAACATCTACTGGGCTAACCAGCACGCCCTCGACATCCAACAGGACGGGCTATAGGAACTCTGGCTGACTAGCCGAGAGCGAGACCTGTAATGAGGAGCTGACGCAGCACCTCAATGCATTGGAAAACGAAGAGACCCCCGATCACTCCCACACCTAGTAC
>JAANYP010005537.1:353876-393096 GCA_020465985.1 Centrapalus pauciflorus
CCCCCCCCCCCCCCGATCTTTGTAATGCTAGGAAATTACTGTGTAATAGTGTAGGACTAAAACTTTTCGGTAATAACCCGCCCCAATGTAAGAAAATTATGAATGATTAATGAAAATTGCAAGTTATTTATGAATCTGTGTTTGATGATTATAGAACTGTGCCCTAAGAAAAATTTAAATCTTTAAGACTCAACTTCTTACACTATGCTCTTTTCTTTAAACTTTAAGATAATGCGGCCAAAGAGAGCCATGAGCACCGCTGAGATCGAGTAACTTGTCGCCCAACAAGTGGCAGCAGCTATAGCCACCTATGAGACCAACAGAAATAGCACCGTAAACGGCGACGGAGGAGCTAGTCGCACCACGGGAGGGTCTGATTCAACCCAGAAAGGGTGTGGAACCAAAGGATTTTTAAGCTGCAAGCCTCGATACTTCAACGGAACAGAAGGTGCTGTCGGACTAGTTCACTGGTTCGAGAAACTGGAGTCTGTGTTTCGTGTTAGTGGTTGCATTGAGGATGAGAAGGTCAAGTTCGCCACCCACACTCTTCAAGACGACGCCTTGTAATGGTGGAATTTTTATGCTCAGTCTGTGGGGATTGATACAGCTTACCAACTCGTCTGGACCAAGTTAAAACAAATGATGACAGATGAGTATTGCTCGAGAAACGAACTACAAAAGATGAAGTTAGAGTTCTGGAATCTAGCTATGAAGGGAACAGATGTCGCCGGGTACACCAACCGTTTTCACGAGTTGAGTTTGCTGTGCCCACAGATGGTCACTCCGGAATACAAGCGTATTGAGCGCTTCATTTGGGGACTCGCCCCCCAAATCCAATGGAACATCACCGCATCCAACCCAACTACTATTCAGAGCGCCATTCGAATGGCTAATAATTTGATGGTTCAAGTGGCCCGGAGGAATGAGGCCAAAGCTGGGGAAAACAAGAGGAAGTGGGAAGACAAATCAGGGAAAGGTTCGGGTTCACAGTCCAAAAAGCCCGAAACCATCAAAGCTTTTGTCGGCGGGGCTAAGTTCAGGAAGGGCTATACCGGCAATAAACCATGGTGTAACCGATGCACCTACCATCATGTAGGTCCCTGTCCAACCCCTTGCGGGAAGTGTAAGAAGCTTGGTCACCTAACCCAAGATTGTAAGTTTAACACCAACGGAGGCAGTAGCGGCACGCAAAGGAGCTGCTTCGAATGTGGGTATACTGGGCACTTCAAGAAGGATAGTCCAAAGTTAAGGAACAAAGATGGAGCTCAAGGGAGAGCTTTTGTATTGGGAGCAGTCGACGCTCTTCAGGATCCCAACGTAGTGACGGGTACATTCATTCTAAATGATATGTTTGCTTATGTGCTATTTGATACTGGGGCTAATAGAAGTTTTTTATCTGCTAAGTTTAGTGAACAACTGAATGCCACTCTTTCCCCATTAGAAAATGCTTATGCCGTAGAATTAGCGGACGGAAAGTTGATAGAATCAAATAGTATAATTAAGGAGTGCACACTAAAATTGGCAGATCATCCCTTTAAGATAAACTTGATGCCTATTGAAATCGGAAGCTTTGATGTAGTTATTGGTATGGATTGGTTGTCGGACAACCATGCCGAAATCTTATGTGGTAAGAAGGTCGTAAGAATACCACTTAAGAAAAAGAAAGTCCTCACAGTCCAAGGAGAAAGAAAGAATCGCCAGTTGAACGTCATCTATGGTCTAAGAACGCTGAAATGCCTTCGATGAGGTTGTCAAGCAGTATTAGTTCAGCTAGTGGAAAAGGAGTCTAAGGAGAAGCGACTCGAAGAAATCCCGGTAGTTCGTGACTACCCAAAAGTCTTTCCTGAAGACTTTCCTGGACTTCCACCAACTAGACAAGTAGAATTTGAGATTGACTTAGTGCCTGGAGTGGCACCTGTCGCACAAGCACCGTACCGATTGGCACCGTCAGAGATGCAAGAGTTATCCAATCAGTTGCAAGAACTCTTGGATAAAGGATTCACCTGACCAAGTTCCTCACCTTAGGGAGCTCTGGTCTTATTTGTCAAAAAGAAGTACGGATCCTTTAGGATGTGCATCGATTACCGAGACCTGAACAAGTTAATGATCAAAAACTGATACCCTCTCCCCATAATCGATGATTTATTTGATCAACTCCAAGGATCTAGTTTTTACTCTAAGATTGATCTGCAATCCGGTTACCACCAAGTAAAAGTTCGGGAAGAAGATATACCCAAGACGGCATTCAGAACTCGTTATGGACATTACGAATTTCAAGTGATGTCATTCGGTTTGACCAACACACCAGTCGTATTCATGGATCTTATGAATCGTGTGTGTAAACCATATTTGGACAAATTCGTAATAGTGTTCATAGACGATATCCTTATCTATTCCAGAAATAAGGAGGAGCATGAGCAGCATCTAAAGTTGCTTGTGGAGCTTCTAAAGAAAGAACAGTTGTACGCCAAATTCTCTAAGTGTGAATTTTGGCTACGAGAAGTCAAATTCCTAGGGCATGTGATCAATAGCCAAGGAATTCAGGTAGACCCATCAAAAATCGAGGCCATTAAGAACTGGGTAACTCTTAGGACACCCACTGAAATCCGTCAGTTCTTAGGTCTTGCCGGTTACTATAGGCGATTCATTGAAAACTTCTTGAAGATAGATGGTTCTTTAACGGAATTGACTCGAAAGGACATAAAGTACAACTGGGGTGAAGATCAGGAAACGGCATTTCGAATGTTAAAGCAAAGGTTGTGTAGTGCACCTATTCTGTCCCTACCGGAAGGAACAGAAGATTTTGTTGTTTACTGTGATGCCTAACACAATGGATTCGGTTGTGTGCTTATGCAAAGAGACAAGGTTATCGCTTATGCATCGCGACAACTTAAAGTTCATGAGGTAAACTACACGACTCACGACCTGGAGCTTGCAGCTGTGGTATTTGCTCTCAAGATATGGAGGCACTACCTTTACGGTACAAATTTCACGGTGTTTACAGATCACAAGAGCCTTCAGCATATTCTGAACCAGAAAGAGTTAAACATGAGGCAACGTCGCTGGGATGAGCTGCTTAGCGATTACGACTGCGAGATACGTTATCATCCGGGTAAGGCAAATGTAGTAGCTGATGCTTTGAGTCGGAAGGAACGGGTTAAACCCTTAAGAGTCCGAGCATTGGTCATGACTATACAGTCAAACCTGAACTCCCAAATCCGCGAGGCACAAGAGGAAGCTGTCAAGGAGGGTAATCTACTAGATGAAGCCTTGAGAGGAATGGATAAGGAGTTTGAAATCAAGACCGATGGATGTCGGTACTTCATGGGCAGAATTTGGCTACCAAAATTCAGAGGATTAAGAAAGCTGGTCATGGATGAAGGGCATAAAATAATATATGCTATTCATCCAGGGTCAGATAAGATGTATCACGACCTGAAGAAAATGTACTGGTGGCCAAACATGAACGCTGACATTGTTACGTATGTCAGCAAGTCTTTAATGTGTTTGAAAGCTAAGACTAAGCACCAGAAGTCATCAGGATTGTTGGTTCAACCGGAAATACCCCAGTGGAAGTGGGAGAGAATAACCATGGACTTCATCACAAAGTTGCCAAAGACTTCTGGAGGTTATGACACTATTTGGGTGATTGTGGATCGACTCACAAAGACTGCACACTTCTTGCCAATCAAGGAGACTGATAAGATGGATAAGTTAACCCGAATCTATCTTAAAGAAGTCGTCTCAAGGCATGGAGTTCCTGTATCATTTATATCAGATAGGGACAGCCGGTTCACATCAAGATTTTGGCAATCGTTACAAGAGGCGTTGGGTACACGGCTGGACATGAGCATAGCCTATCACCCGCAGACGGATGGTCAGAGTGAAATAACGATTCAGACATTGGAAGACATGCTAAGGGCATGTGTTATCGACTTTGGCAAAATTAGGACAGGCACCTGCCATTAGTTGAGTTTTCCTATAACAACAGTTACCATTCAAGTATTAAGACTTCTCCATTCGAGGCACTTTATGGGTGAAAGTGTCGGTCACCGTTTTGTTGGGCTGAGGTAGGAGATAGCCAGATCACTGGACCCGAGATCATCCAGTAGACTATAGAAAAGATAGTCCAGATTTGGAACCGATTAAAGCTCACACGGGATCGACAGAAAAGCTATGCAAATGTTCGATGGAAGGATCTGGAATTTCAGGAAGGAGATCAAGTAGTGCTGAAGTTTATAAATCACCAACAACAACAAGTTTCATAAAAACTCAAGTTTCATAAAAACTCAAGTTTATTAATCACTAGTTTTTGTTTTTAAGTTGTTTCTTAAAATATGTTTATAAATATATAAACACATCATGTAAGTGTAAATATTATGAAAACAAGTTATATAAATGTGTTTTATAATTTTTATACAAGTAGTCTTTGAATAAACAACAAGAATCACAAGTTATTTCAAGTTTATGAAATACGGAATTTCGGCAGAAATGTTGCATCAACTTTGAAAAATCATAACTAATTCATAACTTAACGAAAGGAGTTGATTCTTTTCTCAAAAGTTAGATCTATGTCTTAACTAAAAATCTGGAAGTTTCCATAATTTATTATGGAGTTTAGAACCCCCATATATTATTTGGGAACCCGGAAGTTTAACAGCTCAAAAATGGCCAACATAGGGTTTTTAACGAGCTTTTTCCCTAACCTAAAGACCTCGAAAAATGTCCGTTCTTGAATTCAAAAATTCTTTGTATATAGTAGTTTTATGTCTAAGAAAACAAAGCCTACATCGTTTTGAAGCTTGGTCAAAACCAGCCTCAAAGTAGGCCGAAAAACCTTGAAAAGGCTGGAAAATTATATATATATATATATATATATACACACACACATATATATATATATATATATATATATATATATATATATATATATATATATATATATATATATATATATATATATATATATATATATATAAAGTTGACGTTTTAAGTGGGTTTTATTTATAAATTTGTAATGTTGGGTGATTTAAGCCATAAAAACCTTTATATATACATATTATCATATATGGGAGATTATTAAGTCCCTTATATCATTTAGGGCTTGGTTAATCACATCCGGATCATCACCCATCAATCAACGTAAACTTGCATTTTTCACGCATATTTTGCCATCGCACTCTCGGTGAGTCTTCATAGCCCCTATTTTCACACTGTTATGTTTTGGGGTTGAAATACATGCTACGTTTTCACATGGACACGGAAACTACTTCATTTCTATTATGTATTACACATGTGGTTCCATCAGCACTCAAATCATGAACCGTTAGTTACATTAATTTGTAAGCGTGAATATGTTGTGGATAGATATATCGGGAGTCATGTCCCCCATTCGGGTTTGTCTTACCGGCTAACGGCGGAATGCATATATATTTAACATTACGGTATTACGTATGGGAATACTGCACAGGGCAAACTCATAATTAAGTTTCGGTCGCATGATGGTTTATATTTAATACATAACATGGAATTTATGATTTTATAAATTCAAACTCAACTGTTGATGTCCATACAAGTCGTATTTACATGTAAACCTATGAGCTCAACAACAATTTTGTTGACGTATTTTAGCATGTATTTTCAGGAAATTAAGACAAGTGCACCGCACCGGAAGTATTTTCAAGGCTTCCGTACATTTGGAGTCGCATTAATTTTCAAACTCTCGGAGATTTATTTGCATTATTTTGGTTACTTTAATTATGTATTTAAATCCATGTAATTTGCGAACTACTTACACTTTATATTGGTTATGTAAAACAATTCTATATTTTGAAGTTATGTCGATGTATTTTTGAAAACGTCCATATAGTGGTCGTTCGTTATGATTATGGTTACGTTTCCATGACGTCACGCTTCGTTGCCAACCGGGGTAATAGGGTGTGAAAGTTATACTGTAAACTAATAACAATTCAACGTTGCATATTAAAATACAATTCAGAAACAACAACCATTTCAATGTTATGTTTTATATAATCAAAATATCAACAATGAACATGAAGTATATAATATATTGTGTATGTTGTTATACATGCATGTTGAAAACATAACACTGTCTTGAACATCGAATAAAATAATTTATTGTTGGAACTGATCAACGACGAACAAATGAAAAGGTAACAGTGTCTTAAACATCGAATTAAGAAATTTATTGCTATAAGTGATCAACAACGAACAAATCCACAACCTTGAAACATCATACGATTAATTAAATTAATCTAATAAAAATCAATCATAAAAACTATAACTTACCGCGGAATTCCTTTTCATCCATAGAATGTGAAAAAATCGAATCAATCGTGTTCTTCACCTCTGTTTCACTTTTTTCTGTTAATGATCCATCACAACGCTCATCATACAAGAGGAGATCAAATCGTATCATCAGAAATTTAACTAAGAATCCACGATTGTTTAGCTTTGTATAAGCAGAAAGAAAATCACAGAAAATCGTTGACAAAAATAAAGGTTGACGTGAATCCTTCGATCCGTATAAGCGAGAATTGTTTTTTATTTTCCAAAATTACCATTATACCCTTTTTATCTTAAATGATCCGCATCTTAAATCAATGTCTGAGATTGGTTCTATAGTTCTACACCAAATTAAGGTTCTGCAATGATCTCATCTCTCTCTCTCTCTCTCTCTCTCTCTCTCTCTGTATATATATATATATATATATATATATATATATATATATATATATAGGTCTGGATAGGGGCAGATGTATGAAGAGACTATGGGTGTCACTCGACACCGATACATTTTTAAAATATTGAGTTACATATGTATCAAAAATTCGATGACACCTAAGATTTTTTTAGTGACACCTACGAAAACTTTATAAAAGTATTAAATACATATCTAATTTATATTTGTTGAGTTCGTTACCCAAACTTATTAAAATATTACTGAGTTTAACCATAAAAACTTAAAAGAAAAACAGAAGCCCAATAAAAATAAAAAGGATATGAGACAAGATCCAAGAACCAGCCAAAAAGATTTAAAAAAACTCGAAAAAAAGTTAGCACAAAGCTTGTTGAAGACACCGGTCCAATTGGTTAAAAAAAACCCCTAACCGATATCATCGCTTCTCATCGGTTATAGAGATGCTTAAATATGTTGAAAATGTGAAAGATATTTAAATATTTTTGAACTTGAATGGAGTCTGTGAGCCTGCTAAATTAATGGTGGAAACTAGGAAGCATCTTTCGTATCATTTAGTTTATCAATTGTTGAAGCTAATATTGGTTTTTTCGGTCGCAACTTCGACAGTTGAAAGATAGTATTGTACTACGTACTTTTGTAATTATAAAAATCTTGTTATTTGTTAATTTTGTGTTGGCAACCCGTTTCGTTGATCTGATCCATCTTAAAAAAAAAATTTGACAATCTAACTATTAAACTTACTCTAAAAAAGTGACACCGATAAGAAAAAAAATCATGGATCCGCCACTGGGTCTATACTTTTATAAAGGTTGGTCCATAATTAGAGGTTGATATGTCTATTGGATGATGGTGTTTTCATGACTCGAGTTGGTGTAACAAGATTATAATGTATGAACATATGGTGTTAATCTTTGGGTTGATGTGATAGTATTATAATGTGATCGAACATATGGTATGTGTTAATCTTATTGCAAGGTGTTACAAGTTGGGAAGACAAGATCAAAATGTTCATTAACATCCTTCACAGCGCCTAGGCCTCCTTAGGTTTTTGGTACTTTAGATCCACTACATGGTGAAAGAGCCAGGTTTTGAAGAGAGCAATTAAACAAATATAACATAATTTTCCATTGATATACCTAAGAACAACTGGTCATAAGACCACCCTATTACTTACAAAAGAACCTTACTACATCACTCTGTGATTCAAGGTACCAACAGGTGTTGAACCACTCTCACAACCAAATACAACTAAAACTAGAGATCTAAAGCAGATCTTACAATTTAACCTAACCAAAGAATAAACCCTAACTTCTCTGTGAAGAAGAAAACCTGAAGAAAAAGGAGAGGAAAAAAGAAAAATATCTAATCTGGTATTTAGGTCATCGCAAGAATGAGACTATATATAGATACCTAGAGAAAAGACAAAAGTATCCTCGTGGATCACATTATTTACGTGTCCCAGCCACATAGAACCGGGAAAGCAATGTAATAAAGCTGAGATATAAAGCAGCCCAAGACGTTGAAATAGCCCAGCAACCAATATCACACAATCAGCCACAACCTGTAACAACAATTAACTTGCACAAGGGACGAAATTAAAGGAATTAATTATTTATACTTTTAACATCCCCTCAAGTTAATTGTTGAAAAGATGCAACAATCTCATCTAATCACTTCACCGTTCATGATGATGGACAGGAAGACCTTTAGTGAAAAAGTCAGCAACATTATAGCAGACTCAATTTTGACACCCTTCATAATCTTTCTTATTTTCATTTAACACCCTTCAAAGAAACATAATAACAAGCAACAACAAAAACCAACCACAAACTTTTAACAATTAAACATAACTAACAACAATTAACTTGCAAAACAACAACAAACCCAACCACAAACTTTTAACCATTAAACATAACTAACCACAATTAACTTGAACCACATTTTACCAACATTAAACATAACCACAACTAACATACATCTTATCACACAGTTCTTATGTTGAACAACTTTACAAACCTTTTATGATGTTATCTCCAAAATTATCAGCAACATAAACTATTGCATTTCAACATCTTCCAACCTTCTCCCAAACAAAATAGAGTTCAACTTCAAAGCGTTTAGTTTTTTTTCCCATGAAAGACAGGATTGACAGTGTTTTGAATTGCAGCATTATTGTCGAAAACCACCTTTACAAGCAATACAACAGAAATCTTAAAATCCCTGAAGACTTAACTATCCAACCTATTTCAGAATAAAACAGAAGCTAAAGTCCTGAATTCAACTTCTGCAGACCTAGGAGCTACTAACTTTGGGAATTTTATATTGGGAAAATTACCAAGAAAGGTAATATAAAATACAAAATTTGACAATAAATGTATTGTAAAAATTTTTTTGCCAAGAAAAGTAATTTAAAATTCTATTTTAGCCGAGAAAGAACATGAAATTCAAATATTAGGCGAAGAAATATAATCAATTATTATTCTCTTACAAAAAAAGGGAGCATAAAATTAAAATTTACCTTCTTAATTTGTCATCAATACCCTTTTTGTCAAATTTTAATTTTATGTGATCTTTCTTGGCCAAAAAATTTTTACATTACCTTTATTGGTAATTTTTGAATTTTATATTACCTTTCTTGGTAATTTGCCCTTTTATATTCTTTACCTACTCACCTTTAACACATCTAAGTACCCTTGAGATGCATTTTAAATGAGTTTTCCTAGGATTATGCATAATTTGACTGAGACATGTAAGTGATGCAGGTGTGGACAAAGTTAAAAAATTTTCCAACCATCCTTTGATATTCAGTTACGCTTTTCAAGCATACATCATTTGCATGTTCATAACACTTACAACTTATAAAAGCACATCGACCAACCTAACTCAGAAAGTAAAACTAGGCAATATTTTCTTTTTGATAAACATATCCCTTACTTATATCTAACAATTTCAATACCTAAAAAAATACTTTAACTTTCCTAAGTCTTTTACTTAAAACTTAGAATTTAAAACCAGTTTAAACTCTTCAACTTCATCAACATTATTCCCAGTTATAACAATGTGATCAACATATACTAATCATGTAATAACAAGAGAATCCACACATTAACAACTAAGAATCATTCTCTTCTATTACTATTTACCACTAGACGAACAGTTAACGTTTCATCTCATTACCTAAGGGCTTGTTTAAGCCCATACAGAGATTTAACAAGTTTGCAAACTTTGATTTCATCTTTATCACAATAGGTCATGGTAAAAACATATAAACACCTTCCTTTTAACACCCCATATAATGGGCTTATTTATATCTCGCCGAAAAAAACCTCATCCATTACTATTTTCTAGATTCAACAGACATCGTATGGAAACCATTTTAACAACTGGAGAGAAAATTTCTCCAAAGTCAAGACCCTCATATTGACTAACCCTCTGGAAACAACCGCGCCTTAAATATATATATATATATATATATATATATATATATATATATATATATATATATATATATATATATATATATATATATATATATATATATAGATTTAGCAGACAACTCCTCCAGTCGATTTATATTTTATATACAAACTCATCTACATCCTATAAATTCTCTTATCCTTGGGTAAATCAATAAGTGGCAGGAACAATTGATTATTTAAATTTGAGACAAAACCAAAACACTTTTATACATCCTTAAGTAATTAACAACTAATCCGACCCCTACTTAACTTTACTTTCAACAATAAAGTCATCAAAAATTTTTCTTTGTGAAAACTAGACTTTCAAGTAGAATTAACAAAACCAAACATATTGTAGACAATTAACATTACACGAATCATTATTGCCCTCAGACACGGAAGCAGTATCATTTGGGAGTTAACACAATCAGAGGCCTGATTAAAACTACTAATAGTGGTATTCTCATTTTCTTGGCAACTCTTGCCAATAGTCAGTGAAGAGATCTTCCCACTCAATCCCAACCTTTTCACTTTTAACCCCATCAACAACTTTAATACCCACAACCCTCTCTCATCATCATAGGGACTTCAAGTATCCTTGGAAGACTCACTATCACCATTAAATATTTAAGAGATCCAGCCAAGATTCTAAAGAACTTATATGAACATTCACTTAATTGGAAAACCAGTTTCAAAAATACATCCCCAGAAAATAAAAAACTATTTTTTTAACAATAAAAAAAATCTAATCTTTCTATTATTAGAATATCCAAGAAAACAAATTTCATAGATCTAGGGTCGGATTTATCCAATATTACCAAAGAAAATACGATAGAGACCACGAAGAAAACCAAATCCAAGTCATAGAACCTAGCTCGCCCATTAGGATTCGTACACCCCAAAACACCTACTTTTAATGCACGTTACAACCCCTTGTTGTGCCCCTTGCATATTACGTAACACAGTGGGTTTAATCAAGGCGACACAATGATATTCGAGAACCTTCTAGGAGGAGTCAATCGCACAGAACCACCCAGGACGAACACAACATAAATCCTAGAACGACGATCTCAACAGAACCTATCTCTGTGCCATGAAAGAACCAGGTTTCGAAGACAACAATTAAACGAATATAAGTTAGTTTTCCATTGATATACCTAAGAACACCACCCTATTACTTACAAAAGAACCTTACTACATCAGTGTGTGATTCAAGGCACCAACAGGTGTCAAACCACTCTCACAAACAAATACAACCAAAACTAGAGATCTAAACCAGATCTTACAATTTAACCTAACCAAAGAATAAACCCTAACCTCTCTGTGAAGAAGAAAACCTGAAGAGAAAGGTAAGGACAAAAGAAAAATATTTAATATGATATTTACGTCATCGCAAGAGTGAGACTATATATAGATACATGGAGAAAAGACAAAAGTACCCTCCTAGAGCACATAATTTGTGTATCCAGCCACATAGAACAAAAACAGGAAAGCAACGTAATAAAGTTGAGCTATAAAGCAGCCTAAGACGTTGAAACATCCCAACAACTAATATCATGGGTTGTTTGTTTATTTCTTAATGGAATCATTAAGAAATCACTCAAAGGTAAAATAACCTAACAAACAAGGCCTCACACAATCAGCCACAACCTTAAACAACAATTAACTTGCACAAGGGACGAAATTAAAGGAATTAATTATTTATACTTTTAACACGTGGTATTCGATAGACTAATTAAGGAGACGTCAACAAATATTCCATTAGTCAATGTCGAGACGATGATATGGTTAATTGGTAAGTCATGGGAGTGCCAAGCCGCAAGGCGAGGTGCATTATTGGTTGGGTACGATAGTTACTAAGTTTGGTGAGACATTGTATTAGTTGACTTAATTAGGACTCAATTTGTTTGCAAATTATACTAGCATTTTTGTATTAATTAATTAAGTGATTAAGCAACCTTGAAAACTAGATTCAAATGAGTATTTAAATGTAACACAATAATGGATCGAATCAAGTACGATACCATAACATAAATTGAAATGATGACAAAATCACACAGCTATTATGCATCATTAACCGAAATGAAACTCAAAACATGCACAATCTACAACTACAACGACGACAAGATAAGTTGTTAATAGCATAACCAGATATATGGAAAGTCATTGATGAAATATTTGGATACTCAATTAGCGGGTGGTGTATTCTTCGAGACCTGATACCGATATAAATCTTCATGTTCGTTCACATGTGGTATACTCCATGTCCCAAGAGGAGTACCAAATTTCCCACCTGTAAACATCAACCCGAATAAGCTCAAGTAAATATAAAAGCCAAATGAATATCAAAAGTTAAATGATATTCAAGTTGTAACCTTCTTTGGCGGCTTCTTCACATTTTTTTTAATATTTGAGAGCGAGCTGAGGATCCAAAGCATTTAGCAAACATGTGTATTTCTCCTCAGCTTCTGTTATTGATTTTGCCTAGTCACATAAATTAAGTGCCACTTAATTTACAACGGTTGATTGAATATATATATATATATATATATATATATATATATATATATATATATATATATATATATATATATATATATATACATACATATATATATATATATATATATATATATATATATATATATATATATAACACCTATCTTAATTTTTTTCCCCTAATAACGACCACCATCTGACTTCTTTTCAAAATGTATATAACTATCGCATAAAACTTTTAAATATTCATCAAACATTACAATCATTAACTCGATCACGTAAACATTAACCCGTAAAACCGAAATGACATGTCAACATATAGTGATGTGGATGCTTATATATGTCATCTATAAACTTCTTTTAAATATATAACGGTAAAAACAAATGTACTTTTTGATGGTACCCCCAAAATCCCATAGCCATTTACCACCACCCCAAACCTACTTACGGTAGAATCACCACCTTCTCGAAACCCACATCTTTAGGATGTTCTCCCGCACAGTTACAAACATGCCACTACTCATCACATATTTGAAGTTACTTAGACCACTACTCAACCAATTTTGTGGTACTTTATTGTTATAATGATGATGTAATAGACTATCAAATTTCTATCTTTATTGATTTAATTTGAAAATTAATCTATCTTAGTTTTTGGTTGATATTGTATTGTTAGTTGAGACCTTATCATTAAGATCCTTACGAAAGTTGGTCTTACACATGTGATGATAAACGCGTTAGTGTTTGATCATTGTATTGACGATATCATTTAAGATTAAGGTATCGTTTTATGATGATATATTGTATAATTTTTGTTTGAACTCTCTAATTGGTTTATAAGATAGTTTGACCAAATAATACATACATGTGATAATAAACACGGGATAACTGTGAAGTTAATTATCCATGTAAGCGGTATCCAGCCTAAAGGAAAGCTATCGTTTGACCAGATTAGATGATGATTGTGTGAAGAGTATCATTTACAATTAAGGTATTGCTTTTATGATGATATATTCTATAGTTTTTTGAGAACTCTTTAATTGGTCTAGTATTTTTATTCAACTAATTTATATTAAGTGTTTCCTAAGTAACCTCTATTTATATAATTAGTTGATTTATGAATACATAGATAACTATACGAAATTATTTATAAGTATCGTGATTGGCCCAAAAGTATGACATAGTTTGGCTAAACAATGGCATGCATGCAATGATTAATACAATACAATTATAAAGTTATATTCATGTGAAAAATAATCCGCCCAAAGGATGACTATTGTTTGACCGAATTTATCGTCAATAGTTATCATTGTACTGAGAATACCACTTAAGTTAATTCTGTGTCTAAAGACTAGAAATTAATGGTGTTATAGGTATCTCATTAAACAATTTTAAATAAAAAAATCTTTCATGAGTTAACTATTTAGTATATTTGTTTTATTCAGTCTCGTCTCTTTTGCTTCTTTTGATAAAAATGCATAAGCAAATTCTCAAAGGAAAACATGATAAATGTTTAATCTGCTTCTTTTGTATGAAGTCATAGCATATACCAGTGAGTGTCTAATTTTATTTTGTTTTGATAGTGATTTAGTTTTTGTACCTAAAAATACTTTGTCGATAGATTCCGGTTATATTACTTACATAAGTATGATCACAAAATTATATTTTAGAGCCAATCGCAAATTGACCCCGGAAGATTTATCTATGTGTGCGATGACAATAAGGTTGCAGTATAAAGATATAAGGACTTACACATTAACGCAGATTTTTTTTTGTGGAATATGTTTGACACATTTATTTGATCATCATTTAGATGAAACCTAAAGTCTATTTTCATGATGGACAAATCAGCTTTTTGTATTGTTCATTTGGAAATAATAAATGATAATATGTATATGCTTGATATTAAAGATTCCTATAATATAAGCACACTTAATAGACTGGAGAGGCACGAAAGTAGTAAAATGTGAGAATTTTTTTATTTATATCACAAGTATTTCGAGCACATATCTAAACATAACATAGAACTCAAGAGCTTGTGTTAAATAGAATACTTGATCCCTTAGACTTTCAAGTCTGTGTTTTTTGTATCAAAAGGAAACAAACCAACAATAAAACTTTGTTTTCCAACAAGGATAAGGATGTCTTAAAAGTGATAAGTAATGATATTTGTGGTTCATTTCATACAACTTAATGTAATGACAAATATATTTATCATGTTCATTGAATACTACTCTATTTTTTTTCTACATTATCCAATTTGTGAGAAATCTCAATCACTGGACTTTTTTTAAAAATCTTTTAAATGAGGAGGATCCGAAGGGGAGGTGAGAATATGATGAGCGAGAGGGGAGAAGTCAGTGTGATCATCAAGAAAAGTATAGGATGGGGAGTTATTGGGAGAGATGGAGGCATAGGGAAATGTAGATTCGTCAAATGTGACATGACGAGAAATGATGATGTGATTAGTGTGAAGGTCAAGACAGCGATAGCCGCGGTGATCGGCACAAAGACTAAGGTGGACACAGGGAGTAGAGCGAGGTTGCAATTTGTGTTGAGTGTGAAGATGGGGATAGAAAAGACAACCGAAAACACGCAGGTGGGAATAGATGGGTGATTTGTTGAAAAGACGAGAGTAGGGGATGTCACGATTGATGGCGGTGGAGGGTAGTAGGTTAAGAAGGTGAACACTCATATTGAGAGCTTCAACCCAGATGGTGGGAGGTAAGTGGGAAGAAAAAAGTAGAGTGCGGACGGTGTTGTTAATGGTACGTATCAACCGTTCTGATTTACCATTTTGTTGTGAGGTATGAGGACAAGAAAAACGAAAGGTGATACCATTTGTGGAGAAAAAAGATTGCATTTGTTGGTTATCGAATTCACCCCCATGATCACATTGAAAAGATTTAATAGGTAGGTTAAATTGTGTTTTGGCATATGATTGTAGCAATTGAAATTTAGATAACACATCCGACTTTTTATGTAAAGGAAAAACCCAGGTGAAATGAGAATAATGATCTAAAAACAGAACGTAATATTTATAACCAGAAAGACTTGCAATAGGCGATGTCCAAATGTTCGAATGCACTAATTCAAAAGGTGCGGTTACAAAAGAATCAGAACGATAAAATGGAAGTCGAACGTGTTTGCCAAGTTGACAGGCATGACAAAGCACGGTCGATTTTTCCTTATTACAAGTAATCAAATTGCGTGAAATTAAATTACGAAGGCTATCAGATCCCAGATGTCCGAGACGTTGATGCCAAGTTGTAGAGATAGAGGTCAAGAAGGCGGACGGAGAAGATGAGTGGACCGGGTACAAGTCGCCGGTGCTATCAGAGCGGAGAAGAACCTGTCGGGTGACCATGTCCTTCACAGAAAAACCAAACGGATCAAATTCAATCGTGCAGTTATTATCTTTAGTGAATTAACAAACAGATATTAGATTTTTGATAATGTTAGGAGTAACTAAGACATGGTTCAGATGGAGAGGTTTGTGAGGAGATGGAAAATAGCTATAACCAGTGTTAGTAACAGGAATTGAATGCCCGTTACCCACTAGAACCGAGGGAGCAGAACAATGATTATCAAGGGAACGAAGTATACCTGTATCCGCAGCCATATGAGCAGTCGCACCGCTATCCATGTGCCAGTCATTGTGACCCAAATCTTGAAGAGTCATGGTGCTGAAAGCCTGTGGAAGATTGGTTGGTTGTTCGGTAAGGGAAGGTTGCTGTAATTGAGTGGGATAGGCCACGGTTGGGGTAGGGGAGGGGTGCAGTTGAGGGCTGTTTTGAGCGAAGGGTTGCGGCATAAAAGGGTAGGGTTAGGGGCTGTTTTGAGAGAAGGGTGGCGGCATAAAAGGGGTAGGGTTGGGGGCTGTTTTGAGAGGTGTGTGGCATCGGTGAGGATGGGTTGGGGTATAGTGGCAGCAGGGAGATATTGGGGTGGGGTAGGGACAGCGTGGTGGGGAGGTTTTGAAGGGGCGGTGATGGGGTAGTGGTGAGATGAGCCGAGGGGTATGGGGCTAGCCAAGGAGGGGCGGAAGTGGGTGGTCTAGGGGCGGTGGGGAGAGGATTCAACGGTGGGGTGGGGTTAGGACGAGGATATGTAGGCGGTTGATTGTGAAGATATCGGCAACGTGCTCCGAAGCGACAAGATCCGCGGGAGAAGTTACGACACACTTGTGGGTTATTAGGGTTGCGAGAGGTTGTGAAAGGTGGCGGGATGGAGGGTGTAGAGGGTGTGATGAGATTCATGTCATAGGAGTGTGTGGGTTGGGTGACGGTTGTCAATTGGGACTCCTCAAGAAGAAGCATGGAACGAACGTCGTTGAAGGGAGGGAATGGCTTACTATGGCGAATCAACGTGGCTACATTACCAAATCTTCCACGAAGACCATTGAGAGTGTGAATTACAAGATTCTTGTCGGTAAGAGGCGCACCAATATTAGCAAGAAGATCTGACGTGACCTTGTTCTTATGCAAATAATCACCCACGGACATAGCACCGATATCAAGGTTCCGAAGGTCGTTCTCTAATTGCATAACCCGAGAATCCTTATTATCATGAAATAACGTTTCGAGACTAAGCCAAACGTCACGGGCGGTAGAATTTTTGCGAAGAATGGTTTGAAGAAGGGATTTGTTTATTGTGCCATAAATCCACATTTTGACGAGATTGTCGAGTTGAGAGAGAACGGCGGAATTGACTTGTGGTTTGGGTGTAACACCGTCAACCATGCCAAGAACATCGAAGCTTTTGCAATGAGTGGTGAAGAGTTCGCACCAAGCGTCGTAGTTTAAATGATCTAGGTCAAGGACAAGGACAAGAGGGATGCATGATTTGATGTTAACGACACCAAAAGCTTTGTGAAAATTTTGGGGAGGATGATTATCGGCCATGGAATATCACGACGGAAAGACGGCGGCCAAGGGAGGGGGGGCCGATTTTTTCTAGGGTGGGAGAGGATAGAAAGGAAGTTTGTTAGCTTTTCTCTGATACCATATTGAATATTATTGATTGAGTGCTTAATCTCCAAAGATTACAATGCCATTAAATAAATAAACATAAACATAGAAAAGGGCCAATAGTGGGCCAGGCCTATCAACTAACAATTAGGAATCTATACATATGTGGTTATCCAAATATAGTTCAGCCATTACAAGCCAAATAAGTTTAACTCAAGAAAGATATGTTGTTACAATGTTAGTTACGCTAAAATATATCATGGCTAAAAGTTTTATTATCCCACATAAAGAACATTTTTTTATTAGAAAAAAAAGAGGAATGCTAAATTTCTTGCAACTATTGAGGTTATGGGGGAGAAACAATAAATAATGATATCTTTGAACTCAGGATTCTATTCTCATCATTGTTCCAAAAATCACGCCGGATTTAGATATCAATGTTCAGGCTTCAAATCCTGGACCGGAACAAGACATCACTTATAGTACGACCTCAACAGTCTCAAGAAGTTTCATTAATAGAAATATTATTATAGATAGAAGGAGTGCAATTCCAGATGATCACTTGTTGTATCTCTAAATAATGTAAGGAATATAATGACTTAGCAGTGGATGATCTCATCAGATTTGCAAATCATGTAAGGTTCTAACTCTCAAAATGGATTAATGCCAATAAAGATGAGATTAAGTATGATAGATCACAGAATTGATACAAAAAAGATGGAATCAAATAAAACTATCAACAAATAGATTTACCATATAAAATCAAAATCAGAGAGAGAATATTTGATATTCAAAAGTCAAAGACTAAATCTCTCAATACGTACGTGAACAACTACTTGCAAATACATGAGAAAATGTTATTTATACTAGAAGTACATCTTTAAGGAAATTACAAAATAGCCCCCTAACTTTACAAAAACAACCTATCCAAACAAAGTCTATGAATGACAATGACATATGGGATCTTGTTGAATGACATGAATGTACGAGACCAATTAGTTGGTTATATATGGATATTTAAGTATCTATAAGGATTCGTAATGTAATATCGAAAGGTATAAAGGATGTCTAGTTGCTAAAGGCTTTACATAAAAGAAAGGCATTGACTATAAAGAGGCTTTCTTTATGGTATTTTTGGAAAGACTCTTTTAGAAATAATAATGACTCGGATAACTCATTTTGATCTCGAGCCACATTAGACTCGAGCCACATTGGATGGTAGTTAAGACAGTTTCTTAATGCAGACATTGATGAGATGTCTTACATAAAGTGGTCTGAAAGCTTTAAATATGAAGATCCAAAGATTATGTATGGTAAGTAAGATAAAGATTTCATCTATGGTTTGAATTAGATTTTTCGTGAGTAGTATTGTTACCTCGTATGTTGTTGAGGTAAATACCATTAATTATTGCAAGCAATATATATATATATATATATATATATATATATATATATATATATATATATATATATATATATATATATATATATATATATATATATATATATATATATATATATATATATATATATATATATATATATATATATATATATATATATATATAATATGCATCATTAACCAAATTGAAACTCAAAAACATGCACAATCTACTACAACAACAACGATGACAAGATAAGTTGTTAATAACGTAAGATCACTGATGAAATATTTAGATATTCAATTAGCGGATGGTGTATTCTTCGAGATCTGATGTAAATCTTCATCTTCGATAACATGTGGTATCCTCCATGTCCCAAGAGGAGTACCAAGTTTCCCTCCTGTAAACATAAACTCGACTAATTAAGTATAAAATCCAAATGAATATTAGAAGTTAAATGATCGATATTTAAGTCGTAACGTACCTTTTTTGGCGGCTTCTCCACGTTCTTTTTGATATTTGAGAGCGAGCTCAGGATCCAAAGCATTTAGCAAACATTTGTATTTCTCTTCGGCTTCTGTTATTGATTTTGCCTAGTTACATAAAGCACCACTTAATTTAAAAGGGTTAATTGAAAATAGATATAACAACGATGAACGATCTTTTATTTTTATTTTTAGTAACAACCACCATCTTCTTTTGTTTTCATCATGCATCTATCACATCAAACTTTTAAATATTCATCATACATTAGACATTACAATCAATATACTTAATTTGATCACATAACCATTCACTCGTAAAACGTTAATGACATGTAAATATAGTGGATGCTTATGTCATCTATAAACAATCGTTTCTTTTACGGATTCTGTACGTACCCCCAAAATCCCATAACCTGATACCCATTTACCACCAACCCCAAAGTCACTTAGAATTACCACCAGTGTGAGACCCACATCTTTAGGTTGTTCTCCAACACAGTTACAAACATGCCATATAAGTGTGCAGATCATTATCTACCAATCAGAATCGACCGAGCCCAAACCAGGTTCCCGTGTCTACAAATCCTGTGCACTTTAAAAGTATATATGGTGTGTTTTTTAAAGAGATATCGAACAAACGCTAAATGGTACTCCTAATCCTAATCGTGTTCAAGCTTTCTTTTTGTTCGGTTATTCTTCTTGGATGTTCTTCTTGATATCCTGTGTTTTTCTTTTGTAACTTAATTACTCTAAGTCTCTAATGCATAGTTACTTTTAGTGTACCGGCAACTTCAAAAAAATTACAATAAAGATTCAATATCAAGCACAAAAAGACATACTAAAGATTTTAGTGGTGTGGAAGAGTAGCAAATACTTGTTCGTATATGCAGTATCAAATAGACAACTCACAAGGAAAGTCGGTGCTTGGGAAGCTCCATATATTCTGACAAACATGCGTAGGATATTAAAAGTGTTCTCTAACACATCATCCTACATCAAAAAGAGCACTTCCTTTGTGAGAAGAATTAATTAAGGTTGTTAGAATAAAATCCTCCTATCCATGGCATAGATGAACTGACCTCATAGTCACCCCTACAGCAGCAGGCATCATATATATGATCAAATTTTTTATATGTTTCCCTCGTGTACAGTAGTACATGTTTCAAAGAATCAAAAGAAAAACAGCATCAAAGTGACAAATACCCAAATTTCTATAGCCTAAACACATTCATTTTGTGGTCTTGGAAAATTTACAATTTATGTGGTAACTAATTTGGCCATCATAGCTCACGTAAATGCATTATGTTTGCTATATTACTTTCTGTAAAACAATAAATTAAAGGTAAAAGTAGGCAGCTTTAGAGAAGGAACGGTACTAACAAATCATCCGCTATTTCCTCAAGGAACTCTGATATTGAAAGGAATTTCATATGCATTTCATTGATCTGAACATCGCTTCAAGGGAACAAAAAAATAACATATTAGAAATTATATTTCCAGCTATACTACATAAGATGAGCCTTAGTCCACTAATCGAGTGTAAGGTAAGCTAATGATGCTATATTATCATTATGCTCCATTGAAATATTTTGTTTCCGTAGAAAGGAGATACAGAGGGTTAGGAAAAGCATGAAGCAAAATGTACACAACCATATTTTTTGACTCATGGTTCCCAACAGCACACACTTTCACCTCATGCAGTTAATGTTGAGAATTAAGCCTAAACCATAGTGTGTTGTTTGTATCTATTATTAATTACAGGGTGTGTTAGTTTGACAAGTTAGAGGGTGCTGTTTGATTTAGGTGTTGAATATAAAAGAGTTTGTAGAGATATTTTTGTGTGTTTCTTTTTCTTCTATTGGTGTTTGATTTCTTCCGCTGCCAACTCCAACAGTTAAAATGAAGTGGACATGGAGCATGAGAACAAAGAAAACTACCAATTTGTTTACCTCTTTTCCATTCAACTGGTACAAGAGCAGATTCAGCACGCGATAGTCAAAGGATTTCAGATGCATTGCTTTCATAACATCTTCTACTTGAATCTGTGTCATGGTTATTTCATTGAGGAAGCTAGTCAGGATTTGATTCAATGCTATATTGCTATTGATAGATGGTTACAAGAATATATGAACTATTTCAAGGGCTCAAATTAAGAGAAGATTCAACTGACATATAACGTACATGTTATTGCAATTAACTGGATTGCAATATATAACATGTTAAAGGGATATAAATTAACCTGACACCGGTAATTAGATGAGCAGACCAATCATTCATGCGGACGATGATGTGCCAGATTGCATACAGTACTTGTAGTTTTCAGAATCAAAAAACATTAACTATTTTACCTCTTGTTTCATCGTTAATGCACAACACAGCTTTCTTTCCAGAGCCCAGTATGTTTCCCCAAGCTTCAACTCTTCTCTTATCCTGAATTGTTAAAAGCAGTTTAGACAGAGCATGTCGTGTCACCTCTGAATGAAAAATAGAAAGATTGGGGTTTTAACCTATCGGTGAGGAGTCCACGGCTATCTAGAAGAAAGGCAAGTGGTCCGAACAGATCAGTTTCGAAAGGTTTGATTAATCTTAGAATGTCGCTCTTATTAGCCATCTGTACATTAGTAAAGCACATAAGACAAGTGAAACTAGAGGCTCATAGATTTAGCTCCATGTGATTTTATAGTTCAGGTGTTACCAAGTCAGGCCTCAGGCCAAAATCTGGAACTTCACCAAATGGGAATTGATGTAGTTTCTCATTAATGTTGTCCAACTGTACACAATCAAATTATCAAATGCAATGCAGAAAACAATAACATGTTCTGTTAGCAATAGCTAAGTTTGAACAAGGGCCAGGCCACCAGGCTAGACTCATGAACATCATAAATTTAATTAAGGTAAGATCTGTGAGGGAATGGAGGATCCCCAAATTACTTATCGTATGCTCAAGTCATCTCTAACATATTTTACATCATTCTTCATATGATTTGATACCTGATAAATGTAACTCTCTGTGAAAGAAAGAAGTGGCAGACATTTAAAAATTGATTCTGCACTGTCAGCATCCATTCCATGAAACATGAAGTAAGTTCTGCACTGTTTACTTGCATATCAGTAAAATAGATTAGGCATCTGATGTAGCTGTGAAGACTACAAATTAGATTAGTTTTGAATATGGTTATGTATATTTTACAATTTTGAATTATATGTTAGCATGGAGAAATGCCATGACAAGAAGATAACATTATTCAATCAAAGGCCATAACTTGCAAATGGTAGATATATATGAACTTATGAAGTAGGTGATGATCGAGATATATATATAATTCTTACAACATCTTTTAAAACAGGATTTGCTTTTTCCATTGAATCAAGGCCAACCATTGCCACCTCTTGACGATCAAATTGCAGTAAATCAAGACCATCGGCATCATCACAATGATTTGATAGATAATCTACAGCATTTCCTGCAACAGCTTAATCGTTTAATGGAGGCACTATTGAAATGATTTTCTCATAAAAACTTGCCTCCAGAAATCTCATTTTGACGGGGAAATTCACTGAACTGCTCAACCGCTTTTAAAAGGAAAGGTAAGAGCACTTTAAAAGGAATGATTGAAGTTATAAAAAAAAGGAGGGGGCCACTGATACTATCATTGAATAATTTGTATATATAATAAACAACACTTGAGATCCTGATAATCACGTACAAGGACTGACAGCCGATATACATACCAACCTTTAAGGGAATGCATACAGATCAATTTGACTTCACGAAATAGATAACCATGGGAGATGATATCATTAATAACAGTCAATGAAAGAATAAAGTACCCTGTTTGAAGCTCTTGACCGTTTTCTTGATGCTACGGCCAATCTTCGGCAGCTTGTTTGGACAGAAAACAAGTTCCGGCACACCAAGTCTAGGAATGGATTGTGTGCAAGCTATGGTGAGAATTGGTGCAGCGGAGGAAATCGCCATTTCCGTCGGGTTTTGGCCGGCGAAAGTTGATGGAGTTGAAACTTGGAGATGATTTGGTTTTATGGGATTTTTGCAATACATGGTGTGGTTTTATACTGTGAAATTTGTTTTTCTTTTTCTTTTTTTCATACAAGCAAAGGCTGAATATTAAGATTAATTCATGAACATGCCTTTCCTAAAATCATAATATATATATATATATATATATATATATATATATATATATATATATATATATATATATATATATATATATATATATATATATATATATATATATATATTCCTTTTAAATTTCATAAATCATAATATCACGTATATTTTTCCAACTTAAGATTTATGTCACGATATTTTTTCCTTAAATTGGCCACGGTTCAATTCGCAGCGTCCCACAGGAGTAACAGCCTAACAGGACCCACACCGAAAGCACTTTTATTTTCTTTAAGTTCTTCCATGGAGTTTATTCGACTCTCCTATGTTTTTATGTTTGCAATCTTTTTCCCCGTTAGTCTAATATATAATGTTAACTTAATTTATTTAATAGCCTTTTTGGTTCTCATCTTATAAAACTACTAGTTTTTTAACTAACGTATTATGTGAATATTTTTAATAAAAAAATTATGTAAAATTTGTATAAACTCAAACTAAAATATATAAATATTAACTTTAATAAATTTTACAATTACAATAACGTTATAACTGTTATATTTCTAAATGTATATATATACATACATATACATACATCTTTCTATAACTATTATTAGAAAAGTAATTAAATTGTTATTTGTCATGTTCTCGTGATGTCAAGTGGCATCTTTTACTAATGACGTATGTTAAATAGTATTTCAAGATTAATTAAAAAAATTTAAATCCAATCTTTTTTAAGGATAAGATTATGATTAGATACTTAAATCTCATTAAATCACAACAAGCAATATTAAAAAAAATTTGATTAATAATTATGATAATAACAATCTTATCTTATATACTATAAAAGTTGAGTTTTAACCGTAATAAATGTTGGTAATCAATTTTGTTTATGTATAATTTAATTCTTTAAATATATAATATAAAACTCTAGATTTATTAAATCTTGATAATCAATTTTATTTTTCTATAAATTAATTCATTTCATAAGTAATATAAACCTCTAGATATATTGTTTAAAGTAAATCATTTTCTACATAATAATATTATATTTATCATAATAAATGTTGGTAATAGATTTTATTTTTGTATAATTTAATTCATTTCATAAATAGTATAAACCTCTAGATTTTGAATCTTTTTAAATAATCTTATTTTTGTATAAATTAGTTTATTTCATAAATGATATAAACCTCGGAGTTAATTACAAAAATGGTCCCTGTGGTTTGTATCAAATTTTGGATTTGGTCCCTAAACTTTTAATTTTGCAAAACTGATCATTATCATCAAGGTTTATGTTAGCCCTAAAATAGTGTATAATTAAATATAATAAAAGTCTAGGTTCAATTTATAATTAGGAATAGTTTACTTTGGAGGGAATCTTAATTTCCAAGACTTTAAGGGGAGTGTTTGGACAAACTCCCAAAGTAGGCTTAGGTATATACAGTATTGTTCTCCTAGGGTTTTAAGAAGAAGACACAAATGAGCCTCCACCTAGGGTGTGTGTTTTTGAGTGTGTGAAAGTTCATAGAGATTGAGTGTCAAAATTCTCTCTTGTAATCTTCATATTCTTAA
This sequence comes from Centrapalus pauciflorus, assembly GCA_020465985.1. Taxonomy (NCBI): domain Eukaryota; kingdom Viridiplantae; phylum Streptophyta; class Magnoliopsida; order Asterales; family Asteraceae; genus Centrapalus; species Centrapalus pauciflorus. Next base: position 379,093 of record JAANYP010005537.1, read on the forward strand.
TACAAATCGTTTGATTATTGTGTATGAGTGCAAAATATACTGGGAATCAAAGTTGTCAATTGGTATCAGAGAAAGAAGATTGGATTTAAACTTAAAATCTCAGATTTGTTCCTGTTCTTCACAAAAAAACGTCATGAAATTGGGCTGAAACTTCAAAAGATCACCAAAAATTCATACGAAATCCGTTTAAGCTGATTTTTGGATATATTGTGCGAGTATACGCCAGAAACATCCTGTTAAAATTTCAGAGGCTAACTCTAAATATCGAGGGAGTAATCACAATTTTACTATTCTGGTCATTTTCGGTTACGTTTTTGTGATTATATTTTGTATTTGAGTGATATACTTGTTGAAATGATCTGAAATTTTGCATGAATGATCTTATATGTTAGATAATTTGTTCTGGAAATTTTCATGATCTAATTTGAAGTATCCAATGAGTAATTGCATTTTTTAAATCTAATTGTTCTTCGTGTTCTTCGCAAAAATCAAAGGTTTTGCTCTTAATTCTATGTTAATATTCTGTTTTTGTTTGGTTTTCTATTTCATAATCATAAGCAATTAATCTTGTACTGATTTTGAACATTTCTTGTTCAATAATTACAAGTTTTTCTTGTTTAATCGTTGAAATTGTTAATCGGTAATTTCTTAAGTGTTATTCTCGTTTCAGTGCTTCCAGAGAGCATAACTTTTGACTGGAACATCGTTAGAAGGCCTACAATACGTCAAAACGAAGCTTGAAACGAGATCTACGACCTCACTGAAATTCAGACCCATCCGAATTCGGACATCCGAATTCTGATCATCCGAATTTCGGGTCCGGGTCTATCCAAACTTATGACATTCAGTGCTTCCAGAGGCCATAACTTTTGACTGGAACATCGGTTAGACGGCCTACAATACGTCAAAACGAAGCTTGAAACGAGATCTACGACCTCACCGAAATTCAGACACATCCGAATTCGGACCCATCCGAATTCGGACATCCGAATTCGGATCATCCAAATTTCAGGTCCGGGTCTATCCTAACTTTTGACATTCAGTGCTTCCAGAGGCCATAACTTTTGACTGGAACATCGTTAGACGGCCTACCATACGCCGAAACGAAGCTAGAAACGAGATCTACAATTTCTTGATTAGAAAAGCTGAAGTTTCAACATCAAAAACCTGATTCTGATCCAAGTTTCTCCAAGTTACCAACCTCGGATACATCCGAACTTGTGAACATTCTGAGTTTTTCCAGTTTCCAATCTAGAAGATCCACCTTTTGCACTCCACAATCATGGCTCAAGAATTTTCCACACATGAAAAGACTGTCGAGGAGGAGAAAGTTGATATATCTCCAGTCTGTCTCATGAACCACTCCAAATAGGTACAAAGTTCTTCATCTTCATCTGATTTATTTGATATACAATCCTTATCTGATTTTAAATCTAGTGATGAATTTGATGAACTGCATGCACAACTACATGAATTAAAGAATGAATTGATTGCTGAAAAAGAACAATCCGATGTGTATAAAAAGAAATGGCTAAACAACCATGAGGTGATAAAGAAGATGTTGATTGAAAAGGTAGATGTTGAGGATAGGAATAAATACCTTGAATCTTGTATGGATAAACTCACTGATGAAAAGAACTCTTTAAATCAGAAATATCTGTTTTTTCAAAATGCTTAGAGTCTGTAAGCATGGAAAACATAGACAGTTTGGAAAAAATACAAAATGATAGAAGAAGAAAGAATAGGTTTGTACTCTCGCATAAAGACCCTAGATGATGAATTTCTAAAACGGGGTCAAACTGAACAAACTATTCATTTAAACCAACCCAAAGAGACTAGGTTTTATCATTCCAAACAAGGAATTGGTTTTAAAAATCCTAAGTACTTGGAAAATGTTCAACAAGTTTTACCTATTTTTTATGACATGAATTACATGGGTCTGGGCTTAAATCTTTGTTTTTTGAGTCATCAAAAGAAGTTTTAACCCAAGAGGATGAGAAACGTGTTGAAAACAAAGAAAAGGAAATCTTTTTGAAATATGATGAACTGAATGAAAGCTATTCTTCTAGAGTACCTACTCCAGAGGAAGACTGCTTACCTACTTATTCATCAGAAGAATTGAATATTGATCCTGTAAAACCAATCCCTCACCTTTACATTCCTACAAAAGTTCTTCAACAGAAAATAAATGTTTTAGAAAAGGAATTAAAGACAGCTCGAAAGAAAGCTCTTGGTTATCAAGAAGCTATTCTCAAGAGCGAGGAAAAATTGGTTAGACAAACTTTTGAACAAAATGTAGAATTAACCATCTACAAAGAAAAGCTTGACACAGTTTCAGAAAGGTTAAATTCTCATTTAAAAGATTTAAAGGTTTCTCATCCTACAAAAGTCCATCTCACATCATCTGAAAAAGGTAAAGCCAAGGTTGAAGTTTCTTCTGTCAGTTGTAAAAGTGAGTGCTCCAAATCTTCCAAAGCTGAGGTTTCAAAAAGACTCGGAGTCAATCTAAGTCTTCCAAGAAACCTACTCACCAAGGAAATTTCTCCAAGTCTAAGTCTTCCAAACGTACAGACTCTCATTGTTTTGCACCTACAGATCATGCAAGGAGGATTCCTAAAATAACACCTCTTGATTTTCAAAGTTTCTTTGTGAAAAAGACAGTCATGCCTGAATCTTTGTGAAAATCGATAGTAGTGTCAGTGTGCCTGGAAAGGATGTTGCTAGTAATCCTTTGAAATACTCTTTTTGCAATCTGTTTCAATTATGTTCAAAAAGTTTTCGGCGCGCCGTTCCGGAAATGACTAAGTTTGTACCTTATCCTAAAAAATGGAAACGCCGCCAATCTAAGAAAACAAAAGTGCATGCCTTATCACCGCCTGAAAAATTGGAAAAACCATCGCCAAAGTCACCCAAGCCAAAGGTTGTTCCATTACCTAAGGTTGTTTCAAAATCAGCTGGACCCATATACAAATGAGTGCCAAAAGGTTCTGCATCTAAACCTGTGTCGAATGATAAATGGATTCCTACTGTTGTGTTGTTACATGACGATGGAAATCCTAAATCTAACAAGAAAGGACCCATCTTTCGATGGGTACCAAAAGTGGTTTAATTTTTTTGCAGGTTAAATGGTTTTCAGATCACTTCAGACTGGAACCCGGACTTCAATTAGATGGTTTTCAGATCACTTCAGACTGGAACCCGGACTTCAATGAGATGGTTTTCAGATCACTTCAGACTGGAACCCGGACTTCAATGAGATGGTTTTCAGATCATTTCAGACTGGAACACAGACTTCAATGAGATGGTTTTCAGATCACTTCAGACTGGAACCCGGACATTAATGAGATGGTTTTCAGATCACTTCAGACTGGAACCCGGACTTCAATGAGATGGTTTTTAGATCACTTCAGATTGGAACCCGAACTTCAATTAGATGGTTTTCAGATCACTTCAAACTGGAACCCGGACTTCAATGAGATGGTTTTCAGATCACTTCAGACTGGAACCCAGACTTCAATGAGATGGTTTTCATATCACTTCAGACTGGAACACGGACTTCAATGAGATGATTTTCAGATCACTTCAGACTGGAACCCGGACTTCAATGAGATGGTTTTCAGATCACTTCAGACTGGAACCCGGACTTCAATGTAAAGGCTTCTGATCGCTCAGTTCAGGTTCCGATCTTCAAAGAAATGGCTTCTACTTACTTTCGAGTGGAACCCGTACTTCAAAGCAATGGCTTCTGCATCATGACAGATCAGAACCCGATCTTTCATGTTTAGATGGTTTCTAAACACCTAGTTTAGAAACCGTGTTTACGAGACTTCTTTGGAATTTTCTCTACTTTTTATGCTTATGAGTTTGAGTTTGAGTTTCCTTCTTGAAATTCACTCATAACATTTAATATTTCACTGATACTGTTCTTATTTGCAGGGGGAGTTTCAGATTCGCTTTGAAGATGACATCTTAACGAAAAGTGTGTAAGCATTCTGAATACTCTAACGCACACTTTAAAAGGTTTTGTTAGAATAATCTGATTCTCTGAATGAATTAATTTCCATCAAGATTAATTGATCTAATCTTCGTGATGATCTTGATCTCATTCTTCCTGAGATTCTCTTAAATATTCTGCTTTCTCCCACATTATCTAATTTTCTCATACATCAAGTTTCTCTCATCCAAGCTAATTCTTTCATGATAGTCTGATTCATTTCCAAATCTCATATCAGACTTTTTATTAAAGTTCTCTCGTACAGTCTCTCAAACTTCCCAAGATATTTCATTCAACTCTCATCCATCTTCTGAAATACCCCATGAGCTTCACTGATATATCTTTCAAGATATCATGCTAACTCCGATGATGCCCAATATGTGTGATTAGGCATATATATATCGTTCCTATGGTCTAAACCAGAGCCTACCCAAGGAGCAAACCACTTTAGTTTGTGTGAGTAAGGGTTCTTAGGTCAATTAGTTGAGGAGTGTTAGTTACCACGGGGTACTAGCAGGGTCGAGCATAGATAAAATGCAATTGAGGGGGTTTATCGAAAGGAGATGGGGTGCATCATGAGCTAAAAGTGAGCTGGAGGGAGTTCAATTGAAAAATGACGAGAGCTGAGGGGTGAGAAAGGATTAAAAGAAAAGATAAATCCTACCAACATCATGTCAGTCTGCTGGGTTTCCTACATCTGCTACCAAATTCCATGTGTTCGAGTTAGGTATTGAACAAGACGTCATGGACCCAGTGACGCATGCACCTAACCCCCCCTAGCTACTCAGTCGTCTCTTAAAAGACTTCTGTTTCAATTCACACGGAGTTATATCACATACTCTATCGACATATCATTTGGATATTGTTGATATTGAAACAAGGAAGACATCCTCTCCGGTCTCCGACTTCAGTTGATGCACTTTAAGTCTAGAGCTTAATGATACACTTTTAGGACACATGGAGTCTACAGTCTGCGTGACTATAAACAGCTTGTCTACCGAGACAAAGCCGGAACAAATATGAGTGATTCTTTCATGATAAAGGATTTTACGATGATTATTTGGAAATCCTACCAGTGTTAATGTCACGCCAACGCTGAACGTAGATCACATAGACATAGTCTATTGTGCAAACAGAACTCCTATGTGGAACTGGAATGTTACTTACAAATAATTTCATTTCTCTTTTATTTGTTCAGGTTACAAAGCCATGAATGGATTTTATGATGTAACTGTTTACACTCTGTAATTGAGGGGGAGAGTTACTGATTGAGAATGTAACATGAGAGAGATAAGTACTTCTGTGTCTGTAATGTTCTTAAATGTAATATTTTCTTTTTGAGTCTGTAATCATCTACTTCGATAAAGAAAGAAGATTTGAAGACACATTGAGGTTATTCATTTGAAAGGGAGAGCTGAAGTGATTACATGATGATCATAATTATCATGATTATCATGAAGGGGAGAATGTTTAGAAGAGATTTGCAATGTGTTGAAAGACCTACTAAACGCAAGGGGAGATCCACCGATCTGAAACATTTAAGGGGAGAGTCATCTGAAGAAGATCAATGATATACTTCAAAAGTTCAGAGATCAGAGTTACTTTAAAGATCAGAGACCAGAGTTTAGAGCCCAAGACTTCAGAAGAATACAAGCCTTGATTACAAGAAGTGGGAGATTGTTAGAATTTATATTTCTTGTAATTCAAGCTAGTGTAATTGCGCTTAATTGTAAATATTTAATTATACACTAAAGGGGAGATTGTTAGCCCTAAAATAGTGTATAATTAAATATAATAAAACTCTAGGTTCAATTTATAATTAGGAATAGTTTACTTTGGGGGGAATCTTAATTTCCAAGACTTTAAGGGGAGTGTTTGGACAAACTCCCAAAGTAGGCTTAGGTATATACAGTATTGTTCTCCTAGGGTTTTAAGAAGAAGACACAAATGAGCCTCCACCTAGTGTGTGTGTGTTTTTGAGTGTGTGAAAGTTCCTAGAGATTGAGTGTCAAAATTCTCTCTTGTAATCTTCATATTCTTAATACAAATCGTTTGATTATTGTGTTTGAGTGCAAAATATACTGGGAATTAAAGTTGTTATCAAATTTTGGATTTGGTCCCTAAACTTTTAATTTTGCAAAACTGGTCATTATCATCAAGGTTTACTTTCAAGATTGGTTTATCCATCAACTTTAATTAAAATATCTATTTTGTCCTTGTTTATATTTATACTTTTGAGCCTTTTAGTTACAAATTATTCACAACTCTTTTTTTAAATAAAACAAATAGATATATAAATATAATAAAAGTATTAATGTTATTTATCAATTAGGACCAAAAAAATACAATAAAAAATAACTACACTTATTTATATTATATAATTTTGTTTCGCATAATTTTATACTTTGTGTGTGTGTGTGTACCATTTTTTGAACGAAAACATTTCGAATTAAAATTGTTCATCATTTTTCGTTTCGTTAAATTGGAAATCGGAATTTTTAGTCATTTTTCTACTAAAAACATTAAAAATTAGATTGTTTGTTATTACATATGGGCAAATTAAAAATCGAAATGGTTGTTAGTTTTTTTCATCAAAATCACTTAAAATAAGATTGATTGGTCTTTTTTTCGTTTAGTTAACCATTTCGCTGGACAAATTGAAATGGTTCATCATTTTTTTTAATTTTAAATATTTTTGTTTGGAAAAATGACAAACCATAGTCGCCAATTTAACTAAATGGAAAAAACAATCACTTAATCTAGTTTTAATGGTTTTTATCAATTAAAACAATTAAAATTTTCAACCAGTTTAAAACAGCCAACCAGTTTAGTTATTTTCGTTAAGAAAAAACGACGAACCACTTCGATCTTAAATTTAACCGTTGAAAGTAACGCCAACTGATTTAATTTTAAATGTTTTCACTCCGAAAAAAACACGAACTCCGATTTTTAGTTTAACCGAACGGAAAATCAATCAATCCCAATCAATAAAATTTTTCAATTCAAAAAATGACGAATCATTTCACTTTTTAATTTTTTTGAACGGATAGAAAAACAAATCATTTAGAATTTCAGTTTATCCGTGTGTGTATATATATATATATATATATATATATATATATATGTAACACCCACATTTCTCACTCAAATGTCACGTCAATACAATACACAGGTGGCAATATCACAATCATCTCAAGGTATACATGTCACAAGATTAGCGGAAAACACTGTTAATTAAAACTTTAACATGGAAGTCATACATCATGTCACGCGCGGATACAACACATACATAGCTGGACTATCTGATCACACTAACTACTGATGGTAACACAATACCGATCAAGTACAAGATACAGATAACAGCTTTAAGTCTAACATCAAAAGTCAATCGGCAAACACAGACTCGTAACTGCCCCGACCCCTACTTCGGCGGCTGCTGCTGCTGAGATCCCACATTACAACTGCCTGAGACACTGAAGACTCGAAAACATAAGCTGGGAAGCTCGTGAGTACGCGAGGGTTAGACTCTGCAGATAAACACATATAGCATACACAACACATATATCTCAATACACATAATACGGCTCGTCACACAACACATATCTCTGCTCAAAAGGGGACACCGTTCCCCAGCTAACAGGCCGCACACAGCAGCGGTTAGCTACTCAATAGACACAGGAGTGACCTGACAATAACACTGCTGTATATATACAGTCTCATACTTCATGACTGGTTAGGGACAGTCAGCCTGCGCGACCACATATCGCAGACACCTGCAACTCAAACACATATAGCACGTATAGGGTAGAAGAAATCATACCTGTGCGCTACAACTCAATTTCATACACATATCACATCACATATCACAATTATGACTCAGAAAATGGAGCGCTCTTTTAAAAGGGACTCGAGTACTCACCAATTACCCGAACTCGACTGAAACCCGAAACTCTAACGCGGCTCGGCACGTGATCGGCTAGAACCTGTAAACACCACGGATCTCACACATTAACGCAAGCTCAATAACCACACAACTCAAGTCGAACATAATCATCACAATTGAATTAAACCCGAAACACACTCCCGAATGGGTAACCGATCCCCGAAATCCCTTTATGAGACTCCCATCGAGACCCAAAACCCTGGATAGTTCAACCCGACACTACCCCGAAGGAATTCAGACCATCAACGACACAAGACTCCCCCACAATGACCAAACCGAATTTCCTCTACAGGCTGCGGCTCGCGCCGCTAGGACTCTGAGGGTCGCGCCGCGACCAAGCGGTGCTCTGCACTTTGACCTGCGATTTCCATGGCTGTAACCAGGGGTTTTAACTCCTCAATCCTCAACTCCAGCAACAAATACATACAATTTCATATGAACTCGAGCCATACTAATTCAGAAACAAAACCCTACATATAACACATACATATCTCAAGATTTTAGCCATCAAAACTCATAACTCTTACCTTTGAAGCTTCAAGAACACAAGATGGAGGAAGAACACAATTCCAGCAACCAAATTCAAGACTTGAAGGCTTCTTTGTAGCTCCAGAAACACACAGCACACACTCACGTTTCTAGGTTTGAGAAGGAGGAAGTGAAAAGGGATAAGGTCACACATACATATATATCCACTTCCTTAATTAAGCAAGTCCCGGACCCGTTAAATCCGAACCCGATTTCACTTTTTCACAATTAATATCATTAGGATCCAACTAAATCCACGATCTCAATGATTATAATAATCCACTAATTATTAGCTCGGAGACACGTATCACTCGGTCTCGACATGTTAAATCCACGAAACGGGATTCAATTGGAACAACGCAATAATAATAAAATAATGAGCCAATAAATTAAATCCACGTACCAGGCTCAAATCCGGGATGTTACAAATCCTCTCCTCTTAAAAAGATTCCGTCCCGGAATCTAGCTCGAAGACTGAAACAGCTGCGGATATCGGCTCCTCATATCGGTCTCGGGCTCCCAGGTAGCACTAGTACCCATATGATGCCTCCACTGAACGAGTATTAGCGCGATCTCTTTATTCCTCAATCTTTTCACCTTTCGGTCAGTAATCGCCTCAGGCTGCTCGACATATCTCAAATGATTATCCACGATGATCTCGAATAACGGCATGTATTGATCGTCTTTGGCCAAACATTTCCTCAGGTGACTCACATGAAATGTATCATGAACTCCGGCCAACTCGGGAGGCAATCTCAGTCTGTATGCCTGATCTCGGACTCTGGCAATGATCTCGAACGGACCGATGTATCGCGGACTAAGCTTACTTCGGTGTCTGAATCTGATAACCCCTTTCCACAGCGATACCTTTAGCATCACACGGTCTCCAACACTGAACTCGAGCTCAGTCAGACGACGATCGGCATAACTCTTTTTTCGGCTCTGCGCTACTCTCATATGCTCGCAGATAACCGCCACCTTGTCGCTCGTTTCTTGCAACAACTCGGGCCCACTGATAGGTCGCTCGCCGACCTCGCCCCAACATACAGGGGTTAGGCACTTACGCCCATATAGTGCCTCACATGGAGCCATCTTGATGGAGGAATGGTAGCTGTTGTTGTATGCAAACTCGACTAACGGCAAGTGAACGTCCCAACTACCACTGAAATCGATCGCACACGCTCGGAGCATATCCTCGAGATTCTGATTCGTCCGCTTCGTCTGCCCGTCTGTCTGAGGTCTGTACGCTGTGCTCAACTGAACCCTAGTCCCCAACTCGCGCTGAAAACTCTGCCAAAATCTCGATGTGAACCGCTTATCTCTATCGGACGTAATCGACATCGGAACGCCGTGCCTCGAAACTATCTCATTAATGTACAACCGAGCCAACTGATCCATAGTAATGGTGCCCCGAACCGCTAGAAAATGGGCACTCTTAGTCAACCGATCCACAATCACCCAGATCATATCATTGCCTCGAACCGTGCGTGGAAGTCTGACGATAAGATCCATCGTGATATGATACCACTTCCACTCGGGGATCTCTAGAGGTTGCAAATGCCCGTGAGTTTTGGTGCTCGACCTTAACTCGCAGACAAGTCATGCACTCTTCGACATATCGGCCCACATCTCTCTTCATCCCAGGCCACCAGTAATACTCACGCAGATCTCTGTACATCTTGGTGCTCCCGGGGTTGATAGACAGTCTCGACCGGTGCGACTCATCTAGAATCAACTGCCGCAGAAGACCGACTCTCGGAACCCAAACCCGATCATGAAACACAAATAAGCCTCTACTATTTCTGCTCAACACATCGAGCTGACCCGTAAGCCGCTCCCTTTTTACATTCTCTGCTCGCAAGCCCTCTAACTGAGCCAATCTCAGACTCGCCACAAGAGTCGAGGTGACCTCGAGCCTCGCTGCTCGAGAAACCACTGTCTGGCCGCACGTCTTGCGGCTCAACGCATCGGCCACCACATTGGCCCTACCAGGATGGTACTGAATCTCGCAGTCATAATCCTTCAGAAGCTCTAAACTACGCCGCTGTCTCATATTCAGCTCTTTCTGACTAAACAGATATTGAAGACTCTTATGATCGGTATATACCACAAACCGTGAACCGTACAAATAATGACGCCATATCTTCAATGCAAACACTATCGCATCTAACTCGAGGTCATTCACGGTATGATTCTCCTCGTAGGTCTTCAGCTGTCGCGACGCATATGCAATCACTTTGCCCCGCTGCATCAGAACACAACCCAAACCGGTACCTGACGCATCACAATAGACCACGAAATCCTCTATACCCTCGGGCAATGCTAACACCGGAGCCTGACATAACCGGGACTTCAGCTCCCTGAAGGCCTACTCCTGCTCATCGGACCATACGAAAGGAACGAACTGTTGTGTCAATCTCGTCAACGGCCTGGCAATCCTCGAGAAGTCCTGAATGAAGCGGCGGTAATACCCGGCTAGTCCCCAAAAACTGCAGACCTCAGGCACAGTCTTCGACGGCTCCCAACTCATAACCGCCTCTATCTTCGCCGGATCCACTGAAATACCCTCGGCACTCACAACGTGCCCCAGAAACTGGACCTCTCGCAACCAGAACTCGCACTTGGAGAATTTCGCATATAATCGCTCCTCTCGCAGCACAGTCAAAACCTCTCGCAAGTGCTGCTCGTGGTCCTCGGCACTCCTCGAATATATCAGGCTGTCGTCGATAAAGACAATCACGAACCGATCCAACATAGCTCTACACACCCTATTCATCAAATCCATGAATGTCGCGGGTGCGTTAGTCAGTCCGAAGGGCATAACTAGAAACTCGTAGTGGTCGTATCGCGTCTGAAACGCAGTCTTCGGAACATCCTCATCTCTAACTCTCAGCTGATGATACCCTAATCTCAAATCAATCTTCGAGAAGAAGCTCGAACCCTGCAACTGATCAAACAGATCGTCGATGCGTGGAAGCGGATAACGGTTCTTCACCGTCAATTTATTCAACTCTCGATAATCAATACACATCCGCATAGAACCGTCCTTCTTCTTCACAAACAACACGGGAGCTCCCCACGGGGACGAACTCGGACGGATAAATCCACGATCCAGCAACTCTTGAAGCTGTGACATCATCTCTCACATCTCAGTAGGTGCCAGCCTATAAGGCGTCTTCGCAATAGGCACCGCTCCAGGGATAAGGTCGATACAAAACTCGACCTGACGATCTGGCGGTAACTCAGGTATCTCCTCTGGGAATACCTCAGGGAACTCTCAAATCACAGGTATATCCGTTATGGTCTTCTTCTCCAATCTGGCTTCAACCACATAAGCCAAAAAGGTCTTGCACCCCTTCGCAACATACCTCTGAGCTCTGGCCATCGAAACAATACCGATCTCGCCTCGGCGCCTCTCGCCATACACTGTCACCGTCTCACTGTCTGAAATGGGTATCCGGATCATCTTCTTTGCGCACAGAATGTCGGCCTGCCTGGCTGTCATCCAATCCATCCCCATTATCACATCAAAACTGCTGATCTCTATCGGCAGTAGATCAATCAGAAACCGGTGAGCATCGATCTCTAAAACACAATCTCGAAATACCCGGCTCACTAATGTTGTACTACCATCTACCCTCTCAACAACTAACGGCACAGATAAAACAGTAGAAGACATAGAGAAATATGCACAGAACACAACAGATACATACGAGCGGTCCGCTCCAGAATCAAACAAAATACGAGCACTAAGCCCATTCAGAATGTACGTACCGGATACCACATCGGTGGACTCGCGGGCCTCCTCTGCCGTAGCCTGAAATACTCTGCCTCGGCCTCTAGGCGCTGACTCTCGGCGGCTCGAAAATGATGGCTCAGCTCTGGCACCGCTGGTACTCGCTCCCTGTACTCTGCCTGCGGCTCAGGCTGTCTCTCTCTCTGAAAATCCTGGGGCTCTTGATAGTAACCATGGGACTGCTCAGACGTCCCTGTCCTCTGTCTCTGGGATGGAGGCTGACCCCTCTGTCTCTCTATCTTCCTCTCTCTAACACGAGCCAACTCTAATGTCCGCGCAAAGGTAGGAGTATCATGAAGCCCAACGAACTCCCGGATGTCTGACCGCAAACCATCAATGAAGGCATCAGCCTTACGAACCTCTGTGTCAACGTGCTGGGGTGCAAACTGGGCATACTCATTAAATCTGTCCACATACAGCTGAACCGACATACTGCCCTGCTGGAGATGTAAGAAACGACGCTCCATTTCCCGGCGCTCGTCGCGGGGAATATACTGAAGCTCAAAAATGGCACGGAACTGCTCCCACGACATGGCATACGTTGCTGCAGTAGTCATCGACGACTCAATGGACTTCCACCATTGTGAAGCCCCTCCCTTCAGCAAATAGGCCGCGTAACCGACCATATCCCTCGGATCAACATGGGCGACTCGGAAAGCCGCCTCGATCTCTCTCTCCCATGCCATAGCCGCACCCGGCTCACCACCGCCTCGGAACTGAGGTGGGACTCCTGCCATAAAGTCCTTAAAGGACCCACCTCGCGGAGCAGAAGAAGAAGATGCCCCAACCCCTGTCTCGACACTCGTAACTGGCGGCGGATCTAATCTCTGCTGCCGATCCCTCTCTCTGTAGAACTCAGTCAAAACTGCTAGCATCTCTGACCTACGGATATACTCATCCCCCGCTGGTCTCTCGGGCCCAGATCCCTCTCCATGGTCTACCATAACTACCCGCACATATCACAAAGGTAAGATAACAGATCGACCACCCAGCGTTGTACAATAAGCTAGGTTCGTTAATTCCGCTAAACTCAGTCTCAGGGAAGAATCCCACGGATCTGAACACGGTAAAAGCTCAAGCATCCACTGATACTCAATACTGAAACCACAGGCTCTGATACCAAGCTGTAACACCCACATTTCTCACTCAAATGCCACGTCAATACAATACACAGGTGGCAATATCGCAATCATCTCAAGGTATACATGTCACAAGATTAGCGGAAAACACTGTTAATTAAAACTTTAACATTGAAGTCATACAACATGTCACGCGCGGATACAACACATACATAGCTGGACTATCTGATAACACTAACTACTGATGGTAACACAATACCGATCAAGTACAAGATACAGATAACAGCTTTAAGTCTAACATCAAAAGTCAATCGGCAAACACAGACTCGTAACTGCCCCGGCCCCTACTTCGGCGGCTGCTGCTGCTGAGATCCCACATTACAACTGCCTGAGACACGGAAGACTCGAAAACATAAGCTGGGAATCTCGTGAGTACACGAGGGTTAGACTCTGCAGATAAACACATATAGCATACACAACACATATATCTCAATACACATAATACGACTCGTCACACAACACATATCTCTGCTCAAAAGGGGACACCGTTCCCCAGCTACACTCAGCTTGCCGCATAATAGCAAGCCATATTAGGTATTACTAACCGGCACGAGGGAGCGAAACGGAAAATAAAAACATATGATGTGAAATAAAAAGTTAAATA
>JAANYP010005537.1:395936-571645 GCA_020465985.1 Centrapalus pauciflorus
TTATTAGCTCGGAGACACGTATCACTCGGTCTCGACACGTTAAATCCACGAAAGGTAATTTAATTGGGACACGCAATAATTATTAAAATAATGAGCCAATGAATTAAATCCACGTACCAGGCTCAAATTCGGGATGTTACAAATCCTCTCCTCTTAAAAAGATTCCGTCCCGGAATCTAGCTCGAACTCGGGAATAGCTGCAGATAACGACTCCTTATGTCGGCCTCGGGCTCACAGGTGGCACTAGTACCCTTATGATGCCTCCACTGAACGAGTACTAGCACAATCTCTTTATTCTGCAACCTCTTCACTTTACGGTCGGTAATCGCCTCAGGCTGCTCGACATATCTCAGATGATCGTCCACGGTGATCTCAGATAACGGCACAAATTGATCATCCTTGGCCAGACATTTCCTCAAGTGACTCACGTGAAACGTATCATGAACTCCGGCCAGCTCGGGAGGCAACCTCAATCTATACGCCTGATCTCGAACTCTGGCGATGATCTCAAACGGACCGATGTACCGCGGACTTAGCTTACCTCGGTGTCTGAATCTAATAACTCCTTTCCACGGCGATACTTTCAACATTACACGATCTCCAACACTGAACTCGAGCTCGGTCAGACGACGATCGGCATAACTCTTTTGCCGGCTCTGTGCCACTCTCATATGCTCGCGAATAACCGCCACTTTATCGCTCGTTTCCTGTAACAACTCGGGCCCACTGATAGGTCGCTCGCCGACCTCGCCCCAACACACCGGGGTTAGGCACCTACGCCCATACAGTGCCTCGAATGGAGCCATCTTGATGGAGGAATGGTAGCTGTTGTTATACGCAAACTCGACTAACGGCAAGTGAACGTCCCAACTACCACTGAAATCGATCGCACAAGCTCGGAGCATATCCTCGAGAGTCTGATTTGTCCGCTCTGTCTGCCCGTCTGTCTGAGGCCTGTACGCTGTACACAACTGAACTCTCGTCCCTAACTCACGCTGAAAGCTCTGCCAGAACCTCGAAGTAAACCGCGTATCTCTATCAGACGTAATCGACATCGGAACGCCGTTCCTCGACACTATCTCACTGATATATAACCGAGCTAACTGATCCATAGTGATGGTGCCCCGAACCGCTAAAAAGTGAGCACTCTTAGTCAACCGATCCACAATCACCCATATCATGTCATTGCCTCGAACGGTGCTCAGAAGCCTAACGATGAAGTCCATCGTGATATGATACCACTTCCACTCTGGAATCTCTAAAGGCTGCAAATGTCCGTGAGGCTTCTGATGCTCGGCCTTAACTCGCAGACAAGTCATGCACTCCTCGACGTATCTGCCCACATCTCGCTTCATCCCTGGCCACCAATAGAACTCGCGCAGATCTCTATACATTTTGGTGCTCCCGGGGTGGATAGATAACCTCTATCGGTGCGACTCATCTAAAATCAGCTGCCGCATATTCCCGACTCTCGGAACCCAGACTCGGTCACGAAATACCCACAAACCTCTGCTATCTCTACTCAACATCTCAAGCTGTCTCGCAAGACGCTCTCTCTTCACATTCTCTGCTCGAGGACCCTCTAATTGAGCATGCCTCAGACTCTCCACAAGAGTCGACGTGACCTCGAGCCTCGCTGCTCGGGAAACAACCATCTGGCCGCACGCCTTGCGGCTCAATGCATCGGCCACCACATTGGCCCTACCCGGATGATGCTGGATCTCGCAGTCGTAATCTTTCAGTAACTCGAGGCTGCACCGCTGTCTCATATTTAGCTCCTTCTGACTGAACAGGTACTGAAGACTCTTATGATCTGTATATACTACAAACCGCGAACCGTACAGATAATGACGCCATATCTTCAGAGCGAAAACTATCGCATCTAACTCAAGGTCGTGCACGGTATGATTCTCCTCGTAGGTCTTCAGCTGTCGCGACGCATATGCAATCACCTTACCTCGCTGCATCAGAACACATCCCAAACCGGTACCTGACGCATCACAGTAGACTACGAAATCCTCTGTACCCTCGGGCAATGCTAACACTGGTGCCTGACATAACCGGGATTTCAATTCTCTGAAAGCCGACTCCTGCTCATCAGACCACACGAAAGGAACGGACTGCCGTGTCAATCTCGTCAACGGCCTGGCAATCCTCGAGAAGTCCTGAATGAAGCGGCGATAATACCCAGCTAATCCCAGAAAGCTGCGAATCTCAGGCACAGTCTTCGACGGCTCCCAACTCATGACGGCCTCAATCTTTGCCGGATCCACTGAAATACCCTCGGCACTCACAACATGCCCCAAAAACTGGACCTCGCGCAACCAGAACTCGCACTTGGAGAACTTCGCATAAAGTCGCTCCTCTCGCAAGTGCTGCTCGTGGTCCTCGGCACTCCTCGAATATATCAGGATATCGTCAATGAAGACAATCACAAACCGATCCAACATAGATCCACACCCTGTTCATTAAATCCATGAATGCCGCGGGTGCGTTAGTCAGTCCGAAAGGGCATGACTAGAAACTCATAATGGTCGTATCTCGTCCGGAACGCAGTCTTCGGCAAATCCTCATCTCTAACCCTCAGCTGATGATAACCTAATCTCAAATCAATCTTCGAGAAGAAGCTCGAACCCTGCAGCTGATCGAACAGATCGTCGATACGTGGAAGCGGATAACGGTTCTTCACCGTCACTTTATTCAACTCTTGATAGTCGATACACATCCGCATAGAACCGTCCTTCTTTTTCACAAACAGCAGCTCCCACGGGGACGAACTCGGACAGATAAATCCGCGATCCAGCAACTCCTGAAGCTGCGACATCATCTCTCTCATCTCGGTAGGTGCCAGCCTATAAGGCGTCTTCGCAATAGGCACCGCTCCAGGGATAAGATCGATACGGAACTCGACCTGACGATCTGGCGGTAACCCAGGCAACTCCTCCGGGAATACCTCAGGGAACTCTCGAATCACGGGTATATCCGCTAAGGTCTTCTTCTCTAATATGGCGTCAAAAACATAAGACAGAAAGGTCTTGCACCCCTTCGCAATATATCTCTGAGCTCGGGTCATCGAAACAATGCCAACCTCACCTCGGCGCCTCTCGCCGTACACAGTCACCGTCTCACTGTCTGAAATGGGTATCCGGATCATTTTCTTCGCGCACAGAATATCGGCCTGCCTGGCTGTCATCCAGTCCATACCCACTATCACATCGAAACTGCTAATCTCTATCGGCAGTAGATCGATCGAAAACCGGTGAGCATTTATCTCAAGGACACAATCTCTGTACACCCGACTCACTAAGGCTGTACTACCGTCTACTCTCTCAACGACTAACGGCACAGATAAAACAGTAGCAGGCACAGAAAAGTAGGCACAAAACACAATGGACACATACGAGCGATCTGCTCCAGAATCAAACAAAATACGAGCACTAAGCCCGTTCAGAACATACGTACCAGATACCACATCGGTAGACTCGCGGGCCTCCTCTGTCGTAGCCTGAAATACTCTACCCCTGCCTCTGGGCACTGACTCACGGCGGCTCGAAGATGACGGCTCAGCTCTGGCACCGCTGGTACTCGCTCCCTGTACTGCAGGCGGCGCATCTTGACAATCTCTCACAATATGACCTGGCCTCCCACAGCGGAAGCACAGGGAATCCCTCGAAGTA
This sequence comes from Centrapalus pauciflorus, assembly GCA_020465985.1. NCBI lineage: Eukaryota > Viridiplantae > Streptophyta > Magnoliopsida > Asterales > Asteraceae > Centrapalus > Centrapalus pauciflorus. The sequence continues at coordinate 399,614 of JAANYP010005537.1, forward strand.
CAAGTAAAAGAAGTGTGGCCATACTAACCACAACGATAACAACTGGGCTGCTCTGATGTACAAGGACCGGAATGGCGACGGCGACACCTCAGACAGTCTCTCTCCCCTGCTGAACTGTCTGCCCGGCTCCCTGACGGCTGGGACCCCTGCCCCACGCTGCTCTGACTCTGACTCGGAGCACTGTAACGGGAAGTCTGCCCCTGACTCTGACTAGCCGTCCTTGATCCCTGATACTGCCCAGACCTCCTGGACCTACGGTCTCTGCCCCTATCTCTGTCTCTGCGAAATCCCGAACCCTGCCCCTGAACCTGCTGCTGCTCAGGCTGTCTCTCTCTCTGGGACTCCTGGGGCTCTCTGTAGTAGCTACGGGGCTGCTCAAACATCTCTGTCCTCTGTCTCTGGGTCGGAGGCTGACCCCTCTGCCTCTCGATCTCTCTCTCTCTGACACGAGCCAACTCTAAGGCTCTCGCAAATGTCGGGGTGTCGTGAAGCCCAACGAACTCCCGAATATCAGATCTCAACCCATCGAAAAAGGCATCGGCCTTACAAACCTCTGAATCCACATGCTGGGGCGCAAACTGAGAATACTCATTAAATCTGTCCACATACTGCTGAACCGACATATTGCCCTGCTGGAGGTGCAAGAAACAACGCTCCATCTCCCGGTGCTCATCCCGAGGAATATACTGTAACTCAAAGATGGCGCGGAACTGATCCCACGTCATAGCATAAGCTGCTGCAGTAGTCATGGATGATTCAATGGACTTCCACCACTGTGAAGCCCCTCCTTTCAGCTGATAAGCCGCATAGCCGGCCATATCACGAGGGTCGACATGGGTAACTCGAAATGCCGCCTCTATCTCTCTTTCCCAAGCCATAGCCGCACCCGGCTCGCCACCGCCTCGAAACTGAGGTGAGGCTCCTGCCATAAAGTCCTTAAAGGACCCACCTCGCGGAGCAGAAGAAGAAGATGCCCCAATCCCTGTCTCAACACTAGTCACTGGCGGCAGATCAGCTCTCTGTCGCTGCTGCTCTCTCTCTCTCTATCCCTCTCTCTATCACGATCAATCTAAACCCGAAACACAATCCCGGACAGACAATCGATCCCCGAAACTCTTTTACGGAATTCCTATCGGAACCCAAAATCCCAAACAACTCAATCCGACAATATCCCGAAGGAACTCGGCCAATTAACGACCCACAACTCTCTTATAAAGACTAAACCGAATTTCTCCGGCAGACAGAAATCCGCGCCGCGCCCCCCTGCAGTCGCGCCGCGCCCTCGGCCTTCTGCGCGTCGCGCCGCGGCCCCCTGCGCGTCGCGCCGCGACTAGGTACCTGCTCTCAGTCTTGACCTTCGAACTCCATAGCTAAACCAGGGGGTTTTCAACCCCCCACACTCGATTTCCATCAGTAAAAGACACAAAATTCGTATATATACATCTCCTAAACTTACACAAACCAATTCCCTCATATAATACAACATATCTCAAGATTTAGCCATCAAAATCAAGAATTCTTACCTTTGGGAACTCAATAGCACAAGATGGTTAAGAAGATGATGAATTCAACACCCCAAGCTAGATTGATTTCAATTTCTCCTTGCTGGAGCTCCACACAAACACACATTCTCACACTTTCAAGATTTCTCTGGGTTTTGGAGATAAGAAGAAATGAAAGGGGATAAGGGATAAGGCCATATATGATTATCTCTAATTTGGCCGGTTCCGCACCCATTAACGTGGACCCGATATCACTTTTTCATAATTTATATCATTAGGACCCAATTAAAGCCACGATCTCAAGGAGATAATTAATCCACTAATTATTAGCTCGGAGACACGTATCCCTCGGTCTCGACACGTTAAATCCACGAAACGGAATTTCATTGGGACACGCAATAATTATTAAAATAATGAGCCAATGAATTAAATCCACGTACCAGGCTCAAATTCGGGATGTTACATATTCGTATAAATATCATATGTTCAATGTAATTTTAACTTAATGAAATATATTTAACGTATAATCCATTCTAATTTAATTATTTCATAAAGTTAATGTTCGGATAAATTATAAATGTCCGATATATTAATTCATTAAGCACAAAAAGAATTACCTACGAAGTTATAACAAAGTTTAACAAATTAATTAATTTTATATATATATATATATATATATATATATATATATATTTTCAGGTTCAAAAAGGTACATCTCGAAATCAAGTGCACCCGAAGGTACCAACCTTAAAAACTTTTTTTTAATTTTTTTTTCTCATAACCATGTTTAAATTAATGTTATACACATGCGATATGAATTTCACATACATTCACACTTTCTGTGTCCTTAAAAATTATGTGAATGCTCAATGCATATTTATGTGAATGGTCATCCATGTGAATGGTCATTTCACACATGATATATGAATTTCACATACATGCATATTTACCTTCACAAGATTTATGATGTTTCTCCTTTTGAAAAAAAGTCTTATAATGTTGTCTTATACATGTCTATTCAAAAAAAATATATGTGAATGATCATTCACATTAGGGTACGCTGGAATCTCATAGGTACGCTGATGAACCTGATTCTATATATATATATATATATATATATATATATATATATATATATATATATATATATATATATATATATATATATATATATATATATATATATATATATATAGAATATGGTTCGTGTGAGTACCTAAAAAATGCAGAGTACCGTGAGTACCTGTGAACACACGGGTTTAAGATGTGAACATGCTCCGAAAAAAAGTTTTTTTTTTTAAATTTTTTTCATATTCATTTAGATACAAATAATATAAGCATATTTGTAAAAGAATTACACGCATTCACACTTCGTAGCCTCTTAAAAGTCATGTGAACGTGGAAAAATTCATGTGAACATGCTTAGCTGTGAACATACGTTCACAACAGTGCAGTTCATGTGAACTTGCACGTTTCACATAGTTATAGTGTGTGTTTATGTGTGATTTTTTGCAAGTAGTCTTATATTATTAATTTAAACATGATTATGAAAAAAAATTTCAAAAAAAATAATTTTAAGCGAGGTACCTCCGGTACTCCGCAAAACTAGTGGTACTCATTTGAACCCAAATCTATATATATATATATATATATATATATATATATATATATATATATATATATATATATATATATATATATATACACACACACACATAGACTTTTGTAATTATATATTGTATTATCATGTAAAATCTTTTTATTTTTATTTCGGGTAAACCCAGTAATTGACCGGGTAAAAATGACAGGTTATTTATGTTTACTTTAAATAATGTTGGCTATATTATTGAATGTTAGCAATAGGTGTCATTACTTTTAAACTTATTGTGTTGACAGTTATATTATTTACTTATTATTTCATAACATCTATGCTTTAGTATTCTTTTTTTCTTTTTATTTTAGTATATTGTGTTCCAGCAAAAGAAAGATTATAGTGAAAACATTTTACAAATAAAGTGTAAAAAAGTACATGGATTTTTTTTTTTTTTTTTTCAGTTTGATATGTTCAAGTTTCAACTTTTAATATTGAATAGTTTTTTAGATCCAATCACAACTAGTGTAATACACGTGCGGTGCACGGAACAAAATTTTTTTAATTATATGTTTGTAACAAACTACAAAATTTGATCAACAATTATAACGCTTAGACCTGACAATTGTAACATTTAAATCCAAATAACATGTATTAGACATAAAATTAAAAATCACAAGAAACGGTTAATTTTAGTAAATTGTAATAACTTCTATTTTAAATAAAAGGGTTTAATACGAAAAAAAAGCCAACATGTTTTCTCGGTTTTTGCGTTTTCGACCCTAATTGTTATATTTTTTTAGTTTTGTGAAATTTGACTGTTAGACCCCGGTTTTAATTATTAAACCGGGTTTTTTGAAACTAAAAAGTCGGGTTCTAATATTCATTTTTCACTAAACAAAAAACAAAAAACTAACTTGAGAACTTTTATGAAAAAAAAAATAACAGGAAGGGACGAAAACGCAAAAACGTGAAAATATGTTGATTTATTTCATAATAAACCCTAAGTAAAAAGAATAAAGAGTAATCCATTCTTTAAAGACATCGACAGTTCACAACTAACATTAAGTATGTAATTTACTATTATAAATGATAAAAGAAAACATACATGATACATGTTAAAAGTTGATTTAGTATTACATCATTCAATATTATAAATAATGAAATACTATAAACTTATAACATAAAAATCAATAAATTAAAGTGTTATCAATATATTTTACGACTTGAACAATGAAGAGATGAATATGGACCGTTGGATCAATTAGCCGCTAAATCCTGGCCGTCTTAGCTCGAGTATTTGTTTTAACGCGTGACGTACAATAACTTGATGCATGATTTCATAAATAACCACCATTTGTCCATTCCACTAAAATCTATATACTATAATAAATGAGAACATTTTTTTGCCACATGTCATCCTCCTAATACCCTACTTTTTTATTTTCCCGATCTTTTTCCAAAAATAAAAAATAACATTAATTTAAGTAACTTGAATATCATTTAATTGATTTAATTTAAAATTTATGATTGAAACTTAAGTTTCCTAAATTAATTGAAACTATAATTAATACTTATTAAAAGTTTTCAAAATTAACAAGTTAAAATAAAAAGTTTTAAATAATCAATAAAATAGTAAACTTCAAGTTTAAATCTCCCAAAGATCAAATAATTTTAAAAAGTTAGTAAAATAAAAATTTTAAATAAAAAATAAAAGAATTTTAAAATATCAATAAAATAATAAACTTCACATTTAAATGTCCGAATGAATAAATAATTTTATGAAATAACAATTAAATACCTTAGTATACAATAATTTGAAAAATTTTTTGTTATCAAATCTTTATATGTTAAGTATAAAATTTTAACACATGTTAAAAAAAATAATCATTCAAAATTTAAATGTATTTTCCTTAATAAAATTTTGTATTAATATTTTCTAAAACTTCAAAACTAAATGTTGCAAATTAATATTTAAAATAATTTAATTTAAAAATAACCTTAACTATATATTTATTTTTTAAGTTGACGCTGGATATTTTATATCAAGCTTTAATCACTTAGGCAATAAATATTTAATATTAATTAAAACATCTTCAATAAAAAAAACTTATATATGGTTTAAATTTAAGGTCTCTAACAATTTTATACTATTTAAATTAATATACTTCATAAAAATTTAATATAATAAAATAATTATTTTGTTCATATCCATTAGATTGATAATAGCACAATCTATCTATATATCTATATACTATAATAAATGAGAACATTTTTTTGTCACATGTCATCCTCCTAATACCCTACTTTTTTATTTTCCCGCTCTTTTTCCAAAAATAAAAATATATATCCTAGATTTCTGTTAAAAAATTATTAAATTAATTTTGAAATAAAACGTCTGCCTATTATCCTAGATTTCTGTTTTAAAATTGAGTCTACATCCAGGTCTTTTCTTAGCTTCTATAATTTTTTCATTTCTTTGTAATTATTTAATTTTTATTTATGTATTTTACCTTTACTTACATGTTTTATATATTTTCAATAATTATTTTAACAGTATAATATATTTGTTTTATTTGTTGTTTCTATAGTAATTTTTAAATTTATATAAAGTTTAAAAAACCAGTTACTTAATTATTCTGTGTAATACACGAGTAATAAGCTAGTATATTAATAAAAGAAAATAATATTGGACAAGTGTCACTCTCTGTAACACCCACAATTCTCACACAAATGTCACGTCAATACAATACACAGGTGGCAATATCGCAATCATCTCATAATGCACATGTCACAGGATTAGCGGAAAACACTATTAATTAAAACTTTAACACACAAGCTGATACACATCAAGTCACATGTTGAAGCAGATACATACACGACTGAATTATCTGATAAACGCTAACTACCGATAGCTAACACGTTGCTGATCGAATACAAAATACAGATAACAGTTCTGAACTCTAATATCAAAATACAGTCAGCATACACAACTCTAAACTGTCTGATCTCTACTTCGGCTGCTGCGGCTGTGACTGCGATCCCACAGTATGGCTGCCTGAGACACGGGAGACTCGAAAACATAAGCTGGACAGCTCGTGAGTACGCGAGGGTTAGACACTGCAGGTAAACACATATAGCATACACAACACATATATCTCATCACACATATGCAACTCTATGCATAACACATATCTCTGCTCAAAAGGGGGATGCCGTTCCCCAGCTAACAAGCCGGACACAGCAGCGGTTAGCTACTCAATAGGCACAGGAGCGACCTGGCAATATCACTGCTGTATATATACAGTCTCATATCCCATGACTGGTTAGGGACAGTCAGCCTGCGCGATCACATATCGCGGACACCTGCAATTCAAACACATATAGCACGTATGGGGTAGAATGGATCATACCTGCGCACTATGCTCGATCTTATACACAATATATCACAACACATATACACGACTCATAAAAGACCATGCGCATTTTGTAAAGAACTCGAGTACTCACCGATTACCCGAAACTTGACTGAAATCCGAAACTCTTAATGCGGCTCGGCACGTGATCGGCTAGACCCTGTAAACACCACGGATCTCACATATCAACACAAGCTCGGTAATCACACAACTCAAGTGAAACACATTTATCACAATCAAACCAAACCCGAAACATATCCCCGAGCGGATAAACAATTCCCGAAACTCTTTTTACGGGATTCCTATCGGGACCCAAAATCCCGAACAATTCAACTCAACAATATCCCAAAGGAACTCGACCAATTAACGACCCACAACTCCCTTATAAAGACTAAACCGAACTTCTCTGGCAGACAGAAATCCGCGCCGCGCCCCCCTGCAGTCGCGCCGCGCCCCCCTGCGCGTCGCGCCGCGACCAGGCGTCTGCTCCAGCTCTGCTCTTCGATGTCCATGGCTGAACCAGGGGGTTTTCAACCCCCACACCCGATTTTAACAACAAAAACACAGACCAAACTCATACATATATAACTCATATACTTACAGAAACCAATTCCACATATAATCCATACATATCTCAAGAGCTAGCTACCCAAAATCATGAATTCATACCTCAATATCTTCAAGAATTCCAACAAGATGAAGATGGCCAAAGCTCCTCAACACAATCCAAGGCTGGAATCAAACTCCTTCAGCTGAAGCTCCCACACAAAGCACACACACTCACACTTTTAGGGATTTCTTTTCTCAAATGGATAAGGAAGAGGGAAACAAAGGCTCCACACATATATACGTACATATCCATATCCGGTTCCGAACCCACTAACCCGGACCCGATATCACTTTTTAACAATTAATATCATTAGGACCCAATTAAATCCACGATCTCAAAGATAATAATAATCCACTAATTATTAGCTCGGAGACACGTATCACTCAATCTTGACACGTTAAATCCACGAAACGGAATTTAATTGGATCACGCAATAATTATTAAAATAAAGAGCCAATAAATTAAATCTACGTACCAGGCTCAAATCCGGGATGTTACACTCTCTAAGGAGATCATTTTTTCTTCATTTTCCCGCTCTTTTTCCTAAATTAGCGCATAACTACAATAAATTTAATTCAATAAAAAGTAAATAAATTTGTTTTTGATTTGTTTCCTAATTTTGCAACTCAATTAATCAACCAAATTAATTATATTAATGAGAATTTAATTATTAATTTTCTTGATGGAATACCTTACAAATAAAACGTATATTTATATTTATGTATAGTAATAAAAAAATTCCATCATCCCATGTAGTCATAATATTACGTATAATTTTTCACCACCATGTTTTCTTATTAAATTTACCAATATTAGGTTAATGCAACATGATTACCCATATTCATTTTTTCAAAGGCTAATTCTGTTTATTACCGCATCATCATTTTCAATTACATTTTATATATTAAATAATTGTTGTTAAGTCAAATTAATATTGTTTCATTATTAATATATTTTTGGTATCTTTATAATAATAGTTTAGTAGTTATATTTATTTTAAGATAAAAATCATTAATAAAATATACTCATGTAATACGTGGGTTAATAAACTAGTTATTTTAAAAACTAGTTATATTATATAGATTATAGAGTGTGATTTATGTTCCATTTAGGCTGAATAGTTTGTATTGAATTCCTAACCTCCTATTAATTAAGGCTATATATATTTTTAGGCAACATTATTTTTATCAATCTGTGCATTCAATTAATTTTTTAATCAAATCAATACAATTAATTTTTATTATTTTATGATTATAAACAATCAACTTCTAAGTCTTTACTATTTTATATATTTTTACTATAAATTTATTATTAACAACGTTTAATTACAACTCTATGCAATCAACGATAACTCTAGTATCCTTTTACTAATTTATACAACAATATTTTTTTTTTCATTCAATCAATACAGTTAACTTAATTGACTTAACCATTTTTTAGTATCACATGTTTTTTCTTATAGATAGAATAAAATTTATTTTTTTTATTGTTATATATATTAAAATTTTCGATTATTCTATAATGTTTGTTAACACCGTTTGGGGTTGTGATGTTCATGTTGATATGTATCTATATCAAAATCACGTAGACGAGAGGTGCACAAAAAATCTGAATAGCTGAGTTTGACCCGAATCTGATCCAAAAATTAGTTTGCATGTAACCGGGTTTTTTAATCCCGACCGGATTTTATCCGCACCGGTTTTTTTTAACTGCCTTCGTTTTATTCGGTAGACCGGATATTTTACCGGTTATAAATTAACCGGATTAAAAACCGAAAAAAAAAAAGATTTTGAACTAAACTAATTTTGTAATTTTAAACTTTTTATGTAATTATAATCAAATATAATATAAAACATGTTTGATTGGAATAAAACTATATTTGTTTGGAGTTTTATTATCTTAATTATAGTTATAAGTTTATGACTTATAAATGTATAATTTATAAAATAATTAAAAAGGTCCAATTTAATTAAAAATAAAAGCTCATTCAAAAAGATGATAAGAAAATGGTCAAACCCTAATTGAAAGCCTAAAATAAAAAAAAAAGATAAAAAAAATCAGACTTATTTCATAATAGGTTTATGAAAAATCCAATTTTTTTATATCCGAAACCGGTTACATTTTATTAGGTTTAAAACGGTTATAATCCAAATCAGTTAATAAAAATCGTTTTTTTAAGAAAAAAATAGGATTGGTTAAAATCCACATCTATAACGTACACCCATTTAATTTCGTGTTGAATTTGAGTCATGTTATATCAGGTTTATGTAATCTCCCAAGTGACACATTTTTGTTATTTGGTTTTTACATTCTACTTTTACTATTGAATTTGGTATTTGGTTATCGGATTCAAATTTTTGAATTTGCCACTTGCCTTCAAACGCTGCCATATCACACCATTGTTTTGCTGTAGATCCATCACCACTTTTCTTTTGCGTGAATATTATACAAAAAACCAACATACTTTTGATATTTTTCGATTAAGTTTCTGTACAAAAAACGTTTCCATAAAAGTCCTTCAACTTGAAAAGTTTTACGAGTTGTGTTGTTTTATGAGATTTTTAAGGATTTTTCAGAAGTTTTTCTTAAGATTTTTTTTAAGTTAAAGGACTTTTATGGAAACGTTTTATGTGTAGTGATTTTTACGAAAATATTTTTAAGTTAAGAGACTTTTATGAAAACGTTTTTGATACAGTAACTTATTCGAAAAATACTTAAAATGCGATGGTTTTTACATAATTTTCTCTTCTTTTGTTCCTTTTATTTATATTATGCTATACAAATGTTCTGTTAATATTATGCCAACTATTTTTTTATTGTTTTTGGCTCCAATTTGTGCAGTCGATTTTCTCGTGTACAAATGTGGAGTTATTAGATATAATAAAACATTAATTAGACTTTAGCACACTTGACTAATGGTCTGATTGTATAGTCGAGCTTGGGTCATTTGGGTTCATATATTTCTTTTATATATTTAAAATATTAATAATTATAATACATTATATTTACGAGGTTTTTGTTATTCTAGAATGAGTCTAGTGGGTTGATTTTGAAAACCGGGTTGATCCTAACCCGATACAAAAAAATAACAAGTCAATTTCTTTAATCTATATTTAACGCGATTCGAATTCGAGTCAGGTTCGTATAACATTTTTCGTATCAGGTTGTCTAGTAGTATTAGAAATTGCAACCCAAAAAACAAAATTAGTCAAATCATATCATTACTACACGACTCATCGCTAAACCCTACGGAGAAGTCAGATCTTGTTCACAATATTGATGAGTGCGTTACCAAGGGTCATGTTCCTTGACAAGCATACAATGCAAGATGCTAGGACTTAGGGGTGACAATTCTGACATATTCAGGTAAACGGGTCGAACACGTCAATAACTAAAAGACAAAAATAAAAATATAATGTTGAAATTTTTTTCTTAAAACTATATGTTTAATAAATCATTTCTAGAATTTATTTTTTTTAAAAATTTATGTTCTAACTTAGTTTTTTTACTATGGGTCATTTTGATCGTTGGGTATGTGAGGATTGAAAGTGACTTTTCAATACAAAGATACGTTTGATGCTTAATACTAAACAACAGTGGTGGTATATTTTTCAATTGCTAAAAGATGTTCAATCCACGGGCAACAATGTGTAACAACAAAAGGTGAGTACTATTTATATCCAAAATAAATCATTGTTTCATTTGTATGTTAGTCTTAGCAATCTGTTACAACAGATCATAGGCGCAAAAAAGCAAACCAACACATCGTAAAAATTAATGTTGCTGTTAATTTATAGATCAAATAATGCATATATCATCTAATCTAATTGTTCAAAGTCTCAACAAATAATCATTCATAAAAAAATTAAATTAATGGATTACATAATCACTCACGGGGTGGAACCAGTGCCTTGCTGATATGAAGGAATTGAAGCCAGAGGTGAGTTACGACCAGTCATATCTCTAAAGAACATGCCAATTTAGTTTGAACTCAACCGAACTCGGTCCAACCTTGAGAAAGCTTCTTCCTGTTATGGTTTCCCATTCTGAAGTAAGAGGATTTTGTATTTCAACACCAATCAAGTGACCCTTTTCGATCAGTTCCATTAGGATCCTTACAATCAGCTTGCACAAGTTTTTCCCTGTTGTGCGTCTTGAATCTAAACGTGCGACTACTAGGTACTCGGGATGGCAAATACAAAAGAAGGCATCAAAAAATGACGAGTGTTCCAACAAGCCATACTCATCTAACAGTGGTGCTTCAAACTCTAGTTGTTGCACGTTGGTAGCCGGAAGCAGGACCCTTTCTGTCAGATCATCAATGTTGATGTTCAATGGTAGTAGCACACTACAAGAAAAAGGGTCAATAGCGGCGACACCTTTAGCAGCGACAAACTCTTTAGCAGCGACACCCAAAATACGCGGACACATGTCGCCGCTAAAGCCTTTAGCAGCGACATACTGTCGCCGCTAATACCCAAAAAAAAGGCGCCTGACTTGCCGCCCCCTTTTCTCCCTTTTCCACCTCTCTCTCTTTCACTTTCACCTTTACGGCTTCTTCTTCTCCATTCTGCGATTTTAGCTTCCTCCCACCGGTAAGCACCGATTTTTTGGGTTTTTCTTTGTGTTTTGTGTATTTTTTACATAAATATATGTAATGTGTGGGTATTGATGTGTTTGGTGTCTCAGATCTCATCTCTCTTGCTCTCTCGCCGCCGGTGGTGTCTCTCGCCGCCTCTCGCCGCCGGCTTTCTCTCTCGCCGCCGGCTCTCTCTCTGTGCAAGGTATGTATTTTGTTTGTAATGTATTAAATTAGTGTGTATTTGTATGTATTTTGAGTGTTAGTGTGTGTTTTTAATTTGTATGTATTTTGTGTATTAGTGTTAGTGTTTGTATATTTATGTATTTTGAGTGCTAAAATGTGTATTTGTTTGTCTTTTGTGTATTTATTATATTAATGTATGTATTTGTGTGTATTTGTTTTTGGATAAAAGTTTTAGATTGATCAAAATTAGGTTATTATTTTTATTGAATTGTAAAAATTATTTGTAGGTTTGTTTAAATTATTTTCTTGGATAAAAGTTTTAGATTTATCAAAGTTAGGTTTTTTTAGAATTTGTTAAAATATTTTTGGAATTATTGTGTTTTTTTAAGTATTTATAAACGTTTTATATGTATTTAGTATATTATTGTGTGTGTATTTATATGTATTTTGTGTATTAGTGTGTGTATTTATATGTGTTTTATATATTAGTGTGTGTATTTTGTATATGTTTATGGTAAAATAATGTAGATTTACTAAAATTTTTATGATAAAAGTTTATAGAAAGCAATGTACTTGTATTGTGTATATTTGGTGTCTATTTTGTATAATTTTAGTGTCTATTAGTTTATTAATGTGTGTGTGATTGTTTTAGGTAAAAAAATACGATGTATTTGTTAAACTAGGTGTATGTTTATTTAAATAATTTAAAATTTTGTTAATTTAGTATATTTGTTTTTTTTTTGTATAATTATATTATCGTTATTTATTTTAAGATGCAATTATATGTTTGTAGATTTATTGTGTAATTATTTGTATAAAAGTTTATAATAACATATAATATGAGTTGATGTTTATATTTGTGTGTATTTGTATGTATTAATGTGTAACTATTTTATTAGTGATATGAATTGTTTATTTCTATAAGAAATGAGAATATATACTCTTAAAATAGTGAAATGTGTTAGGTGTGTGTTTGAGCTTAGAATACATGCCCGTCCGAAATTGATTTAGTAATTAATTTCGGGCTGTCCCCGTTTTGGGACTGCTTTTTGAATACCTTATCTCATTTAGGATGTGAATGTGTATTACATGATTGTTTGTTTAAGAAAGATTCAGTTGCCATTTTCTCTTTGCTTCTCGGGTATATATACTTTTATATATACTTGAGAGCTAAGGGGAAATGCTGCCGAATTTTTTTTAAACAAGCAATCGAGTAATGTGCATTCACATATGAGGTAAGGTATTCGAAAAGTGGGTTTAGAAGCCTACCCGTGTAAATACTTTATCCATGTTTGATTTTTAAACTCATTTCGAGTTTGCTTTTCGAATCATGAAATTTTAATTCTCGTAGAGTAAACCTTAAACTCTAACTTATGTTTCAGTTGCATAATGTCTATCGATAAAACATGGACTACTATTGAAAACCGTAATTCTCCTGAGTTCCAACAAGGACTCGAATCTTTTGTTGAGAGATCCAAAGCACACGTCGACGATAGAGGTCAAATTAGATGCCCGTGTAGAAAATGTGGGAACAATAAGTTCACAAGAATTTCATTAATGAGAGCTCATATACATATAAATGGTTTCTTTCGATCTTATATTACATGGGTCTATCATGGTGAAAGTAGAATTCCGCCTCCGGTTGTAGATGACGTACCTCCAACTAACGAGATGGCTAGTGTTATCGACGACATTATGGGCGAGTTCAGGGGGAACGATACTAACCACGAAGAACGGAACTCAGATACAGAGGACATGAGTGTCGATGAAGGCTTTCTTAAGTTGTTAGAAGAAGTCAATGCCGAATTATATCCTGGCTGTACTTGGTTTTCTTCTCTCGACTTTTTAGCAAAACTGATGCATGTCAAGGTGAACAACAAATGGACTAATAGTTCGTTTGATCAGCTCCTTGCATTGTTGCAATCTGCATTTCCGAAAGAAAATAGGGTTCCCACAACACATTATGTAGCTAAAAAGAAATTACAAAAGATTGGTTTGGGTTATGAGTCGATACACGTGTGCAAAAACGATTGTTTTCTTTTCTGGAAAGAAGATAAGTCGTTACAGTATTGTCCTGTTTGTAATGAGAGTCGTTGGGTTGATAAAGACACAAAGGGTAAGCTGGTACCTCACAAAGTGTTACGATACTTTCCTTTGACCCCCAGACTACAACGTTTGTACCGTTCAAGATACACGGCAAAAAATATGATTTGGCACAGTACCGGACGATTAGAAGAAGGTATGATGCGTCATCCCGTTGATGGATCTTCATGGAAAGAATTTGACATAAAGTACCCTGACTTTGCGAGAGAACCTCGAAATGTACGTCTAGGACTTGCAGCTGATGGTTTTAATCCATTTGGTAACATGAGTTCGGCTTACAGCACGTGGCCGGTTGTACTCACCACATACAATCTGCCACCATGGCTATGTATGAAAGAGTCATCATTTATGTTGTCTTTGTTGATTCCCGGTCCTAAATCACCCGGAAAAGACATGGATGTTTTTCTCAGGCCGTTGGTGGAAGAGCTTAAACAGTTGTGGTACACAGGCGTACGTACTAAAGATGTAATGACAAACACATCCTTTAACATGAAAGCAGTGTTGTTATGGACAATAAACGATTTTCCAGCTCGTAGTAGTCTATCGGGTTGGAGCGGACAAGGGTACAAAGCATGTCCGACTTGCAATGAAGACACTCCTTCATGTCGTGTAACAAATAAAACAGCATATGTTGGTCATCGCCGATTCTTAGAACCTAATCACCCATGGAGAACGAGTTTGGAGTTCAACGGGCAACACGAGTCAAGAGCCGCTCCGAGGCAGTTTAATAATGATGAAATAGCAGCTCAATTAGATCGTCTTCCGACTCGTACACCGGGAAAACATCCCGACTTTGGAGGTGTTAAGAGAAAACGTGAGGTTTTTGAATTGAACTGGACTAAACGGAGTATATTCTTTGAACTCGAGTATTGGTCTTCTCTTCAGTTGAAGCACAACTTAGATGTCATGCATATTGAGAAGAATGTGTGTGATAGTTTGTTGGGTACTCTTTTGATGAATGATAAGTCTAAAGACACGTCAAAGGCACGAATCGACTTGGAAAAGCTGAACATTCGAAAATCATTATGGTTGCAAAAGAGGGGTAACAAGTTATTTAAACCCCATCCAAAATACTCTTTCACGGATGCTGACCGAAAACAATTTTGTCAATTTATAAAAGGTGTTAAGCTGCCTGATGGGTTTGGATCTAACATGCGCAAAAAAGTGACAGATAATGATACTAACATTGCTGGGTTGAAGTCTCATGACTGTCACATTCTAATGCAACGTTTGATACCGATTGGAGTTAGAGCTTTTTTGGGCAAAGATATATACACACCAATAGTAGAGCTTTGTACATTTTTTAAGCAAATTTGCTCTAGAACGCTGCTGGTGGAGGATATGAGGAAAGCTAAGGAAGCCATAATTACAATTTTGTGCAATAGTGGCGACAGGCTTTAGCAGCGACACAAATAGCAGCGACACTCGACTTTTAGTGTTAAAGCAATAGCAGCGACTTTTTAGCAGCGACATGTCGCCGCTAAAGACATTAGCAGCGACAAACACAGGCATTAGCAGCGACAATTGTCGCCGCTAAAACCCTATTTTCTTGTAGTGGCATATCAAAATTCTGGATAATAATTTCAATCGTAAACATGCTTGATAAGTTGAGTGTTTCCCTCATCCTAAGGAAAAACGAATCATCAATGGGAGACTCCAATAACAGCTTGCATATGATATGCTTGGGGGTCATGATTGGAAACAAGAGCCTAGGCATTAATGTTGTCCTTGCTTGGTAACCAAAAAATTGTAAGTTTGGAGCAGAAAGTTGTATGTCATAAAAACCTGTATTCACTCAAACATAAGAAGAAATTATTCAATGGAACACATTTGATGATGAAGCTAGCTTCCAACCCCAACCATTCGGCATATAGTTCCAGAATCTCGAGACAAGGAAACTTCGATTTGATCATGTCAAAAAACCAAACATGGTCGTCTATCGCTACACCAACTAATACTAACCGAGTCAAGCTTGCTAATGAACACGTGGTGAGTGGAAGAATTATAGGTGGGTTGTTTGGATGAATAATCTTTCCGTAATATATGAAACGAAGATTTGGTGCATCATGGATTTCCAAACTAATGTCATGTTGGTGAAATGATTCAATTGAGAGTTGGTAAAGATATACAAGGTTTTTAACCTTGATGGTGTTCAAACCCGTGCAACTTATGATGCTTATAGACTCAAGCAAACTACAAGTAGATACCAGGTTATCAAATACCTCCACGCTTATGTGAACCTTCATTAAGTACAGATGTCGTAGCAACATACATTTGATCACAACATTGCTACTGATGCTGATGCTGATGCTGATGTTGATGCTGATGGGGTGATCACCTGCTACACTCACGACTTCTAGGTTTTCACCCGAGAATATCCCATCTGGCAATTTAAATGTTGGCAACAAAACATCAACCCTAACTTTGAGTGAAAGCACTCGGATGCAAGTTTGCGTTGCTACAAAACGAATCCAGTTTTCAGCAATAGTAGGCCAGTAGCTGCGGTTGGAGATACCGATCTCTAGATGAATGCTTTCGATTGGTATGTTGTCCCGGTGATACCTAACCAGAGTGCTTCCAACCATCGTTGCATACCTATCAAGTTTTTCTTGTCCGTATAATACAGATATAGATGCTTCCGGTAGAAAAAAACGGAGGTTAGGGATGGTAGACCAAGCATGTAGCCATGACTTTGACAAGACGCAGGTGCGGGCGGCTTCTTTCACCGGCAACAGCGATTGTATACGGTGGATCAACTCTGGAATATCTAATTCTAATTCTGGCCTCCTCCTCGTCATCCTACCGCCTTCTTCCTCCATCTCAACAGCAATCCCTAAACCTCTCCGTCTCTTGATTTAATACATCAATCTAATTCTAAACTAGTTTTTTTTTAAAACGTTTATGATAACGATGTGGATAGACACAACAACAATGTCATTATATATATATATATATATATATATATATATATATATATATATATATAGGGAAGGGTTCTTCTAAGAACCATAAAAAATGTGGGAACCTAAGAACCTTTTATGGCCTTTGGATTAATGATAATCAATGGTTGATATATTGGATGTCAATTTTGTAATTATTTTGAACTTTGATAGTGGAAAATCTTGAAAATGTGTGAAAAGGGTATTTTTGGAAGAAAAAAAATATGTCTTTTCCTTTCTCTCTCTTACTTTTTTTCATTTTCATTTTATTTTTCTTCCATTATAATTGATTTTTAAAGTAAAAAAACATTTTTTATAAAAAAATTTCTATATAGAAAATTATTTAATTGCTAAAAAAAATAACGTATTTTATATAGAAATATTATATGTCTATATAGAATATTTTTTTCTATATAGAATATGTTAACGAACATATTCTATGTACAATCTACGTAGAATGTCGTGTAAAATTTCAAATATCATATATTCTACGTAGATTACCTGATAAAATATATCAAAAACACATTGAAACAAAAAAAAATTTCATTTAGACATTTTATCAAACACTTGGTATGCAACTGATATAAAATATACCAAAAAGACATTGAATAGTAATGTTAATCTACACAAAAAGATATAGAATTGTATATAAAAACATAAAAATGTATGAAATATATAAGAAACATAACATTCTACATAGATTATGTGTTATTTTTTACAACTAGTATTGTATTCTATTTAGATTATCATTTAATCTACGTAGATTATCATGTAATCTACGTAGATTATCATGTAAAACATCCAATAACTATTACAATCATTATAAATCTAATATCTTACAAATAATCTTCATTATAAAACATGAAAAATGAATCTCTCATATTCTATGTAGAGTATCGACGAACATATTATATGTACAATCTACGTAGAATGTCATGCATTCTACGTAGAATGACATTCAATCTACGTAGAATGACATGCAATCTACGCAGAATGGTATGCAATCTACGTAGAATGTCGTGTAGAATGTCAATTGTCATATATTCTATAGATTATTGCAAGATAAAATATACCAAAACCACATTGAATAGTAATGTTAATTTACATAAAAATATATAGAAATGTATAAGAAACATAAAAATATATTAAATATATAAGAAACATAACATTTTACATCAATTATGTGTGATTTTACAAGTAGTATTGTATTATATTCTATGTAGATTATGATGTAATCTACGTAGATTGTCATGTAATCAACATAATTTATCATGTAAAGCATCTAATAACTATTACATTCATTATAAATATAATATCTTACAAATAATTTTAATTATAAAATATGGAAAATGAATATGTCCAATGTACGTAGATTGTACATAGAATATGTTCGTCGATATTCTACATAGAATGACATTCAATCTACGTAGAATGACATGCAATCTACGTAGAGTATCGACGAACATATTCTATATACAATCTACGTAGAATGTCATGCAATCTACGTAGAATGACATTCAATCTACGTAGAATGACATTCAATCTACGTAGAATGACATGCAATCTACGTAGAATGACATGCAATCTAAGTAGAATGTCATTCAATTTACGTAGAATGTCATGTAGAATGTAGTATCATATATTATACATAGATTATATGATAAAATATACCAAAAACACATTGAATGTTAATGTACATTTACATAAAAAGATATAGAAATGTATAAGAAACAAAAAAATATATGAAATATATAATAACATAACATTCTACATAGATTATGTGTGATTTTTTACAAGTAGTCTTGTATCATATATTCTATGTAGATTATCATGTAAAATATCTAATAACTATTACATTCATATATATATCTAATATTTTACAAATAATCTTCATTATAAAACATTGAAAATGAATCTGTCATATTCTATATAGAGTATCGACGAACATATTTTATGTACAATATACGTAGAATGTCACGCAATCTATGTAGAATGACATGCAATCTACGTAGAATGTCATGCAATCTGCCTATAATGTCATGCAATCTATGTAGAATGTTGTGTAAAATGTCAAATATCATATATTCTACATAGAATAAAACTGTTAATCTACCAAAAATATATAGAATGACATAGAATAATATGCAATCTACCAAAAATATATAGAATAAAACTGTTAATCTACGTAGAATAATATGCAATCTACGTAGAATGACATTCAATCTACGTTGAATGACATGCAATCTACGTAGAATGACATGCAATCTACGTAGAGTATCGACAAACATATTCTATGTACAATCTATGTAGATAGTCATGCAATCTACGTAGAATGACATTCAATCTACGTAGAATGACATTCAATCTACGTAGAATGACATACAATCTACGTAGAATGTCATGCAATCTATGTAGAATGTCGTGTAGAATGTCAAGTATCATATATTCTACGTAGATTATATAATAAAATATACCAAAAACACATTGAAACAAAAAAAATAAGATTTCATTTAGACATTTTATCGAACACTTGGTATGCAACTGATATAAAATATACCAAAAACACAATGAATAGTAATGGTAATCTACAAAAAAGATATAGATTTGTATAATAAACATAAAAATATATGAAATATATAGGAAACATAATATTCTACATAGATTATGAATAGTAATGTTAATCTACATAAAAAGATATAGAACTATATAACATTCTATATAGACATATAATATTTCTATATACAATACATTAATTTTTTAGCAATTAAATAATTTTTATATAGAAAAAAATTTATTTTTTTTATAAAAAACGTTTTTTAATATTAAAATCAATTCTAATGAAAGAAAGAGAAAATGAAAATGAAAAAAAAAGTAAGAGAGAGAAAGTGAAAAAGAGATGCATATAATAAAAAAGGTGGAGAGAGAAAGATAATATATTTTATTCCAAAAATACCCTTTTGATCCAAGGGCTCTAAAAGGTTCTTAGGTTCTCACAATCTTTAAGGTTCTTAAAAGAACCTCTCCCTATATATATATATACATATATATATATATATACATATATATATATATATATATATATATATATATATATATATATGGTTGGGTTCCGGTAAGAACCCTCATTACCGTGAGAACCACTTCAAAATGCACAAATTTGTACATTAAATGCACAAATTTAAAAATTAAAAGTTTTACTTACAACCATTATTAGTCTTAAATATTAATAAATATCATAATCTAACACTAAAATTACATTAAAAATTATATTCATTAAATTATAAACTAAATGCACAAATTTGAACATCAAATGCACAAATTTTCTTAAATGCACAATTCGTACATAAAATGGATAAATTATAGTATGGGATGTGTAAATTTTTACATATAATGCATAAATATATCAAAAACATTTAATTTTAGTATCAAATGCACAATTTTACACAGTGGATGCACAAATTTTAGAGTGGTTCTCACGTTCTCACGGTAATGAGGGGTTTTCATGTGAACTCAATCCTATATATATATAGGGATGGGTTCAATGGAAAACCGATGTGCATCGGAAAACTCTGGGAAACTCACGCTGCACCACTGGCACCCGCCCATGCATCAAAACAATAATCAAGGGCATTTTCGGGTATTGCAAATGATACATTATCTAATATATTTTAAATCTGATTTTTTTAATTATGTTATCCTAAAATCTCTCAATCTTCCTGATTTCATGATTATCAATTCCAAAAGTCATTCTGATTTTGATGCATTTGTAAAATCAAAATCAATTACATTATACACATAAAACCAACCCCCTGCACAAACTATGTTAGTATGCATCATCTTATACTCAACACCAAGTACCTCACTGTTTCTTATACGTTGATTCACAACTGTAAAAATGTAGCAACACAACACAAAAATGCATTTTCATTCCTACTTAAGACCTATCAACTAAGACACCCTTAAATGCATTATCTCACACTCATATTGATGCACATGTAAAATCAAGATCGAAAAGCCAACATACATAAAAACAACCCCCCTGCACCAACTACAACATTATGCATCAGTTTATACCAAGCAAAAATTACTTCACATTTTGCTTATACGTGGATTCACAATTGTATAAATGTAGTAACACAACACAAAAATGCATTTTAATTCCTAATTAAGACGTATTAACAAAGCACCCATAGATGCATTATCCCACACACATACTGATGCATCTGTCGAAACAACAACAAAAACATGCATCAACATCAGATGCAACCCAATGTATACCTGATTTTGATGTCATATCCCTCTCTATGTCCGACATTGTTAATGTTTCCCACGAAGATGAGCCTTCGCCGTCGGATACAGTCAAAGGGTCCTCAAACGTGTTGGTGAACAATGACTTTATCTGTATCCTGCTGCTTTTTCGAGTGGGTTCCTGCACCATTCATCATCCGAAGAACAAACAAGTTAGGGTATCAGAAGCAGAGCATCCCTCAAAAATTTTTAGGTTTTTCAGATGCACTGAAAAAATCAAAAAAACTGTGCTTCAACTATGTGAAAACCCTACCTGGTGCTTTGTTTTTGCCTTCTTCCTCGACGATGATGCATCTACGTCCATAGAGTAAATCTTTATTTAAACAAACCCGAAATTTTGGGTTTCCCTTTCAAGATTATAGGAACAAAATCGAATTCAAATTTTTTTGGGTTATCGGCGCATAAAAATCGGAAGGAGAGAGAGACAATTTCATTAAGTTAGGTGGTGTTTTTGTTTCCAAAAACCGTGAACATTTTTTGGACGATTTTGCCCTTCCGCGCCCAAAATTAGCTGCACGAACATTTACCAAAGTTGCACATAATTACAATCCTGCCACCGCCATTTTTAGCTGCTTTGCACCAAGATCAACGGTCCTAAGGAGTTTCCGAAGTTTTCCGGTGCACATCGGTTTTCCGTTGAACCCCCTATATATATATATATATATATATATATGTATATATATATATATATATATGTATATATATATATATATATATATATATATATATATATATATATATATATATATATATATATATATATATATATATATATATATATATATATGTATATATATATATATATATATGTATATATATATAACAAAACAGAATATAAATTGCTATATGGTATCAACCTAAAATGATAAATACATATTATTTTTCAAAAATGACGAGTGTTCTAACAAGATAAATAATCTATCTATACTATTCAAATAGTAACTATAATCAACTCTCATGAAGCCACGTGTCATCGTCATGAATCGACACGTAGCATTGATAGTTTAAAAAATAATAAATAAATTTTACCTATATCTATCTATATCTAATATAATCTACTTTTAAATTCAAATCAAATCAAATCCAACAAAATCTAATACTTTAATAACTTATTACTTATAATATAATAAAAGTTTAAAATATTTTAAAAAATAATTATTCATGTGTGTGTAGAATTATACAAAATTAATAGGTCAAAATAAATAATAATATTATTATTATATATATTTGTTTAAAAATAATATTATATTTTTACCCTTTAGTTTATTATATTATATATATATATATATATATATATATATATATATATATATATATATATATATATATATATATATATATATATATTAACAATATCCGCGTAATACGCGGGTAATAAACTAGTCTTTATATATAATAAACAAAAACATTTTTTGCCACATATCAACATATTAAGCATTAACTTTTTCATTTTCCCTCAGGCCAAAGGGACTCGTTGCCATGGATGCCACCCAAATTTGCCGTCACGTCAACGCCACGTCAGTTTTGCCATTCTTTGCCATTTTGATGCCATTCCGAGGGTGTGGTTGCCATTCATTTTCTTTTATTTTCATTTTAAACTTAAAATAAAAACATTGAATAAAAAATAACATTAGATTAATAACATTAAAATTAAATATAACATTAAATATTAAAATATTCAAAAATAAAAACATTTAATATTTTCCAAACGCTTTTCAAAATCATTAACCGGATCAACGTTGAGATCAATGTTTTGAACACCTCAAATATCTTCAATGTTTTATTTTTAATTTAAAATGATAGAAATGAAAAAATTTAGAAAATATTTTGGTTATGTTAAGTTAGAAAATAAAAGAATATGTATGTATATATAAATAATAATGAAATATAAATAATTATATATATATATATATATATATATATATATATATATATATATATAGAGAGAGAGAGAGAGAGAGAGAGAGAGAGAGAGAGAGAGAGAGAGAGAGATGAAATGCTTGGAAGAGCTCGGCATCCAAATGCCGATGCCGAGGGGTTGATTGCCGTTGCCAAGGTGAAGGCGCGGTGTGCCATGGATGCCGAGCTCGGTACCGAGGGATGCCACCCCCACTCCCTGTGGCCTCATAAACTTCCTTAATTACTTTATTAAATACTAGTTATTAACCCACGTATTACGTGGATATTTTATAAATAAATGTTTACTAAAAATCTACATAAAACGTCAATTACATACAAAAATGTTTATTTTTTTCTAAAAAAAAATACGAAAATAGTACTATCTTTTGTTATTAAGGATAATTAAAAAATTTCTATTTTTAAATATGTATGAATAGTATTTATCGTGTCTCATCTTTTCAAAACTTTTTATTTTTAGATTTTTATGTATAAGTAAAAAACTAAAAATTTTCTTTTTACATAGAATACAATTTAAAAAATTTTAAGATTAAAAAAAACTATAAAACAACTTATTTTCAATATTGCATTATTTTTACTTTTTAAATATATAAAAAATGATTAGTTAGCTAACATTAGTAGTTAAATCTGAAAGTTATTTAAATCAATTAAAAAGTTATTTAACAATAGACTTAAATTAATATTAGAATATTTAAAATATTTCCTTTTTTAACTGTATGTATTAAATATGAAGGTATTTGAATTAGATTCCATAAATATTCTTAATAATGAATTAGTAAAATTAAAAATCTAATTATGGAAAAAAGGCGGGAAATCAAAAATTTAGATAGATGAGGTAATGACACGTGGCATGAGAGATTTTATTTTATTAATATATATAGATATAGATATAGATAGATTGTAATTAATTGACCAACTTAAATTTATTTCCCTTCAATTTTTTCTTTTAAATTCAAATATCAAATACATTTCAATAACAAAAAAAACTCTTTATATTTAATCAAAACTATATTTTAATAAAGCCTTCATTTTTTTCTTAATTTGTTATTTTTTGTTGATAATTTATTTAAATCATAACTATATTTATAATAAATATCTATTAACCGATAATGTTAATACAAATAAAATCTTTCATATGTATTTATTTAAATACCAATATTTATAAGTTTTTACCAAAGAGAATTTTATACTTTATTATTTCATAGTATCTTTATATATAATAAACAAAAACATTTTTTGCCACCTGTCATCATATTAAGCATTAACTTTTTTATTTTCCCTCCTAAACTTCCTTAATTACTTTATTAATTATTGTAATTAATTGACCAACTTAAATTTAAACTCATAAGAAAAAAATATGTTACCAAAAAGTTACATTTTTATACATTAAAATTTGATGGATTTATTAAAATATTGATTATTATATTATCCTAAAATAAGATACGTAAGTTATTAATTTTTTTAATTAAAATGTTTATCATCATCATTATTTTTACAAATAGACAAACATATTGTTCTAATTATAGAATTTGGTCAATCGTTCACTTATTAAAGGTACTTAAGTTAACTTAAATTTAAAAAATGAATAGTTTACAATTACAGTAATAATATGTGATTTTAATTTTTGGTTGATTTTTGTTACACATTTAAGATTCATGGGTACCATTTTTAAGGAATGGTGATAATGGGAAGACGATTATTTATTTTAGTGGAATGGGCAAAAGATGGCTATTTATGAAATCATGCATCAAGTTATAGTACGTCACGCATTAAAACAAATACTCGAGTTAAGACGGCCATGATTTAGCGGTTGATTGATCCAACGGTCCATATTCATCTATTCAATGTTCTTTCGGGGCAATATATAGGAAGAATGTGTGGGGTTAAATATCTAATTCATTATAATAATCTATTTGTAATTTATATATACTAATAAGTAAATACCTTTTTTAAATAAAGAGATAAACATATGAATTAAATATCTAGTTTGTTTATTTATTTGAGCACCTTATAAAGTTCTAAAGTTTAATATGATAATATATATTTCATCTGTCCCGATTTAATCGTCCATTGGACAAAACACACAATTTAAGAAAAATTTGTAAATTTTACTCTTATTTATTTATTTAATCAGTTTTTAAAAAAGATAACTACATTATAAACATAGGTTATTATTGGAATTATGAATTATTATAGTCTATTTTTGTAAGTGCACATTTATTTTGGGACAATTTAAAATAGAATTGTGGACACTTAAATTGGGATGGATGGAGAAAAATTCTTTTAAGGACCAAAACCATAATTTTATATATACCACAGGAACCATTTGTGTAATTTAGTTTAAATTTTTATAATGTAATTAAACTATTGAGTAAATTACAGAAATGGTCCCTGTGGTTTGCATAAAATTTTGGATACGGTCCCTGTGGTTTCAATTTTGCATAAATGGTCCTTATTTTCACTGTTTACTTGCGAAAATGGTCCCTCTGCCATTAACTTTAACAATGAAATGGTTAAATCTTTTATAATGACCATTTTACCCTTTTCATTAATAACATTTTGGTCCCTCAAGTTTGTAGTTCAATTTAGTTTTGGTCCCTCAAAGTAAATTTTTTTATTTAACTCTTTTGTTATTATTATTATTATAATTAGAGTTAATTACAAAAATGGTCCCTGTGGTTTGTCCTAAAGTTTGGATTTGGTCTCTGAACTTTCAATTTTGCGAAAACGTTCCTTATTTTCATAGTTTGTTTGCAATTTTGGTCCCTCAACATATTAACTTTTCTAATATGACCAAATTACCCTTATTTTGATGCAAACTATAGGGACCATTTCTACAATTA
Organism: Centrapalus pauciflorus; assembly: GCA_020465985.1. Lineage (NCBI taxonomy): Eukaryota > Viridiplantae > Streptophyta > Magnoliopsida > Asterales > Asteraceae > Centrapalus > Centrapalus pauciflorus. Next base: position 425,608 of record JAANYP010005537.1, read on the forward strand.
ATTTTTGAACTCTTTTTTATTCTTAATTAAATAAATTATTTTTCAGTGTTACTTAAATTTAATAAACTATAAAAAATAGAAATTTTTTTTTAATTATTTATGTTGGTTCATAAATGATTTAGATATTTTTAATATTAGTTAATTTTAATTTACTATAATCAAAGTGTAAACCAATTAAAATTTATAATAGAAAAAATCATTTATGTTTAGAAATTATTTTTTGAAGGTTTCATAAATAAGAAATTTTTTTTATAATTATTTATACTGGTTCATACATTTATAATAAAAAATATTTATGTTGATCAAATTAACCACAAAGACCGTTTATGTACTTGACTCTACTTTATTTTTAGTGTTAATTAACTTTAATAAATTATTTATGAACCAACAGTTTAATTAAAGTTAAAAATATTAAAGAACTTAAATAAATAAAAATTTAACGTTTAATTTGACCGAGTTAAAAAAACTTCCAAATGGTCTAAGACAATTCAAATTTTTTTATTTAACGTATCAATTATTTTATAGTTTTAATTTTTAATTACACTAAAAACGATTTTAAAATTTTAGGTCCATATAACATCTTTGAGATTCATGATTAACAACTTTAATCATCAAACGTTGGTTTGTCAGACATTTACATAAAAATCGAGAAATATAAATAGGTTTTTAATCTCTTTTCGTCTTTCAATTTGACTTTTCATTTTAATCCGATTAAATCGACATCTTAAAATTTTGAACCACTTAGATTTATCACTTTACCATTATCACATTGCTTTGATACAAATGTGAACAGATTATAAAATTGTAACACCCTCTAATCCCAGCTAAAAGCCACGTCATTTACAATACACAGGTGGCATTAACGCATATAATGTTCATATCACAATGTCAAGGTTTACACAAACACTGATTAATTAAAACATTTCCCCAAACACAATCACAATATCCAGAAGTCAACCCGACATACAAAACCCGGCCCATAACCAAATATTCACATACAAACCCAGTACAACTTATCCCAAAGTTTCCCAACAGAACAAGGAACACATACAGATAACAAAAGCAGGATCTCTCGGCAACAGCAAATCAAGCTCCTATCGTCGCTCAGGAGCTGGCGGCCCTATCTTCGGTTCCCCTGATACACACATCAGACTCGAATACGTAAGCTTCGCAGCTCGTGAGTACACAAGGGTTAGACACTGCACAATTCACATAATCACACATCACATGTCACATGGCAACCCTACACTACACGACATAACACATGCCAGCGAGTCTCTAATCAGAGACCCTAGAGATCCAATACAGAGAGAGATACTCATCTCAGTTGGGGGATCCCCCCCCCCCTGGAGCCAAGCCACGCCCGTGGAGGCTAGCAGAAGTAACGGCCGCATATATATATATGGGAACCCTACACAGGGTCAAACAGAGCTACACCGCTCCCGCGATAACCCACCGCGATAACTATAATGGATCTCAAGTATATAACACATATAAGGAAAGAAGGACCATACCTGAGGGGCAGCTCGCAGTGCCGAATACAACCACAACAATAGTATATGCACATATTATGACTCGATAGAAGTAGGCCCTTTGAAAAGAACTCGTGTACTCACCTGGATCACCTCGCACAATTTCCCTAACTGGTAGATCCGTACTCGGCCCGTAACAATCTCTAACAGTCCCTGTATACAAAATAATTCTCCCCAGATTAATCCCAATTATCCCACAACTGATAACATATCCATATGAACCCCACAAAGCAACCCAACGGACCCCCGAAGCCCAAACCGACCCAAGCCCGCAGAAGCCGGATCGCGGCCGCACTGGCCCGATCGCGGCCCGCGCTCCCCAAGAACATCGCGGCCGCGCTTGGCGCGTCGCGGTCGCGCTCACGACGTGAAACAGATCCTCTGTTTCTGTTTCAGTTCTGTCCAGGGGGTATAACCCTCCCCCAATCCGATTTCCAGCAAACAGAAATACAAAGCTGATACCAAAACACTTCTAAGGCATATATACATCAATTCCCAATACATCTCAATGATTAACACACGAAATCAGATTCAAAATATAGGGGTTTCTTACCTTGAACTCAAGAACACAACTTTAGAGAATTCAATTCTGATTTCAACACTTTGATCACTTGGTTTAGGTTCCAATCTGAGCTCCAGCAGCAGTAAGGTTCACACACACACTTCACTTCACTATTTTGCACAAAAAGAGGATAAGGAAGAACGTCACACATACATATAACACATAAACGGATCCCGTTATATCGCGGGTTCGACACCGATACCCGACCCCAATATCAAAAATCCAATATTTATATCATTATATCCCATTTAATCTCGTGAATCCATAATTATAATTTATCCACTAAAATTATATCCCGAATCCACGTAATTCCCCGTCCCGACACGTATAATCCACTATACGGGACGCAATTGGACCAACGCAATAATCACTATTATAATTAGTCAATAGGATAATTACACGTACCTGCTCGGGAATCGGGGTGTTACAAATCCTCCCCCCTTACAAAGATTCCGTCCCGGAATCTAACTCTGGCTCTGGAACAGGAAAGGATAGCGACTCCGCATCTCAGACTCGGGCTCCCAAGTTGCGCTGGTACCCTTATGATGTCTCCATTGAACGAGTACCAATGATATCTCTTTATTGCGCAATTTCTTCACCTTACGATCAGTAATCATCTCTGGCTGCTCAGCATATTTCAACTGATCATCCACGGATATCTCTGATAAAGGCACATACTGATCCTCCTTCGCTAAACACTTTCTCAGATGGCTCACGTGGAACGTATCATGAACACCGGCTAACTCTGGCGGCAATCTCAACCGGTAGGCCTGATCTCTGACCCTGGCAATAATCTCAAACGGCCCTATATATCTCGGACTCAGCTTGCCCCGGTGCCTGAATCGGATAACACCCTTCCACGGAGACACTTTCAACAACACCTGATCCCCAACACGGAATTCGAGCTCTGAAGTACGGCGGTCAGCATAACACTTCTGACGGCTCTGTGCAACACGCATATGCTCCCGGATCACGGCTATTTTATCACTCGTCTCCTGAAGTAGCTCGGGTCCACTGATCGGTCGCTCATCGACCTCACCCTAACACACTGGGGTTAGACACTTACGGCCATATAACGTTTCGAACGGTGCCATCTTAATCGAGGCATGGTAGCTATTATTGTAAGCAAACTCTACTAAAGGGAGATGCACATCCCAGCTACCCTTGAAGTCTATGGCGCATGCTCTCAGCATATCCTCGAGTGTCTGGTTGGTGCGCTCAGTCTGCCCATCGGTCTGAGGCCTGTAAGCTGTGCTCAGCTGAACCCGGGTACCCAGCTCTCTCTGGAAACTCTGCCAGAACCGCGAGGTGAATCGAGTATCGCGGTCAGAAGTAATCGACTTCGGGATCCCATGCCGCGACACTACCTCGTCAATATACAGCCGCGCTAGCTGATCCATCGTGATCGTACCCCGAACAGCAAGAAAATGCGCACTCTTAGTCAACCGGTCCACTATGACCCAAATCATATCGTTCCCACGTACCGTACGAGGAAGTCAGACGATGAAATCCATCGTGATGTGGTACCATTTCCACTCGGGGATCTCCAGTGGCTGTAGACGGTCGTGCGGTTTCTGGTGCTCACTTTTGACCCGCAAACATGTCATGCACTGCTCGACATAACGGCCCACGTCCCTTTTCATACCCGGCCACCAGTAGAATTCTCGGAGATCTCGGTACATCTTGGTGCTCCCAGGGTGAATAGACAACCTCGATTTATGCGACTCATCAAGGATCAACTGTCGCAAGTTCCCAACTCTGGGAACCCAAACTCTGCCTCTCAGCGTATATATCCCTCGGTCATCCCTGACCAACGACTCTGTCTGCCCAACTAACCTTTCCCTCTTCACATTCTGCTCCCGCAGACCCTCTATCTGTGCCAATCTCAGACTGTCAATCAGGGTAGAAGTGATCTCGAGTCTCACAGCTCGGGAGGTAATCGTCTGAACACACGCCTTACGACTCAAGGCGTCAGCAACTACGTTCGCCTTCCCAGGATGATACTGTATCTCACAGTCATAATCTTTCAGAAGCTCTAAACTGCGTCTCTGTCGCATGTTCAACTCCTTCTGACTGAAAAGATACTGAAGGCTCTTATGATCAGTATAAACCACAAACTGGGACCCATATAAGTAATGTCGCCATATCTTTAACGTAAAGACAATGGCATCTAACTCAAGATCATGGACAGTATGATTCTCCTCATATGTCTTCAGCTGTCTCGAAGCGTAGGCAATCACCTTGCCACGCTGCATCAATACACAACCCAGTCCTGTCCCTGATGCATCACAATACACAGCAAAGTCATCCGTACCCTCGGGCAAAGCCAGCACCGGCGCCTGGCATAATCGAGCTCTCAACTCGGCAAAGGCAGTCTCCTGCTCGTCATTCCACTCGAATGGTATGCCCTGCCGTGTCAATCTCGTCAACGGCATGGCTATCCGCGAAAAATTCTGAATGAACCGTCTGTAGTAGCCTGCCAATCCCAGGAAACTACGAATATCTGACACGGTCTTAGGCTGCTCCCAACTCATCACAGCCTCGATCTTTGCGGGATCCACTTTAATGCCCTCGCTGCTCACGACATGGCCCAAGAATTGCACCTCTCGGAGCCAGAACTCACACTTCGAAAATTTCGCATAGAGTCTCTCTCGCTGCAGCACACTCAGGACCTCCCTCAAGTGCTGCTCATGCTCCTCAGCGCTCCTCGAATAGATCAATATGTCGTCTATGAACACGATCACAAATCGATCCAACATGGCTCTACACACCCTGTTCATCAAATCCATGAAAGCTGCGGGTGCGTTAGTCAGTCCGAATGGCATGACTAAGAACTCATAATGTCCATAGCGTGTCCTGAAGGCTGTCTTGGGCACATCCTCTTCCCTGACCTTCAGCTGATGATATCCCGATCGTAAATCAATCTTCGAAAAGAAGCTAGATCCCTGTATCTGGTCGAATAAATCATCAATCCGCGGAAGTGGATATCTATTCTTCACCGTCACTTTATTCAGCTCTCGATAATCGATACACATTCGCATGGTACCGTCTTTCTTCTTTACGAACAACACCGGCGCTCCCCACGGTGATGAGCTCGGACGGATAAATCCCCTATCCAGCAACTCCTGAAGCTGAGTCATCATCTCTCGCATCTCAGTGGGTGCCAGCCTATAAGGCGTCTTCGCAATCGGCACCGCTCCAGGGATAAGGTCGATCCGGAACTCTACCTGGCGATCTGGCGGTAGCCCAGGTAGCTCATCTGGGAATACCTCAGGGTAGTCTCGCACTACAGGTACATCCCCTACCTTCGTCTCCTCTTTCTGGGCGTCAATCACATAAGCCAGGAAGGTTTCGCAACCTTTCGTCACATATCTCTGAGCTCTAACCATCGAGATGATCCCAATCTCGCCCTTTCGTCTCTCCCCGTAAACTGTGACGACCTCGGTCTCGGAAATCGGTATCCTGATCATCTTCTTAGCACAAAGAATGTCTGCCTGACGGGCTGTCATCCAGTCCATACCGACGATCACATCGAAGCTGCTAATCTCGATAGGCAGTAGATCGATCAGGAATCGATGAGTATCGATCTCGAGTACACACTCTCGATATACACGGCTCACTAAGGCGGTACTGCCGTCTACCCTCTCGACAATCAATGGCACAGATAACACAGTAGGAGCAACAGTAAAATAAGCACAGAATGACACCGACACATAAGAGCGATCGGCTCCAGAATCAAACAAGACTCGCGCACGCAAGCCGTTCAGAATATACGTACCCGTAACAACATCTGGAGCATCTCTGGCCTCCTTAGCTGTGGCCTGGAACACCCGGCCTCTGGCTCTCGGAGCTGCATCCCTGCGGGAGGTGGAAGATGAAGGCTCGGCTCTAGCACCGCTCGTGCTCGCCCCCGGTACTGCTGGTGCTGTCTGTGGGCAGTCTCTCATGCGATGGCCCGGCTTCCCGCATCGGAAGCATAACGCCTCTGGAGCTGTGCAGGCTGTGGCTGTATGGCCGAACTGGCCACATCGGAACTGATCACTAGCACATGGCCCAGCATGCCTGCGGTGACATCTCGGACAATCTCGCTCCCCAGACGAACTGTCAGCTCTACTCCCTGCTGCCCGGGACCCCTGCCCAACACTACTCTGACTGGCTGTATGACTGTCTCTCTGACCCTGCCCCCGGGATCTCTCATCCCGACCTCTATCTCTACCTCTGTCTCTGCCTCGGTCCCTACGCGAACCTGAACCCTGCTCCTGGTGACGGCCCTGCTTGGGCTGCTGCTCTCTCGGCTCGCGCCAATAACTGGACTGCTCGGAAGTCCCCGTACGCTGTCTCTGGGTGGGCGGCTGCTCCCGCTGCCTCTCGATCTCTCGCTCCCTCATGCGAGCTAACTCTAGCGCCCTGGCGAAAGATGACGTCTCCTGCAGTCCCACAAACTCCCTGATATCTGGTCTCAGGCCGTCAACAAAGGCATCGGCCTTGCGCCTCTCTGTATCCACATGCTGCGGCGCGAACTGGGAGTACTCATTAAAGCGATCCACATACTGCTGCACGGACAGATCCCTCTGCTGTAAATGGAGGAAGCGGCGCTCCATCTCTCTCTGCTCATCTCGGGGCGCATACTGAATCTCGAACATGTCCTTAAACTGAGCCCAGGACATCGCATATGCACGAGAATCAGACATGGATGACTCTATCGATCTCCACCACTGTGAGGCTCCACCCCTCAACTGATACGTGGCATACCCAACCATATCTTTCGGGTCCACATGAGCAACCCGAAAAGCAGACTCAATCTCGCGCTCCCACGCGAGTGCCATCCCTGGCTCACCCCCGCCTCTGAACTCTGGAGGATTCCCAGTCATGAAATCCTTAAATGAACCCCCTCGCTGAGACGTAGACGAAGAGGCACCTGCACCCGCGCCCGTATCCGGACCACCCCCAGAACGTGGCCCCGTATCGTGTCCCTGTCCCCTCTCCAGCTCTCTCTGCTGTCTGTAAAACTCTGTGAGAACCCCAAGCAACTCTGACTTGCGGATATACTCATCGCCCGGCGGCTTACCCGCGCCAGAACCATCTCCCTGATCTGCCATACTGATCTGCACAAAACAAGGCAATTAAGCACAAAAGGTAAGTCTCCCAGCGTTATACACTAAGCCAGGATAATTAAATCCTCTAGTATCCGTCACCGGAATACTGCCAAGAATCTGAACACGGTCCAAGCTCAAGCATCCACTGATACTCAATACTAAAACCACAAGCTCTGATACCATACATGTAACACCCTCTAATCCCAGCTAAAAGCCACGTCATTTACAATACACAGGTGGCATTAACGCATATAATGTTCATATCACAATGTCAAGGTTTACACAAACACTGATTAATTAAAACATTTCCCCAAACACAATCACAATATCCAGAAGTCAACCCGACATACAAAACCCGGCCCATAACCAAATATTCACATACAAACCCAGTACAACTTATCCCAAAGTTTCCCAACAGAACAAGGAACACATACAGATAACAAAAGCAGGATCTCTCGGCAACAGCAAATCAAGCTCCTATCGTCGCTCAGGAGCTGGCGGCTCTATCTTCGGTTCCCCTGATACACACATCAGACTCGAATACGTAAGCTTCGCAGCTCGTGAGTACACAAGGGTTAGACACTGCACAGTACACATAATCACATATCGCATGTCACATGGCAACCCTACACTACACGGCATAACACATGCCAGCGAGTCCCTAATCAGAGACTCTAGAGATCCAATACAGAAAGAGATACTCATCTCAATTGGGGAATCCCTCCCCCCTGGAGCCAAGCCACACCCGTGGAGGCTAACAAAAGTAACGGTCGCATATATATATATATATATATATATATATATATATATATATATATATATATATATATATATATATATATATATATATATATATATATATATATGGGAACCCTACACAGGGTCAAACAGAGCTACACCGCTCCCGCGATAACCCACCGCGATAACTATAATGGATCTCAAGTATATAACACATATAAGGAAAGAAGGACCATACCTGAGGGGCAGCTCGCAGTGCCGAATACAACCACAACAATAGTATATGCACATATTATGACTCGATAGAAGTAGGCCCTTTGAAAAGAACTCGTGTACTCACCTGGATCACCTCGCACAATTTCCCTAACTGGTAGATCCGTAATCGGCCCGTAACAATCTCTAACAGTCCCTGTATACAAAATAATTCTCCCCAGATTAATCCCAATTATCCCACAACTGATAACATATCCATATGAACCCCACAAAGCAACCCAACGGACCCCCGAAGCCCAAACCGACCCAAGCCCGCAGAAGCCGGATCGCGGCCGCACTAGCCCGATCGCGGCCGCGCTTGGCGCGTCGCGGTCGCGCTCACGACGTGAAACAGATCCTTTGTTTCTGTTTCAGTTCTGTCCAGGGGGTATAACCCTCCCCCAATCCGATTTCCAGCAAACAGAAATACAAAACTGATACCAAAACACTTCTAAGGCATATATACATCAATTCCCAATACATCTCAATGATTAACACACGAAATCAGATTCAAAATATAGGGGTTTCTTACCTTGAACTCAAGAACACAACTTTAGAGAATTCAATTCTGATTTCAACACTTTGATCACTTGGTTTAGGTTCCAATCTGAGCTCCAGCAGCAGTAAGGTTCACACACACACTTCACTTCACTATTTTGCACAAAAAGAGGATAAGGAAGAACGTCACACGTACATATAACACATAAACGGATCCCGTTATATCGCGGGTTCGACACCGATACCCGACCCCAATATCAAAAATCCAATATTTATATCATTAAATCCCATTTAATCTCGTGAATCCATAATTATAATTTATCCACTAAAATTATATCCCGAATCCACGTAATTCCCCGTCCCGACACGTATAATCCACTATACGGGACGCAATTGGACCAACGCAATAATCACTATTATAATTAGTCAATAGGATAATTACACGTACCTGCTTGGGAATCGGGGTGTTACAAAAATAGAGATTTTGGCCGATTTTATTTAATAAGAATGTAAAATATATTTGACCAACAAACATATTTTTATTATAAATTTATGAACCAACATAAATAATTATAGATTCAAATACCTTTATAATATTTTATATACGAAACCTCTAGAAAATAGTTTCTAAGCATAAATGATTTTTTCGATTATAAATTTTGATTGGTTTACACTTTGATTATAGTAAATTAAAATTAATTAAGACTAAAAATATCTAAATCATTTATGAACCAACATAAATAATTAAATAAATTTTTTCTTTTTTTTATAGTTTATTAAATTTAAGTAACACTAAAAAATAATTCATTTAATTAAGAATAAAAAAGTGTTAAAAAAATTAATTGTAGAAATGATCCCTATAGTTTGCATCAAAATAATGGTAATTTGGTCATATTAGAAAAGTTAATAGGTTGAGGGACCAAAATTGTAAACAAACTATGAAAATAATGACCGTTTCTGCAAAATTGAAAGTTCAGGGACCAAATCCAAATTTTAGGACAAACCACAGAGACCATTTTTGTAATTCTTATAATTATTATAATAATTATTATTATTATTAACTTAACTTTTAAATTTTTACGTACAAATTGTTTTTTTGTTTATTAAGTTTTCTATATTTTAATTTATTTTTTTAATTTAGATTACAAACTTATTTATTTCTTTTATGATAAACAATTGTATCAAATTAGAATCCATTTTTTTTTTAGCTTTTTCGAGTGAAAAATACAAACAATTTATATTGTTGTCTTCCAAACCAAAAAATTTTGAACTTTTATTTGTTTTCACAAATAAAAATCGAACAAAGATATACTCATTTTGATTTTTAGCTCTTTCCAAACGTAAAAATACGATTTTCAAAAAATGAAATAGTCTATTTTTTTTGTTCGATTTTCATGTTAGTCTAATCATTACGTTTTTAACTTTTTCCAATTGTCAAAAACTACAAACCATTCCATTTTTTTAGTTTTTCCGAGGAAAAAAACTACACTCTATTTCATTTTTTGAAAAAACTTTAAAAGAGTAATGGTTCGTAGTTTTTCATTCGGAGAAAAAAAATAAAAGGTAATGGTTTGGTTCGAAAAACTAGAAAAATAAAATGATTTTTTTTTGTTTGAAAAAACTGAAAATCAGAATTATTCGTAGTTTTTTCGAAGGCAAAAACTAATAACAAAATTGTTTGTATTTATTTTCATTTTCCAAAACAAAAAATCAAAATGAGTTGAATCTTTTGGTTCAGAAAAAAATAAAAAATGGATTGGTTTTCGTAGCTTTTTACGTTTAGGAAATTATAAAACTTAAAACATGAGTATTTAGCAACTTTTTTTCGTTTGTAAAAACAAATAAAAGCTAAGGTTCAAAAATTTTTGGTTTGGAAAAACTGAAACAAATAAAAGCTTAAGGTTCAAATTTTTTTGGTTTGGAAAAACAGAAAATCAAAATTATTCGTAGTTTTTTCGTTCGCAAAAACTAATAACAGAATTGTTTGTATTTATATTCGTTTTCCAAAACAAAAAATCAGAACGAGTTGAATCTTTTGGTTCAGGAAAAAAAAAGGATTGGTTTTCGTAGCTTTTTATGTTAAGAAAATGAAAAAACTTAAAACATGAGTGGTTAGTAACTTTTTTTCGTTTGTAAAAACAAATAAAAGCTTAAGGTTCAAATTTTTTTGGTTTGGAAAAACTGAAACAAATAAAAGTTTAAGGTTCAAAATTTTTTGGTTTGGAAAAACTGAAAATCAGAATTATTCGTAATTTTTCGTTCGCAAAAACTAATAACAGAATTGTTTATATTTATTTTCGTTTTCCAAAACAAAAAATCAGAATGAGTTGAATCTTTTGGTTCAGAAAAAAATAAAAAACGGATTGGTTTTCATAGCCTTTTATGTTTAGAAAATGAAAAAACTTAAAACATGAGTGGTTAGTAACTTATTTCGTTTGTAAAAACAAATAAAAGCTTAAAGTTCAAAATTTATTGGTTTGGAAGACAACAAAATAAAATGTTTGTATTTTTTCATTCGAAAAAGCTAAAAAAGAAATGGATTCTAATTTGATACTATTGTTTATAATAAAGAAATAAATAAGTTTGTAATGTAAATTAAAAAATAGAGTTAATTACAAAAATGATCTCTGTAGTTTGTCCTAAAATTTGGATTTGGTCCCTGAACTTTCAATTTTGCAGAAACGGTCATTATTTTCATAGTTAGTTTGCAATTTTGGTCCTTCAACCTATTAACTTTTCTAATATGACCAAATTACCCTTATTTTGATGCAAACTATAGGGACCATTTCTACAATTAATTTTTTAAGTCTTTTTTATACTTAATTAAGTAAATTATTTTTTAGTGTTACTTAAATTTAATAAACTATAAAAATAAGAAAAGAATTATTTAATTATTTATGTTGGTTCATAAATGATTTAGATATTTTTAGTCTTAATTAATTTTCATTTACTATAATCAAAGTGTAAACCAATCAAAATTTATAATCGAAAAAATCATTTATGTTTAGAAATTATTTTTTTAAATGTTTTATAAGTAAGAAATTTTTTCTCTATAATTATTTATACTGATTCATACATCTATAATAAAAAATATTTATGTTGATCAAACCACAAAGACCATTTATGTAATTGACTCTACTTTATTTTTAGTGTTAATTAACTTTAATAAATTATAAAAAAAAATTATTTATGAGCCAACAGTTTAATTAAAGTTAAAAATATTAAAGAACTTAAATAAATAAAAATTTAAAATTTAATTTGACAGAGTTAAAAAGAACTTCCAAATGGTCTAAGAAAACTCAAATTTTTTTATTTAACGTATCAATTATTTTATCGTTTTAATTTTTAATTACACCAAAAACGACTTAAAATTTTAGGTCCGTATAACATCTTTGAGATTCATGATTAACAACTTTAATCATCACACTTTGATTTGTCAGACCTTTACATAAAAATCCAGAATTATAAATAAGTTTTTAATCTTTTTTCGTCTTTCAATTTTACCTTTCATTTTAATCTGATTAAATCGAGATCTTAAAAATTTAAAGCATTTAGATTTATCACTTTACCATTAACACATTGCTTTGATACAAATGTGAACGGATTATAAAATAGAATCTTTGGACGATTTTATTTAAGAAGAAAGTAAAATATATTTGACCAACAAACATATTTTTATTATAAATTTTTGAACCAACATAAATAATTATAGAGTCAAATATTTTTATAATATTTTATATACGAAACCTCTAGAATATAGTTTCTAAACATAAATGATTTTTTTGATTATAAATTTTAATTGGTTTACACTTTGATTATAGTAAATTAAAATTAGTTAAGACTAAAAGTATCTAAATCATTTATGAACCAACATAAATATTTAAAGTTTATTAAATTTAAGTAACACTAAAAAATAATTTATTTAATTAAGAATAAAAAAGACTTAAAAAAACTAATTGTAGAAATGGTCCCTATAGTTTGCATCAAAATAAGGGTAATTTGGTCATATTAGAAAAGTTAATAGGTTGAGAGACCAAAATTGCAAACAAACTATGAAAATAAGGACTGTTTTTGCAAAATTGAAAGTTCAGGGACCAAATCCAAATTTTAGGACAAACCACAAGGACCATTTTAGTAATTAACTCTAAAAAATATATTAAAATATAGGAAACTTAGTAAACAAATAAATTAATATGTAAAAAGTTAAATTAATAATAATAATAATAATAATAATAATAATAATAATAAATAATAATAATAGTTATGACGATGACGATGATGATGATGATAATAATAATAAAATAGTTAAATAAAAAAATTTACTTGAGAGACCAAAACTAAAATGAACTTCAAACTTGAGGGATCAAAATGTTATCAAAGAAAAGGGTAAACTGGTCATTATAAAATATTGAGTAAATTACAAAAATGGTCCTTGTGCTTTAGTCAAAATTATGGATTTGGTCCCCGGTCTTTAAAAATTACATAAATGATCCCTAGAAACACTATTTACTTGCAAAAATAGTCCCTCTATCTCTTAACTTTTTATAAATGACGGTTTTTCCATTTTCTTAAGAACAATTTTGGTCCCTCATTTATGTAATTTATTTTCATTTTTACTCCTTATCATGATTTTTTTACTTTTTGCTTAAATATTAAATGTTAATTTAAAAAGTTAATTATTACTTTTTATTTATAGATTTTTATTTTCTAAAATATTTATTTATTTTATTATTAATATTATCCTTATTGGGTTAAAGTCGTAGAATAGTTGTGTACTTTTTCAAATGTATCGATATGGTACCTGTACTATTTTAATTATTCATATTACACGTGTACTTTCTGAATCGTTCAAATTTGATACGTGTACTACATTTTTTCATACCAATATGATACCTTTGGTAACTGGTTACTGGCTATACCTGTTAAGAGTGAAATTTCTCTTTTTATTAATGTTCAAATTTCCATAATTGAAGTATCAAATACACTCTCTCGTCCTTGTGATAACCTGGTAGGAGAAATCACACAACACAGCCAACTTCAAACACCTACAGACCTCTGTAGAAATCTCTAACGATGATCTCCACCATCCAGATCGAAGAACTATGTGTTGCGAAGCTTCTCCTCAAATTTCACGCAGATCCAACGGTGAACAAGTTCGTACCGACGATTCTCTCACAACTGCACAAAGCTAGACGAAATAACCGATCATAAAAAGTAAAGGTATCATATTAACAATACAAAAAGTACACGTACTATATCGATACACCTTAAAAAGTACACTGCTATTGTATGACTTTAGCCCTATCCTTATTTCTATATTTAACTTTATTTGATTTACGTCTCTTTTATATATCCAATTTATTTATTAAAATTTTGCTTATCTTACGTTTTATTTGTACAAATATATATGCGTTTTTATCTTTTATACGTTTGCATCTAACTATATATTATGTTAATATTATTTTACTTAATTATAATTTTTATAAAAAAAATATAAAGTTAGGGACATTCTAATATAACTATTTTGTTATATATTGTGGCGCTCATGCTATCGTTTTATTCTAATTATTTTGGGGTTTTATTCATTTTGATTTAAATATTTTTTAATTGTAACACATTTTACTACTTTATTCCTTTTATTCTAATTATTTTGTTACAATAATATATTTCGTTTTTTATTATGATTATTTTATTACATTAATATGTTTTGATTTAATTACAAAATATACAAACGAAAATGTATCTAACAAAGTATACAATTCAAAACCTATACATTTCGTTAAATCAAAACATATAAATGTTTTTGTTAAGTTTATATGGTTTATATATTTTTAATTAAAAATTACTATTAATTCAAAATGTATTAACGTTATAAAATATTTAAGATAAAAACGAATAACATTCAAGTTTATATTTTTTTTGAAAATAATAATTAAGTCGAAACGTATTAACGTAACAAAATATTTAAATAAAAAAGAATAAGATGTTAGGTTTTTATATTTTTCTTAGAAATTATATTTAAATCAAAATGTAATAAGTAACGAATACTTAAACAAATTGTTAGATATTAAATTTCGATATTGTGGATTTATTTTGTAATAGTTATTTAGATTATGTTTAGTCTTGTAATTTATTTTCTAGTTAGTTTTTGTTGTTTGTAAAGTTCAAGGGCTAAAAGTAACTTTCCTTGAAACTTAATTAAAGGAGCCTACACATAGGCTCCTAGGGTTTGTAATATTGTACACGGTTGAAAATAGAGAGAATATAGCAGCCGCCATTTTCATCATCATTCTCCAACATTCTCTTTGTTCTTCATCATTACACAATTATTGAGTTGACATTCTTCTTGTGAGTGATAAAGAAACATTTGTGTGCTGATTTTATCTGGGAACATTTTACAACAATTGGTATCAGAGCTCAAAAAGGTGGATTTCAAGTACATTCAATCGGATTCTGCTGGGTTCTTATCATCTTCATCGAGTTCTTCCTTTTATTCTCGGTTAGATCTTCTTTTTCATTGTTTATCTGCTGTCTTTGTATTGTTATTGTCATATAATCATCACATTCTCATTTCCTACTGATTTAGAGCTTATTAGGTTCAATCTTAACATCAAAATCCTCTCACAATCGGCTGTTCTTGAACTTTAAAAAATATGGGTTTTCTTGAGTTTTTGGTCTGTTTTTAAAGATTCTTAAGTGTTTTGGTACATTTTAAAAGCTAAAAAGTGTTTAAAATAGTTTACCAATCATTTAGAAACAATTTTAGGCCAAAAATCTGCTTATTTTGACGTCTGAACTGTTACTGAAATATTTCATATCTGCTGTATTTTCGGACCGTACTGTAGCACTTCGGACCCTAGTTCGGACCACATAGGACCTCATTTCGGATCAATTCGGACCTCACTTCGGTCCATTTCGAACCAACTTTAAGTACACTTCGGACCAAAATATTGCCCAATTCGGACCCTGTTTCGGTCCCATCCGAACTTCGGACCATCCGAAGTCCAGATCATGCAATTTATTTTACTTAATTTGTCTTGTACTTTCATTTTAATTCTCATTTCGGACCATTTTCAATTTCGGACCAACCGAATCCAGACCATCCGTATTCGGTGTTCCTTCCTAAAAATTTTCCTAAGTGTTCTTCCGTATTAGACACTGTTCACCCGAATCCGGACCATCCGAATTCGGTTCTTCATCCTTAGGTCCCATCCGAAATAGACACTGTTCACCCGAATCCGGTCCGTCCGAATTCGGTTCATCCTCCATCCATCATCCTAGACTTGGTTCATCCGAACTCGGTTCCCGTCCGAAGCTACTATTCATCCGAACTCGGCTCCTGTCCGAACTCACATACTCATCCGAACTGGGTTACATCCGAAATCAGCACCTTAATCCGAATCAGTACCATCCAGAGTACTATTCATCCGCAGTCCAGTCCATCCGATTAAAGTTTCCACCTTCAAGATCTTATTCGTTCATATCAGCACAAGAAATCATGTCTCGTGAAACTCTTGTACTCGGATCCGAGAACAGACCACCAGTTCTGTATCCTGATGAGTATGAACAATGGAAGTCCCGGTTCTTAAAAGTTTGTCGGTATGAAACCCAACGGAAACCTTATGCTTCAATCCATATCTGAGGGCCCCTTTATCTACTATCGGGAAATAGCGGCTAGACCCGAGGCTGACCCCCTGTTCTCGCTTCAAAGGTTGAAAGGGAACCCGCAAATGATGCCGAGCGAGACATGCAGCATGCAGATAAGAGGGCTGAATATTTGATCTATCAGGCCCTCCTCACTGATATCTTAGTCGGAGTAGACAACAAAATGTCTGCTAAAGATATGTGGGACGAGCTGGAAGTGCAAATGCTGGGGGCAGATCTAGATGACCGAGCGAAAATTGATGAAGCTAAGGCTAAGTTCACTGAATTCCGAGCCAAAGACGGGGAGTCGCTACAGGCTACATTTACTCGGTTCTGTGCAGTCCTGAATGAATTAAACAAACTGCACATCAAAAAGGACAAGGATGACATAAACATCGAGTTCTTTTCAGCCTTAGCCCCCGAGTGGCAGATTGCATGCCGGGCCACACGAAGAGTCCTGAACATTCCCGAAGTATCGATCAACGTGGTCTTTAAAGAGCTGAAAAAGTATCAGGGTGATGTGGATCAACAGAATTAGATGACAAATCTACTCGCATCTTTGCTGCTATCTGCTAACACCGGCATCAAACCCACTGATTCCCTAGCCTTGATCTCCAACACGAATATTCCCACTGCGTCCTTTGCTCAAGGTTCCTCTTCGTCACAGTACAGATATGCTTATCCTCTGCGTGAGGTAATGGATGAGGAAGAAGCAGTTATTCAAGAACAGATAGCCTTGTGGACAAATCGTCTCCAACAACGACGTTTTTCCAACAAGACTAATAATCAGCTCCGCTACGACACCGGTCCGTGGAGGTACTCAGATGAACGAAGGGATGAAAGACGCGATGATTATCGTCGGGATGACTATCGCAGGGATGACAGGGATGAAAGGAGATACGACGATAGACGCGACTATCGAGATGATCGCCGTTGTGAAAGACGAGACGATAGGCGTGATGATCGTAGGGATGACCACCGAGACTATGATCGAAGGGACGACCGTCGTGATGACCGCAGGGACGACCGAAGGGACGATAGAAGAGAGTATGATCGTCGGGATACAAGGAGAGATGAAAGCCGGGAACCTCGCCGTGCCGACAAGAGGCCGGTGGAGAGACGGGATGAGTGAACGAGAGCCGATGACACGAAAGGTGCCGAAGAGCGTCTCTGTTATAAGTGTGGGAAACCGGGTCACTTTGCTCGGGAATGTAAAAACAAGTTTGACAGGGACGTCGGCTACTATGAACGGAAGTTGGAAGCCGCTAAGAAGCGAACAGATGCCATGGCTCTCGTCGCCCAGGAAGACTACTGGGATGCTGAAGACACCGATGAAGAGGATGATAAGGGAAAGAATTGTTATATGGTTGATCGTCTGGGATTGGATAGCTATGCTACTTCAACTGCTTCAGATTCAGACAATGCAGATGAAGGGGAGACAACGACAAATCCACCAGCATGTCTGATGGCCAGATCCGACGATCCCGAATGTTCATCATCCGATTCAGAGACACGAGAGGTATATTCCTGTTACATTCAAAAGCATGTAAATAATTTATCTGTAAATAGTGAATGTACATTGCACACACATATACTTGATTTAGAAGCTAGGTTAAATGCTGAAACTGAAAAGTGTGTGCAGGCTGAACATCTAGCCCAAACCTTAAAAGAGTCGTCTGAATTATATCAATCAAAGTGGTTAACTAATCATAATGTGATAAAACAGATGCTAATAGAAAAGGTAGATGTTCAGGATAGGAATATAAATCTTGAATATTGTATGGATAGGTTATCTAATGAAAAACTCTCTTTAAAAGAAGAAATATCTGTACTTTCAAAACAATTAGAGACAGTAAGTATGGAAAATATAGACAGTTTAGAAAAATATAAATGATAGAAGAAGAAAGAATAAGTTTGTACTCACGAATAAAGACCCTTGACGATACATTTTTAAAAAGGGGTCAAACTGAACAAACTATTCACTTGAATCAGCCCAAAGAAACTAGGTTTTACCATTCTAAACAAGGAATCGGTTTTAAAAATCCTAAATATTTGGAAAAGGCTCAAAGAGTTTTACCTTTATTTTATGACATGAATTATATGGGAGCTGGACTTAAATCTTTCTTTTTTGAGTCATCAAAATAAGTTTTAACCCAAGAGGATGAGAAACGCGTTGAAAATAAACAAAAAGAAATATCTTTTCAATATGAAGAACTTAACGAGAGTTATCCTTCTAGAGTAACCCACTTTAGAGGAAGACTTCTTGTCACGTTATTCAGAAGCCGAAATGAAAGCAGAACCTGTAAAACCAATTCCTCGTCTTTATATTTCTACAAAAGTTCTTTAACATCAAATTACTGTTTTAGAAAAGGAATTAAAGTCATCTCAAAAGAAAGCACTTGATTTTCAAGAAGCTCTTCTTAAGAGTGAAGAAAAATTGGTAAATCAAAAATTTCAACAATCTGTAGAAGTAATTGTCTACAGAGAAAAATTTGACATGGTTTCTCAAATACTGAAAGATTTATTAAAAGAACCAACAGTTTCTCATCCCACCAAAATCACATTTGTGTCATCCAACAAAGGCAAGACTAAAACTGAAAATTCTTCTATGACTTATAAAGGTGAGTGCTCAAAACCTTTTAAAGCTGAGGTTTCTAAAAAGACTCAGATTCAATCCAAGTCTTCTAAGAAACCCACTCACCAACAAAAAGAAAAATCTGTAAAGTCTAAATCTTCCATGCATACTGACTCTCATCGTTTTGTTCCTACAGATTATGTAAGAAGAGTCCCTAAAACCACCATGCAGGATTTTTCAAGTTTTTTTGTAAAGAAGGCTATAATGTCATTTGAATTTGTTTCTAGAGATAGGATGCCTGTAATCTCAGAAAACAATGTGTGTAACGATGTAACGAATTCTTCTGTTTGTTTAAAGTACTCTTTCAGTGAATTGTCTAATTTATGTCCAACTAGTTTTAGACGTCAAGTTCCTGAAATGAATGTTTTTGTGCCATATCCTGCTAAAAGAATTCACAAAAAGAAAATAAAAATGTTGCATCATCGGCCACAAAGAAAAATGAGACTTGTCCTTTGCCGAGGCCCAAAACCAAAGCAAAGGTCAAAAAGGTCTCAAAAAGTCAAAAACCGAAGGTAATTTCATCGCCTAAGGTTCCAAAGCCTAATAAATCCAATCTTCAATGGATTCCAAAAGGCTATGCATCCGGACCACACACAACTGCTAAATGGATTCCTAAAACTACACACGTGCCATATACACCTGGAACTCCTTCAAAAAGGACCCATATTGAGATGGGTACCCAAAGTTGTGTGATCTTAATGCAGATGGTTCTTGGTTACTTCTGATCAAGACTCGTACTTCAATGAATTGGCTTCTAGTTATCATAGACTAGGACCCGTTCTTCTGCTTGTTGGTTGTGCTTAAATCGACACGTTTGGCTTCTGTGCACACAACTCAGGACCCGATCTTATTTCATCATGTTTTCTGAACATCTCGGTTCAGAACACGGTTTGATTGTCAATAAAAGATGGATGTGTTTGAATGCATATAG
Source organism: Centrapalus pauciflorus (assembly GCA_020465985.1). Classification (NCBI taxonomy): domain Eukaryota; kingdom Viridiplantae; phylum Streptophyta; class Magnoliopsida; order Asterales; family Asteraceae; genus Centrapalus; species Centrapalus pauciflorus. Next base: position 445,496 of record JAANYP010005537.1, read on the forward strand.
TTTTTCATTATATGAATTTATTTGTCTTTCAGGCTAAATCCATCTGGTATATGGATTCGGGTTGCTCCAAGCATATGACTGGGAGAAGAGAATTGTTGTCCAACGTAGTTGAACAATATTGCGGGACGGTAAAATTCGGGAACAACCATCAGGCTCATATAAAAGGATACAGGGACTTAGTCTTAAATAATCTAGTCATCAAGGACGTTGACTATGTTGAGGGATTATCACATAATCTATTTAGCATAGGACAGCTCTGCGATAAAGGACTAGAAGTAACATTTAGGGCTAAGAACTGCAGTGTAAAGAGTATGGATGGCAAAGAAATCTTATCCGGTTCCCGCAACTCTAACCTTTACACCATAGACGTAGCCAAGCTCATAGTTAAGGATAGCATTTGCCTTTTATCAAAAGCCTCTTCAAAAGACTCTTGGTTGTGGCATAGAAGGTTATCCCACTTAAATTTTGACAACATCAACAAGCTGGCTGCGAAACAACTGGTTAAAGGTCTCCCAGAATTACGATATGAAAAAGACCATCTTTGTGGAGCTTGTGAGAAAGGAAAGATGAAACGATCATCTCACAAACCAAAACCCGAACCATCAACGAAAAGAGTATTGGAGTTACTTCACATGGATTTATGCGGACCGATGCGGACCCAAAGCATAAATGGGAAGCGATATGTGTTGGTTATCGTTGATGATTACTCACGATATACCTGGGTTAAGTTCTTGCGATCCAAGGATGAGACAGCTCAAGAAATCATAGATTTTATAAAGAGTGTCGAAACCCAACAGCAACTGTCTGTTCAATCAATCAGATCTGACAACGGCACGGAGTTCAAGAATTCGGTAGTTGAGGGCTTCCTTCGATCCAAAGGTATTCAGCATCAATATTCTGCTGCTAGAACACCTCAACAAAATGGAGTCGTGGAAAGGCGTAACCGTACCCTTGTGGAAGCCGCTCGTACAATGCTAACCTACTCAAAGCTACCTCCATTCTTGTAGGCCGAAGCCGTATCAACAGCTTGCTATACACAGAATCGCGCCATAATCCATAAGCGCTTCCAAAAAACTCCTTATCAACTCTTCCTGAATAAAGTACCTTTTATCAAGTACTTACGTGTATTTGGTTGCAGGTGCTATGTGCTGAATGATAAAGACAACCTCGAGAAATTCAACGAAAAAGCGGATGAAGCGATCTGCACTGGATACTCATCCAACTCGAAAGCTTATCGTGCATTCAATACCCGAACCAGGACATTCAATGAAAGGGTGCATGTCACATTTGATGAGTTGGCTGAACTGGCACCCGACGTTGATCATACAGGACCACGCATTACACAAATGCCTGGAGACTCTTCTACTCATTCTACTTCTTTTTCATCTTCCGATTTAGTTAATTTATTTGATCCCTTTTATGTAGAATTTTTCGGTCCTAACGCTAATGTTTCTAATGTTGTTAATAATGTAGGTAATCCATCCAACAATTCAGCTGCACCACAAATTTTATCCGCTCCATCTTCATCCACATCGTACCCTCATCCATCAACATCTTCCACCACTACTACAAATTGAAGCTAATGCAACACTTTTGATGCAACACTTTTAAAAATTGTTGCTTTTTTATTTAAGTTCACTCTAAAGCAACACATTGACAATAAGTGTTGCATATAATGATTTAATGCAACACTTTTTTTAAAGTGTTGCCATTTTTACTAAAAAATGCAACAATTTTCTAAAGTGTTGCAATTTTTACTAAAAATTGCAACATTTATTTAAAGTGTTGCATATTTCAAAAAAAAAAAATGCAACATTTATAATTAAAAAAATGCAACACATTTTTAAAAACATATAACATTTTTTAAGTGTTGCATTTATAATGAAAAAAATGACATATTTTTAAATGTTGACTATACTGTTTCTTCTTGTTTTGTAATTTTGATTAAAAAATACACACAAAAGTTAAATGTCTGATTTGTTAAGATTAATAAAATACAAGATTAATAGTACATGTTTTATTTTTTATTGCAGTTAGAAAATTGGTTACAAATTTAAAATATCACAAGTATATATATATATATATATATATATATATATATATATATATATATATATATATATATATATATATATATATATATATATATATATATATATATATATATCTCCATCTTTTCTCCATATTTGTCTTCTGATTCTTAGTTATATGCAGATTTTAAATGTATAATGCAGTTAGTGTAACATCCCGGATTTGAGCCTGGTACGTGGATTTAATTTATTGGCTCATTTATTTATTATTATTGCGTTGTTCCAATTAAATTCCGTTTCGTGGATTTGACGTGTCAAAATTGAGTGATACGTGTCTCCGAGCTAATAATTAGCGGATTAATTATCTCCTTGAGATCGTGGATTTAATTGGGTTCTAATGATATAAATTGTGAAAAAGTGATATCGGGTTCAGATTTAGTGGGTTCGGAACCGGCCGAATTATAGATACGTATATATATGTTGAGCTTTCCTCTCCCTTTTCTTCTTATCCCAAGACCCAACCCTAAGCTTAAGTTGTGTGTGTATTTGTGTGAGAGAGTCTCCAGAAGCATTCCTTGAGCTAAAATTAGGTCTTGCTCATCTTCATCATCTTCTTCTTTCTTGAAGCTTTGAGGTAAGATTCTATGGGTTTTTGGTTAAATTTTGATGGATTTATATGATATGTTGAGGAATTGGTTTCTGTAGTATATGGGGTGTTTATATATGAGTTTTTGTGTTTTTGTTGCTAAAATCGAGTTTGGAGGGGTTGAAAACCCCTGGTTCGGCTATGGAGTTCGAAGGGCAGATTCTGCTGTCTGGCAAAAGCGCGGCGCGCAAATGAGAAAAGCGCGGCGCGTAAATCAGTCTGCTAGAAGAATTTTGGTTTAGTTTTATAAAAGAGTTGTGGGTCGTTAATTGGTCGGATTCCTTCGGGATATTATTGAATTGAATTATTTGGGATTTTGGGTCTCGATAGGAGTTCCGAAAAAGGGTTTCGGGGATCGATTGTCCGTTCGGGAATATGTTTCGGGATTAGTTTAATTGTGATAATTATGTTGGATTGAGTTATGTTTGATTGAATTGCGTGGCTATCGAGTTTGTGATAACATGTGAGACCCGTGATGTGTTCAGGTGCTAGCCGATCACGTGCCGAGCCGCATTGAGAGTTCGAGTTTTGATTGCTTTCGGGTATCGGTGAGTACTCGAGTTCTTTTACAAATCGCGCGTAGTCTTTTACGAGTCAGTTATGTGATGTGATATGTGTATATGAGACAGAGATACGGCGCAGGTATGAGTTTCTCTACCCTATACGTGCTATATGTGTTTGAGTTGCAGGTATCCGCGATATGTGATCGCGCAGGCTGACTGTCCCTAACCAGTCACGAGATATGAGGCTGTATATATACGGCAGTGATATTGCCAGGTCGCTCCTGTGCCTATTGAGTAGCTAACCGCTGCTGCGTGCGGCCTGTTAGCTGGGGAACGTGGTCCCCTTTTGAGCAGAGATACGTGTTATGCATCGAGTTGCATATATGTGACGAGATATGTGTGTTGTGTATGTTTTATGTGCTTACCTGCAGAGTCTAACCCTCGCGTACTCACGAGCTGTCCAGCTTATGTTTTCGAGTCTTCTGTGTGTCAGGCAGTCATACCGTGGGACCGCAGTCACAGCTGCAGCAGCCGAAATAGAGATCGGGCAGTTTAGGGTCGTGTATGCTGATTATATTTTGATACTGTACTTCAAGAACTGTTGTCTGTAGTTTGTTTTGATCAGTGTTATGTTAGCTTCCAGTAGTCGGTGTTTATCAGATGATTCAGTATGTATGTATATCAGTTTCAGTCTATGACATGATGGATGCGACTTTCGTGTTAAAGTTTTAATTAACAGTGATTTTCCGCTAATCCTGTGACATGCGCATTAAGACATAATTGCGATATTGCCACCTGTGTATTGTATTGACGTGGCATTTGTGTGAGAAATGTGGGTGTTACAAAAAATAAAAAACATAATTGTTTTATTAGAGACACTACAGGTATGTGTTTATTGTGACTGATTGCCCATTATTCTAGACTATACCTAATACACGTGAGCCTCCTCACTTCTGCTCCCTCCCTCGTCCCTCACGCAGACCACTCACCCCTTCACCTTCATCCACCGCTGCTGCCGCCATAGACCACCGCCGGATTAGACGTTCGCCACCAACAGAGACCGCCGCCGCCCTAGACACTCGCCGCCAGCAGACACCTTCACCTTCTTCGTCCGCAACCGGTATGACCTTAATCTGAATCTTTTTCTTTTTTTTTTTATATCTAAAACTATACGTGATTCATAATACCAGTGAATATATATCGATTTCTTCATGATTCAACATATTTGTGACTATTCGTCGATTTCTATAGATTGATTGTTGAAAGTGTGATTCATCTTGTTGAAATCTCAAAAAAAAAAAAAAAATATAAATTGATGGGTTGAATAGAGAATAATGGTTTGCCAGAGTTTTTTTTTAACTTTTTTTTATCAAAGATTTATGAAATTTCGAAGATTCATCTTGTTGAAATTTCAAAAATCTCAAAGAATGTCATATAAAATGATGGTTGAACAGAGAAAAATGTCATATCTTGTTCAATTTACCAAAAATTCTGTGGAAAGCCAGGAGTAGTTTTGGGTTGGAGCTGTGATTCTTTGGTACTTGTATCGTGTGATGCCTTATCAGGTCAAATTATTGTTGATTACTTTACTGAATTATGAGCCTATAGAGAAGGAGAATTTGTGTTTGTATGGACATCCAAACGAAACATGGGAAGTAACACTGCCAACAGAAGAAGTCCCTTCAGAACTTCCAGAACCAGCTTTGGGGATTAATTTTGCCAGAGATGGGATGCACAGAAGAGATTGGCTGTCGCTGGTGGCTGTGCATACTGATTCTTGGTTGTTGGCGGTTGCTTTCTACTTTGGTGCTCGTCTGAATAGGAATGAAAGGTGCCTTATTCCTCATCCTCTATTTCATACATATATTCTTGAATGTTGAATCAGTACATTCCATGCATACATTCTTGCATATCCATGCCCATTTATATGTGATGTCATATATGTCTTTTTTTTAGTTGTCATTTGCTTGTTTTTTGTCTGTCAAGATCATGGGTCATGATTGAATTAGTGTGATTCTCAGTGAGTGAATGTGCTAACTCCTAACCCGTGCTTCAAAAGTTCATTATCTTTTTCTTAAAAAGTTGCTACGGATGATATCCAGGTTCTTCATTTTTTTCTACAAATACACATGAACATCAAGATATCACCTGCATCAAATTTTATAATTTTGTGAATATTGTGCTTGTGTAGCGCAGATGTTGTGTGAATTCAATATAACAAGCACATCTCTCCCAAACATAAAGGATCCAAATATGACAACTGAGTATATATCAAAATTAACATCATTGTCCTTCGTAGTGCCTTCAACTTCCAAGGATAGGAGGCTCAAAGGATTAAATGTGACCTTCCAATATACGATGTCAGGTGATGACTGGGCATGTTTTGCTAAAATCAGTACAGCGAACAGGTACTATTGATTTGATGTATAACCCCAAAGTCTTTGGCATATCTGGAATTGGTGAAAGTACTGTATGGTTAAGCTATTGGCCAATTGGAAACAAATTAAACATCGGAGATACATTTAATGTTTCTATTAATGTGATGAACAGATTGGAGATACACAGGTGTGGTGCACGCCTTGTGTATGCTTATGATGTAGCATGTGAGACCTTGCAAAGTAACATGAACTGGGCAGAAGTTCTTGGAGGAGATTTTTCTGCATTTCAACTCAGCACAAGAGCATACTATCTTTGTCACTGTGATCTCTTTGGTTTAATGGAGGTTGGTAGATTGACTACTGGTTGGCTTAGCATTTTAGTTGGTGATACGGTTGACTGCACATGTATGTTCCCTTTTGTTAAGTTCTAGTTGCGTGTTCTATTTAAAATTTAAGCTTCAAATTGAGGAAGTATGTTTAATTTTACACATTGTGACATTTTTATAGAGGTACGAGGATGGAGAAAGACCGGTAGACCTCAGCAAGTCAGCAGTCTCATCAATCATTTACAGAATTAAAAACTGTTAAATGCATCATCCATGGTCCCGAATCGGTAAACGTGCTTGCAGTTTTTCTCAATAAGATGAGGGGACTAACAATGATTATTGTATAAATAATTGGGCAATCCATATTGATCCTTATAGTTACAATCTAATCGATAGTAATCAGACTTTTATGCAGAAACATTCTGTGTGTGTGTGACGAAGTGCAGATGAAAAAACAGAGAGAAAAGATGGTTTTTATATAACTAAATTTTTATTAATCACACACTTAATATTTACAACACTTGTCTTCCTATTTATACAAAAGAATTGGTGATAAGATATCTTAACGAACATAACTGCTACAATGATGGGAAACTAAATCTTGACACATTTAAAACATTGCTTAGCATTGGTCCATCCTGTGCTGTGAGTAGTTACTTATATTTCTCTTGAAGTTCCATTAACATGCTTTCCTATTGTTCTATTATTTTTCCTTTATTTTTAGTAATTTTGCTACTTACATAGGTTGCTTGGATGTACACTTAATGTTTGGGGCTTACAGCACAGCAAGAGGCATTGCAATTTCAAGGATGGTTATTAGGTTCTTCTGGAGTGCATTGAGCTCAGTATTTGTAACATATGTATATGTGTAAGTTTACAGTAATCCGCCTCCATTATCATTCCATTCACTTCTATGGTCAATTGCTTTCATCGTGAACATTGAATTTTCCAGAAAAGTATTGGATGAAAGAAATGACAATAACTCAAATTCAGTGTATTTCCGAATATATCTGCTTGTCGTGGGTGTTTACGCCGGATAATATTGTTTTGCCTTTAAATAACTCAAACGGCCCTCCTTAATAATGTAATTTGAACCAGGTTTGCATATCTTTTAGCTATATATTTAATAAATAATGCATGTGTGTTGCAGTTCATCATTTTTGCATATCTTTTAGCTCTACTAGTGATTAATCCTTTCCTTATTTTATCAGCATTAGCATGAATCAGCAGGTTTCTTTGAAAGTTTGTTGTCATTTATGCAATTTCAGCAAAGTTGATTGCTATTCTAGGCAGATTTTTTTGTCAAATTATGCTGGTCTAACGCTCTCTTTCTTATTGTTTTGCTACTACTTTATGTATAGTTTTTTGTCAAATTGCAAGACATACAAATTTCTATTCTTGGTTTATGGAAGGATTCGAGCACTGATGTAACACTCTCTATTCTCAGGTAATTCTAAACTTTAAATATGGTTAAATTACGTAAATAGAGTTTTCAAAATTGATGAAGTTAACAAAAGTCTCATATTTGGCTTTTAAAAGTCAAATAATGAATAAATGAGACTTTAATATACCAAATAACGAAATAGCAATAAATGATGAAATATTTATATAAGTTTGATGTCTTTAAAGGATTTAGGATGTGTTGCAAAAAGAATCATCGAAATCCGACATCACATGAAAGTTCATTGCTATTTTAAACCAACTTTTGGTACTTTAATGCCCAAAATTATGAAATATCAATGAATGATGAAATATGTTTATATATTTGGTCTTTTCTAAGGATTTCAGATTTGTTTCAAAAAGTATCGTCAAAATTGGACGTCAAACGAGAGTTTATTGCTATTTTATGCAAAGAATTGTAGTTTAACGAGTAAAAATACAAATTTACTGTGGGAAGTGTAATATTTTTATAGAAATGTTGTTTTTAGAAGATTTTTAAGGTGTTGTGAAAGTTTCATCGAAAACCGACTTAATTTGGAAGTTTGTTGCCATATTATGCAGTTTCAGGAAAGTTGATTACTATTTTGGGCAGATTTTTTGTGAAAAGTGATCGACAGAAGGAGAGTTGTGCATGATAAGCGGCGGTTTCATATGAAAGAAACTACAAGAAGAGGAATTGAATTTGCATTCCCAAGATTGTAATTTATTTTTTTGTTGTATCGCTTATACATTTGATGATCTTTATTTTGGTTGTAGATGTTAATATACTTGAAATACTTTTTGATATATATGTTATGAAATGATATTATTTTTGTTAAATTGAATTGTAAGTAGAAAATCTATCACGAAGCAATTAAATAAATATTTGTATTTGCATTAAATTTAAAAAATAATGAATGTGTTTCTTTTGTCTAAAAAATATTGCATTTATGTAATTAAAATCAATAATAAAGTGTTGCAATAGATTGATAATGGTGTTGCATTTACATAATGACAACATTTAATAAGTGTTGCATTTGATAAGCAAAGTGTTGCTATAAGTTGGTAACGATAAATTAAATGTGTTGCTTTAAAGTATAAAAAGTGTTGCATTGAAAAGGTGTTGCATTTAGAAAATAAAGGCAACACGTTAAAAAGTGTTGCTTTAGAATATAAAAAGTGTTGCATTTAAAAAGTGTTGCATTTATAAAATAATGGCAACACTTTTGAAAAGTGTTGCATTATCTAGTGAAAGTGTCGCTTTAGACCTAAGGCGATGTTGGCTAAGGTGGCACTACATAAAGTGTCGCATTAGGCCTATAGCAACACTTTTAAGGCCTAACACAACACTTTTCCCATGTTGCTTTAGGTTCATTTTGTAGTAGTGCACTGATACATCCGTAGTTGAATCTACTCCTGAAAGACCCTCGCATATAATGCCAAATATCCTTCCTTCATCTGAACACTCGAAACTCGAACCGGAACCAGTGGTACCATCACTTGATACCATTGACCATGAATCTTCATCCATCCCCACTCTCACCACTGGGATTCCATCCCGAGCACCCCTTCCACACGAGACCAAATGGACCCGAAGTCACCCAACCGATCAAATCATTGGTGATGTTTCAACTGGTGTCCAAACACGTAGGGCGTCTGCTAATGAATGTCTCTTCGCATCATTCCTTAGTATGATAGAGCCACCTCGTGTGGATGAAGCCCTAAAAGACCCAGACTGGATAGTTGCAATGCAAGAAGAGCTCAATCAGTTTGAACAGCTCAGAGTATGTGTGAAGACCACCCCTTACGGGGCAGTAGTCACGAGTCTAGGTCCCACATCATGCAACACGGTATCAATCATAACTAAGATAGAGTAATTAAGTTGCAGAATTATAGATTACAAGTACAAACATATTAGGATTAAGTTTATTACAGTTTACAGTTTTCAAATTAAACTTATAAAAGGTACCATCTAATCTAATATATTACATAATACAATCATATCAAGTCTACCCAAAACCACCACAATTGTCATCTTCCAATCAGTACCGAAGAGTTTGTTGAGTAGTGGTCTGTGAAAGCTTCAAAACTTGGATCTTGAATGACCTAAGAACTTGGTCCAACAGACTTCCCTTTATCTTTTCCTGTAAAAAAAATTGTAAAGTAGCAACTGTAAGCAAAGCTTAGTGAGATTATAGATTTTCAGAATTTCACACATTATCAAGCGGATCAAGGTCTAGCGTGATATGTCTTGACTGCCGCTACAACCCTCATGATTGAGACATAGTAGTCATAGAGTCGGATGATGTTCAAGCCACGCTCACGCTTAAATCGTGGGGATCAGCCACATACTGGGCTAGCTACCAGTAAATCAACATGGCGGAACATCGGAGGGTCATTACCAAGTTCAACAGAACTGGTGAAATAGCATGGTCTAGAACAATAGACCGACAAGGCTAATCAAGCTGAATCAATAAGTCAAATGTCTGATCAATAATGAAAGCTTAAGTCATCAAAGTCATGAAAGCAATAAATCTCATAGCAATATCTGAAATGAACTGTAATGCAATGTCATGTGAAATGATAATCAGATAGCTTTCATGATACACTGGGCATCACCGAACCATAGTGAGCACAGGTCTCAATTTAGCTGATCATATATGAATGTCAAGTAATCTATCATCAACAATATGTCTCAACCGGAAATCTCGCATGAAATGCTGAATATCTATAACTCACAGTTTCTGGGGTCTTTATAAAGCAGATTTATAATCCACCACCTGAATTATCTCAGGATTTATCTTTAAATCTTTTGTCAATCTGATCTTCTGTCAATTCTTTTCAAATCAAGACCCGCTTTTAAATCTTTAAATCAATGTTCAGAGATTAACTGAACCTGTCTAGAATTGTATCATGTCAATCATTATTTCATCAGCTTTTAGCTTTATAACTCATTATTTCATCTGATTCTGTTATCTGATAACTCGTCAATCATTCATTTATTCATATCCTTTGTTTCATTAAATTCTCAAAAGTTCTATATAGATATATATATATATATATATATATATATATATATATATATATATATGTGTGTGTGTGTGTGTGTGTGTGTGTATATGTATATATATATATAACAATATATATATGTATACAATCATTTATTTAATTAAAATATCAAAACTGGACATCCGGGTTCGGATCATCTGAATTCGGACCATCCGGATCTTGGTCATCCGAAATGGCAATCGAATTCGGACCAAGCAGGGTCCGAAACAGTCATCCGAATTTGGGACATGGGGACCGAATTAGGATCATCCGAAATACATAGGATCCGTAGTAAACATTTTATCTGAAATAGGATTGTATCCGAATTTAAGATCAAGACAAGATCCGAAATATGGATCCGAATTCGGTCTACCGAATTCGGATCCTTACTTATATTTTTCCAGAAATTTGTTCTTGATGTTCTTCATATATTCATACGGATTTTTGCAAAAAATTTACTAAACTCACTCATATTAACATGCAACTTAATATATTGATGTATTATCATATTTGAGTTGTTTTTATGCATTTTTTCCCTATCAATAACATCGTATTATGATCAAGATTTGTCCAAAAACTCAATATTTTGTCAAGAACACATTTAATAACAAAATTCTGTTTTTTATTCATTTTTGGACAAATCTAACCACCAATTCTTGTTTCTATCACTTTTATATACTTAATTTCATCATAATCTACTAAAATTTTAGACATGCAACATAAAAATCCATGTTTTAAATCCTTGGTTTCGGTTTCTCACAAAACCGATCCAAACATTATAAAGATCGAAATTATAAGTGAATTTACCTCAAATTCTTTGTAGTTTGATGTTGATTATTGCTTCCTGTAACTTCTTCTTGATTAAATTCCAACTTGATTGCAAATTTATGATGATTTTTGATGAAATTATGAGATATCCGTATAGAGAGAGAAAGTAGAGAGAGAGAGTGACAATCTTTAAATGGTGATTAAATGACCATTAATTTGGTTTATATATTTCATTTTATCATTTTGTGTAATGAACCCACTTCTACTTTTGTATTTTATATCTCTTTTAATTTAATCATCTTTACTAATTTATAAAAATCATATAATTTAATTAAATATTTCATAACTTAATTAAATTACAATTCAAATAATGTAATAAAAATTACATTATTGGCTCAAAATCAGATAACAAAGTTCAAATGAAAGCTACGTTGTTACAGAATGGGCTCCACCACGCACAAACTTCGTCCCCGAAGTTAGCTATGTTCGAACAGACTGGGATAAGTAGTTTTTATAACATTTTCAGATTCCCAAGACTGATGCGAACCCTTGTGGTGTTTCCACTAGACGAGCACCATCTGTATTTCTTTATTTCGAAGCTTTTTGGTCTTAGAGTCCAGAATACATTCCGGCTCTTCAACCACTCGAAGCTTTTCATCAATCTGCAGATTAACATGTGGTATCTGCACTTCTCTTTCATCTGCCAGGCTCTTTCTCAAATGACTAATATGGAATACAGGATGTATTCCAGATAAGTTCGTTGGCAGTTCAAGACGATAAGATTGATTTCCTATCTTTTCCACAATCTTGAACGGACCAATGAATCTCGGAGCTAGCTTGTTTCGCTTTATGAATCTCACCACATTTTTCATTGGGGATACTTTCAGCATCACCCAATCGTTAACTGCAAAACTGATAGATCTGTGTCGATTGTCATAATATGACTTCTGCCTGCTTTGAGCTTCAAGTATATTCCTTCTGACTAGCTGAATCTTCTCATGAGTCAACTGTAGAAGGGCAGGACCCGCTATAGGCGATTCACCTGTTTCACGCCAACAGGTGGGAGTTCTGCACTTTCTTCCGTATAGAGCTTCAAAAGGGGCCATCTTGATCGTTGAATGATAACTGTTGTTGTATGAGAATTCGACCAAAGGCAAGTGGTCATCCCAGTTACCACCCAGATCAAGAACGCAGGCACGGAGCATATCTTCGAGAGTAAGGATAGTACGTTCACTTTGGCCATCTGCATTAGGGTGATAAGCTGTACTCATAGAGATTCGAGTACCCATCCCTTCTTGCAGCGCTTTCCAGAATCTCGAAGTGAAACGGCTATCACGATCAGATACGATAGATTTCGGCACACCGTGACGAGAAATTACTTCTGTGATGTATATCTGTGCCAATATATCAAGAGTATATGTCTCTTTCATCGGTATGAAGTGAGCTGACTTCGTTAATCGATCCACGACTACCCAGAAGGAGTCGTGCTGTCTCTTGGTCTTTGGCAGTTTCGTGACAAAATCCATGGTTATATGCTCCCACTTCCACTCAGGAACTGGCAGTGGTTGCATATCCTCAAAGGGTTTCTGGTGTTCTGCCTTAACCATTTGACATACTCTGCAGCTTTCAACATATAGACCGATGTCTTTCTTCATTCCTGGCCACCAATAATCAGCTTTCAGATCAAAGTACATCTTTGAGCTGCCAGGATGAATAGATAACTTAGACTTATGAGCTTCAGTTAGAAGAGTGTTGCGAATTGAACCATATTTAGGAATCTAGATTCGGTTTCCCTTGAGACACTAAAGTCCCAAATGATTCAGAGATAAGAATTGAAGTTGCCCTTTAAGATTTTCAGAATCGAGATTCTCTTCTTTCAATGCTTCAACTTGGGCAGATCTGATGTCCTCGATAAGATCGGAAGAGAATACAACAGGAGTCAGGGCATAGCAACACTTTTCCGGATATACTTTCCTACTCAAAGCATCCGCGACAACATTAGCTTTGCCGGGATGATATAGGATCTCGCAATCATAGTCCTTGATAAGCTCCAAGGACCAACGCTGTTTCATATTCAGATGCTTTTGAGTAAAGAGATGCTTAAGACTTTTATGGTCAGTATACAGCTGACACTTAGTCCCATAAAGATAATGACGCCAGATTTTCAGAGCAAAGGTAATGGCAGCCAACTCAAGATCATGAGTTGGTGCACTTTTCTCGTAGTGTTTCAATTGCATTGAAGCGTAGGCAATAACTTTTCCTCTTTGCATTAAAACACATCCTAAACCAGTACCAGATGCATCACTGTAAACGACAAAGTCATCATTTCCTTCTGGTAAGGCTAGGATCGGCGCTTGAATAAGTTTCTGTTTTAGAGTTTCAAATGCCTCTTGCTGTTTATCAGCCCATACGAAAGGTGTATTCTTTCGTGTTAGCATCGTGAGTGGCACAGCAATCTTCGAGAAGTATTTAATGAATCGCCGATAGTAACCGGCCAATCCAAGAAAACTTCGATTTTCAGAGGCATTGCGAGGTGTTTGCCATTTCTGAACAGCCTCGACTTTAGAAGGATCGACGGAGATACCTTCGCCAGATATGACATGGCCAAGGAATTGGATATAAAAAGTAATCAAAGTAGATTGTCAAGCTTTTGTCTGAAACAAGGAACGCTTAAGAATAACTCAGGACAATATAAATTATACCTATCTAAGCCAGAATTCGCACTTAGAAAATTTTGCGTAGAGTCTTTCTTTTCTCAGTAACTCTAGCAGTTGTCGCAGATGATTAACATGATCAGCCTCCGTTTTGGAGTAAATTAGAATATCGTCAATGAATACGATAACTGACTTATCCAGCATTGGTCGGCACACGCGATTCATGAGATCCATGAACGCCGCCGGTGCATTGGTCAGACCGAAAGGCATTACGAGAAATTCGTAATGACCGTATCTTGTTCGGAAAGCTGTCTTTGGAATATCCTCATCTCTTACTTTCAATTGATGATACCCAGAACGAAGATCAATTCTAGAGAAGTAGCTTGCTCATTGTAGCTGATCAAATAGATCGTCAATTCTGGGCAGAGGATATTTATTCTTTATAGTGACTTTGTTCAACTCCCAATAATCGATGCGCATACGAAGAGTTCCATCTTTCTTCTTTACAAATAAGACTGGTGCACCCCACGGAGATGAACTAGGTCGGATAAATCCCTTTTCTAACAGTTCTTGCAATTGTTTTGACATTTCCTGCATTTCTGCAGGCGCAAGTCTGTAGGATGCTTTAGCAATTGGAGCCGCACCAGGAACTAAATCAATGCCGAATTCGACTTGGCATTCCGGTGGCACTCCAGAAATATCATCCGGGAATACGTCTGGAAACTCACAGACGACAGGAATATCAGATAAGGATTTCTTTTTGACTTCAGAGATAGATTCAGACGAGACATAGCATAAATAGGATTGATGACCCTTAGACAGATATTTACGAGCTTTCTCAACTGAAATGAAGTAGTGAGCACCTTTTCGCTTCTCGCCTTTTATTTCTAACACTCGGCCGTCTGTAGACTTGATCCTGATGATTCGGCGGTTGCAGACGATCGTAGCCTCGTTATTCATTAACCAGTCCATGCCGATGATGACATCAAATTCTTTCAGCAGAATCGGAATAAGATCGAGGTTGAATACAATATTATTAACGAGCAGTGTGCAATTACGGTATACGGAATCAGCCATAACATAGTTGTTACTGGCTGTCTCAATATCAATCACGACAGGAAGCTTGGATGGAGATTTTGATAATCTTTGTGCAAAAGAAGTCGATACAAAAGAACGAATAGCGCCGGAATCGAATAATACGCGAGCAGGCATAGAATTTAACAGAAACGTACCGGTAACCACGTCAGGGATTTCCTTTGCTTCCTCGGCTGTTATCTGAAATGTTCTAGTCCTTGCGGTTGGCGTTGCAGCTGAACTTTTCATTGTAGATCCTCCAACTGACGATTGTGACTGACCTCGTTGTCCACTACGACACTGATACATGAAGTGTCCTCGTTTTCCACATTTTGCACACCCAAGTCCTCGCTGAGGGCATTCTTCACTGCTGTGACCGATTCTGTTACACGCAAAACAAGTGACGTCATCTGGGTCACACAGCCCCATGTGTGATTTTCTGCATCTCTTGCAGAATCGTGGCTCGTTCGTTAAAGAGTAGGCTTGCGCTTTCTGAGGCGAACTGTATTGTTGGGATTGCTGAGGTTGTGACTTATTTGGCTTAAAGAATCTGCCAAATCTTTGTTTCTTCGGAAGAGATAGACATGTCGGGTTCGCTGATGGAGCGTAGAGCTGATCGCCATACTCTAAATATCCCCTCTCGATCTTTCTGGCCGCTTCAACCATATCTAGATAACTCTTATATTTTATCGCGCTCATTGGGTGTCGATATCTCGGGTTAAGCCCTCCACGGAATCGATTCATCTTTATTTCTTCAGTAGCTACTTGATACGAGGAGTAGCCACAGAGTCGCGAGAATTCATGCTCGTATTCATCAACAGTCTTAGTTCCTTGAGTTAGTTGCATCAGTTGAACCTCCATCTTGTCTCGTTGATCAATAGGACAATATTTCGCATTGAACATGTCTAGGAACTGGTTCCACTCTAAAGTCTGTATTATCTCCTCTCCATATATGCTTCTTTGAGTCTTCCACCAGGCACGACACGCAGACGCATAACTCACCTTTTTCGATTCTAAACAATCAGAAATCCTGAAGATTTCTTTAGTATGACTAATCCAATCCATCGCCTGAATTGGATTTACTGTACCCTCAAAGTTCAGGGCACCGCTCGCTTTGAAATCTTTGAACTTACAGCCTTTAGGCTGCTCAATTTGGGTTTCAGGGTTCGAGTTATCAGAATCAGATTCATTATTCTGGACTTGTTTTTCTTTTCGCTTATTCTTTTTATCATCACGTCTCTTAGCTTCGGCCTCATCTCTGGCCTGAAACTGTTCTTGCATAATCTTATTTTGTTGTTCAGAGTGTTGGGCTAATAGCTGTTGCATCATTTCAACAGAAAATTAAAATCATTTAACTATTAGTTTATAGACTTAGATCTATGTACCCTTTTCCCATCCTAACAGTCTGTACATCCTATCTCAGTTCAAACCACCTAAATGATTGATACATATGTATTGCTTCAGTTTGAGACCAAGTATTACTCACGTACTACTTGATTCACTCAAACTATGGGCTCTGATACCATCCTGTGAAGACCACCCCTTACGGGGCAGTAGTCACGAGTCTAGGTCCCACATCATGCAACACGATATCAATCATAACTATGATAGAGTAATTAAGTTGCGGAATTATAGATTACAAGAACAAACATATTAGGATTAAGTTTATTACAGTTTACAGTTTTCAAATTAAACTAATAAAGGGTACCATCTAATCTAATATATTACATAATACAATCATATCAAGTATACCCAAAACCACCACAATTGTCATCTTCCAATCAGTACCGAAGGGTTTGTTGAGTAGTGGTCTGTGAAAGCTTCAAAACTTGGATCTTGAATGACCTAAGAACTTGGTCCAACAGACTTCCCTTTATCTTTTCCTGTAAAAAAAATTGTAAAGTAGCAACTGTAAGCAAAGCTTAGTGCGATTATAGATTTTTAGAATTTCATACATTATCAAGCGGATCATGGTCTAGCGTGATATTTCTTGACTGCCGTTACAGCCCTCATGATTGAGACAAAGTAGTCATAGAGTCGGATGATGTTCAAGCCACGCTCGCGCTTAAATCGTGGGGATCAGCCACATACTGGGCTAGCTACCAGTAAATCAACATGGCGGAACATCGGAGGGTCATTACCAAGTTCAATAGAATTGGTGAAATAGCATGGTCTAGAACAGTAGACCGACAAGGCTAATCAAGCTGAATCAATAAGTCAAATGTCTGATCAATAATGAAAGCTTAAGTCATCAAAGTCATGAAAGCAATAAATCTCATAGCAATATCTGAATTGAACTGTAATGCAATGTCATGTGAAATGATAATCAAATAGCTTTCATGGTACACTGGGCATCACCGAACCATAGTGAGCACAGGTCTCAATTCAGCTGATCATATATAAATGTCAAGTAATCTATCATCAACAATATGTCTCAACCGGAAATCTCGCATGAAATGCAGAGTATCTATAACTGACAGTTTCTGGGGTCTTTATCAAGCAGATTTATGATCCACCACCTGAGTTATCTCAGGATTTATCTTTAAATCTTTTGTCAATCTGGTCTTCTGTCAATTCTTTTCAAATCAAGACCCGCTTTTAAATCTTTAAATCAATGTTCAGAGATTAACTGAACCTTTCCAGAATTGTATCATGTCAATCATTATTTCATCAGCTTTTAGCTTTATAACTCATTATTTCATCTGATTCTGTTATCTGATAACTCGTCAATCATTCATTTATTCATATCCTTTGTTTCATTAAATTCTCAAAAGTTCTCTATATATATATAACAATATATATATATATATATATATATATATATATATGTATACAATCATTTATTTAATTAAAATATCAAAATTGGACATCCGGGTTCGGATCATCCGAATTCGGACCATCCGGATTGGGTGATCCGGATCTTGGTCATCTGAAATGGCAATCTAATTCGGACCAAACAGGGTCCGAAACAGTCATCCGAATTTGGGACATGGGGACCGAATTAGGATCATCCGAAATACATAGGATCCGTAGTAAACATTTTATCCGAAATAGGATTGTATCCGAATTTAAGATCAAGACAAGATCCGAAATAGGGATCCGAATTGGGTACCATCCGAATTCGGTCCTACCGAATTCGGATCCTTACTTATATTTTTCCAGAAATTTGTTCTTGATGTTCTTCATATATTCATACGGATTTTTGCCAAAAGTTTACTAAACTCATTTATATTAACATGCAACTTAATATATTGATGTATTATCATATTTGAGTTGTTTTTATGCATTTTTTCCCTATCAATAACATCGTATTTTGATCAAGATTTGTCCAAAAACTCAATATTTTGTCAAGAACACATTTAATAACAAAATTCTGATTTTTATTCATTTTTGGACAAATCCAACCACCAATTCTTGTTTCTATCACTTTTATATACTTAATTTCATCATAATCTACTAAAATTTTAGACATGCAACAAAAAAATTCATGTTTTAAATCCTTGGTTTCGGTTTCTCACAAAACCGATCGAAACATTATAAAGATCAAAATTATAAGTGAATTTACCTCAAATTCTTTGTAGTTTGATGTTGATTATTGCTTCCTGTAACTTCTTCTTGATTAAATTCCAACTTGATTGCAAATTTATGATGATTTTTGATGAAATTATGAGATATCCGTATGTAGAGAGAGAAAGTAGAGAGAGAGTGAAAATCTTTAAATGGTGATTAAATGACCATTAATTTGGTTTATATATTTCATTTTATCATTTTGTGTAATGAACCCACTTCTACTTTTGTATTTTATATCTCTTTTAATTTAATCATCTTTACTAATTTATAAAAATCATATAATTTAATTAAATTACAATTCAAATAATGTAATAAAAATTACATTATTGGCTCAAAATCAGATAACTAAGTTCAAATGAAAGCTAGGTTGTTACAGTATGGCGGTTAGATCCCAAACCAAAAGACCGAACAGTTATCGAAACAAAGTTGATCTATAGGAACAAACGAGATGAGAACGGCATTGTGATAAGGAATAAAGCGAGATTTGTTGCCAAAGGCTATCGACAACAAGAAGGGATAGATTATGACGAGACCTTCGCTCCAATTGCACGGATCGAAGCTAATAGAATCTTCTTGGCGTACGCGGCACACAAATACTTCAAAGTGTACCAGATGGACGTCAAGACAACCTTTCTTAACGGTGAACTTAACGAAGAGGTGTACGTTGAACAACCACAAGGATTTGTTGACGCACATAAACCTGACCATGTTTATGTGCTAGACAAGGCCCTCTATGGTTTAAAACAAGCACCTCGCGCATGGTATGATAGTCTCTCAAATTTTCTTATCTCAGCTGGTTTCAGCAAAGGTGTGGTGGACACAACTCTGTTCACGAAAAAGGAAGGCCCACACATAATGCTAGTACAAATATATATCGACGACATTATATTTGGATCTACTGACAGTAATTTCTATAAGGATTTTTCAGCCCTAATGGAGTCCAGGTTCGAGATGAGTATGATGGGGGAAATGAACTTATTCCTCGGATTACAAGTCAAACAACTTGAGGATGGAATTTTTGTGAACCAGTCGAAATTTACTCTTGATATTTTCAAGAAGTATAAGTTAGACTCTTGCACGAGTATCGCAACTCCCATGGCCTCCAACTGTAAGTTAGACACTGATCCTTCTGGGAAAAGTGTCGATAATACAACTTACAGAGGGATGATAGGATCCTTACTGTATCTGACTGCTAGTAGGCCTGATATAATGTTTTCAACATGTCTTTGTGCTCGCTTTTAGGCCGACCCAAAAGAATCACACCTAACTGCGGTAAAACACATTTTTCGTTATCTTAAGGGTACACCCGATCTTGATCTTACTGCCTTTTCAGATGCTGATTTTGCAGGTTGTAGAGTTGACAGGAAAAACACGTCGGGAGGAATACAGTTCTCGGGAGACAGACCGGTGAGTTGGTCCTCCAGAAAGCAGAATTGTGTCTCCACATCCACAGCTGAAGCTGAGTATATAGCAGCTGCAAGCTGTTATTCTTAAGTGCTGTGGATGAGAACACAATTACGCGATTATGGATTCTCACTCACCAATATCCCAATTTACTGCGATTCTCGAAGTGCAATTGCCATCTCTTGCAATCCCGTGCAGCACTCTCGAAAAAAACATATAGATTGTTAGGCACAAAAAGGCCTCAGTCAAACCTGTTCTACATCTGAGGGGGAGATTACTAATCAAACATGTTGATGTATTTGAAGGTTGAATTTAAGGCCTGTTATATGCCTTATTGAAACCTGAAAATGATTTGCAATATCAGTCTAAAGCTGTTCTATGTGTTGCATGTGTTGCAACTAAGACAGTTTGTCCAAGCTGCTCTGTCTGCTGAACAGGCTGGACATAAACTGTCTACGCTGCTCTACACTGGTGAGCAGCTTGGGCATTTTTCAAGTGTTCTGTTCTTTGTGAACAGAACCTGTTCTTTGTGAACAGGCTAAACACTTTATGGAATACGTTTCCAAGTCATCATGTATTGTCTTTGGCTACAAGATCAGTTTACAAAGTCGAAGACAAAGTGGAAAACAGAACTGCTCAACCTGCCCACGCTGTTCTGTAACATGAAGACAAAAGGTTATTTGAAAAAGGGTGACAGACCTTTTTCTTATATCAAAATAGGCCTTTACAAGGAAGAAAGACGCAAAGTTGACATTCTTAAATTGGTTAAAGGCAATGCAACAGTAGACAAAGTGAAAAGACAAAAGTTCTGCACATGTGAAGACAAGTCTGCTTTTCAGAAAAGTGCAGAAAAGTTATGTTGTCTTTTCAAACAAGACTTCTCCTTTTTCATTCCGTCCAATGAAGAAGTTTCTCTTAGATCCTCTGAGTGCGTATAAAAGGAAGCTTCTAAGGTCAGAAAGAAGGTAAGCCAAAAAGCTAAGTGCTGAAGCCAAGAGTGAACGTGCAAGTACATTCTTCATGCATGCAAGCCTGCCTGTGTAATACAGTTTGTAAAGTCTATCACTACTAGATCTATCTAGACGCGGATCCGTGAACGAGTGCGGAATCCTCGTTGACGGTTAGACGGACAACTCTCAACCAACGGAACACGGAGACTATTAGACGCTGAACGAACGACACACGAACGATCCTACGTACTAATTCTCTCCGAAACGGCACTCACCTAGCTGATAAACTCGAGATCGCCCTTTGCTTAATCCCTCACGAATTCTGCAAAAAGTCTGCTAATGACTCGAGTCTATCCCTAATTATAGACCCTGATTCGAGTCTGTTGTGGGCCAAGCTCGAATCTGGCCCAAGGCCCATTCGAGTCTGTCCATATTGACAGTCTCGAATCTAGCCCATTCGAATCTAAGGTCTCATTCGAATCTATCTCAGATTCGAATGTATTCCCTTAAGTAATTCGAATCTAGCCAAAATACTTAAACTCTTAAGTGATAAAACTTATGATATTACCTTATGATTGATTTTATCTTTGAACTTTATGTTTGAACTTCTTGTAATACGTTACATCAAGTTCAAACATACAAACACTAATAAGCATCAATCATATATAATATATATATAGCAAACACATGCTAAATCATAATGTAAGACCACTTAGACTGCTATCGTCACACGGGATGTACCAACACAGTTTCTTTGTGTATAAGCTGTTCTACATAAGCTGTCCCTCTAAGTCTTGTAAACACAGTGAGTGCTTCTTAGTGAGTGTATTCATTGTAAACTAGTTTGAGTCTGTCTTAGACTAGTGAACATACTGTTGTATCTGTCATCTCAGCTTGAACCTTTCCGCATTCAAGCTTGTTTGTAATTAACATTTGTTAATAATACATACAAACATTGAGAAAATTGTGTGTAGTTTTTAAATAGCTGTATTCACCCCCCCTCTACAGCTTAAAGCTATATACTTTGGGAACCTCTCGGGACCTACAACTGGTATCAGAGCAGTTTAGAGTGTGTGTCATTCTAGATCTCTCATTTTCCCAAGTTTCCATGGACAACAGTGCTGCAAATTCCTCATACTATGACAATGGCTCGATGGGCAAACCTCCAAAGTTCAATCATCAGAACTTTTCTGGTTGGAAGTGCAGAATGATGCTCTACCTAGAGAATCTGGATGTACAACTACCAGAAATTGTAATGGAGGGTCCTTATGTGCCAACCTCTGTTACAACAATAACTCCTGCTGTTGAAGGAGCAGCTCCTGAGATCAGAACATTTGAGAAAGCGAAAGTTCAATGGTCTGATGAAGACAAAAGATTGGTGGCTCTTGATGCAAAGGCCAGAAACAATCTAGTCATCTCCTTTCCTGATGATGTGTTCAAACAGGTTGAGAAGATGAAGACTGCTAAGGAGATGTGGGATACTTTGTGTACCGTCTATGATGGACCCACAATCACACTGGATAACAGGATTAACAATCTTGTTAGACAGTATGAACTCTTCTTTGCAAAACCAAAGGAGACTCTCACAGAAACCTACACCAGGTTTACTGCTCTTGTGAATGATCTCAAAGCTGTTGGGATCACTAAGGACAGCCTTACTCTGGTGAATAAGTTTTTGGACATCCTCCCTGAAGAATGGAATTACTTTTCAACAATTTTAAGAAATTCAGGAACAATCAGAAGTATGGATCTTGTCAACTTGTATGGATCTTTACTAAATGATGAACAGTCAAGGCAACAGAAGAGAAATGCCTTGGAGATGTCTAAAAGAGGTGCAGCCTTTGTGGCTAATGTGAGGCAGTCTGTGAGTCAGGTGAGTGATGTGTTCACTCAACCTGATCAACAGGATGATGACAAGGAGGAAGTGTCAGATGAGGAAGATAATGCAGATATTGCTGAACAGGATGATGAGCAAATGATAGCTATGCTTGTCAAAAGGTTCAACAAGAAAAGGTTTGGAAGAAACATGCTGCAAGGAAGTTCAGGTGCTGGCAAAAAGAAGGCATTTGATAAATCCAAGGCTGAGTGTTTCAAATGTGGCAAAACTGGTCATATAGCTGCTGACTGTGTGTCAAAAGCTGTTGGTCAGTCATCCAAACCATACAAGACAAACAAGGATGATGGTTATAGGGTTAAGTACCTTATGGCCATGGCTAAGCTGAGGAAGTTGGAAAACTCAGTGGGTTCCAACCGCCAAAAGGGACTTATGGCAGAGACTTGTGATTGGGAGGAATCTGATTCATCATCTGATGAAGAAGACAATCAATGTCTGATGGCCAACACTGATGTCCCATCAACAAGCAGTTTCAAACAGGATATGGCTGAAGCTGAAGCTTTCAGCAGCTTAGAGAACTGGAATCCTACAATGATGTATAAGGTACAAAATTTTATGGCTTACAGTTCTGAAGAAAAGATTAAGATGTTTGAATATATGCTAGTTGATTTGAAAGCTGCTGTTGAGAAGCATGATGCTTTATTATCTGAAATCTCCAAGCTTAAAACTGATCTTAAAACAAAATCCAGTAAACTGGACAGTTTCCATAAGTTGGAAACTGAGCTTGATGAATTAAAACACATCAACTCTATTTTACTGGAAGAAAAGAGAGAAACAGATATAAAGCATGCTAAGCTTCAAAAGATAGTTGACTCTTGGTGCCAATCTGCACAAAAAGTCAGCCATTGTATAAGTCAACAGATCCCTGCACAAATTCAAGCCTATCTTGGAGGGGATCTTGATACAGCAGCTTCCATTGTTGAGATTAATAATCTGAAAGAAGATTTATCCACTCTTGGTGAGCTTCCAAACACTTTTGTTCAAAAAGTGAATGGTAAACTAATTTCAACAAACAGGTTTGTCAGGCCTCAAAATTCTGACAGCTCGTGTGAACCTAGCTCAAAAGCTGGTGTTGGAATATGTTCTCCATCAATCCAGCCTGCTAAGTGCTCTGCTGATTCACACAAGCAAAAGAGAGGAAAACATGTCCAAACTACAGCTGTGGATACTAAACCTGTTGACAAAACAGGTTCTGTGTCCAAAGCTGATGGTAAAAGATATAATAATCATTTTGATGCTAAACATTTTGAAAACAAGTTTTCAAAAGTTAAGCAGTCTGTTTTCAACAAAGACAAGTCTCATGTTGAAAGCAAACCTGTTGTGATTTCTAATAAGTTTACTAATCATAGTGGTAAACTGGTTTTACATGAAAATAAGTTTTTCAAAACCAGAAACAATGATTATGTTGATAGGCAGCATAAATCACGTCTCAGTAGTGACAAAGGCAAAGCCATTGCTCAACCTGAGAAACATGGGAATAAGTTTCCCAAACCTGTGGAAGTTCAAAAGCCAATTAAGCTTCCTGTCTTTGACATTTGTCCTCCTAAAAGGAGGAAAGAAGAGACAAACAAAGCTGTGACTTTTGAATCCTCCACTCAAGCTGTTGATTCATCAAATAGTAATAAAGTTGCAAAACCTGCTAAAAGAATCAACAAAAATAACTCAGAATGTGTTTCTGAAAGTTCTTCTTCCAAAAATACTAAAAAGAGAAAATGTTATAAATGTGGGAAGAAGACACATCTGGCCAAAGAATGTCCTGAACCTGAGGACATGAGGCCTGTTGACTTGGATAGTTCTCTCACAGCTGTTACAAGCAGTGTTGGAAACATCTCAGTCAATAAAAATGGTATCCAAGCTGATACCATTCAAATTGGGAATATTAGTGTGGATATTATGAGTCCATCAACAAATGTTGATGAAGTAGGAGAACTCATCTCTGTGATGAGTTCCCCTAAAAATGACTAATATTTCTCTTATCACTCTGCAGGAAAAACAACCTTCCCAGGTTTGGTACTTGGACAGTGGCTGCTCAGGGCACATGACAGGTTGTAAAGAATTGCTGAGTGATCTCAGGCCTGAAAAAGGGCCAAAAGTCACATTTGGTGACGATGTACAGGGATCCACTGAGGGATATGGAACTCTTAAAGCTGGTGCTGCAGTATTCAAAAGAGTAGCCTATGTGGTTGGGCTAAAACATAACCTTGTTAGCATAAGCCAACTGTGTGATGCTGGCTACAAGGTTAACTTTGATGAGCACCTGGGTTACATATTGGATCCCCAAGGCAAAGTTGTGCTATGTGCTCAACGAAAGAAAGGTGTATATGTTGTGGACATGCAATCTGCTGATTCCACAACTGAAACCTGCTTTCTCACAAGAACAAATGCAGACTTAAACTGGTTATGGCACAAAAGGCTGTCACATCTGAACTTCAAGAACATCAATAAACTCTGTAAGAAAGAGTTGGTGACAGGTTTGCCCTCTATAACCTTTGCTAAAGATAAACTCTGCACAGCTTGTGAAAAAGGCAAGCAGAGGAAAACATCTTTTAAATCCAAACATAATTTTTCTATTGATACTCCACTCTTCTTAATCCACATGGACTTGTTTGGACCTGTAAATGTCCCAAGTCTAGGAGGAAGAAGATACACTCTAGTAATGGTTGATGAGTTCTCCAGGTACACATGGGTGATCTTTCTGAAGAGCAAAGGAGAGGCTGCTAGAGAAATTATTGGATTTGTGAAAAAGATGGAGATGCTGAACTCTGCTCAAGTGAAGCAGCTTAGAAGTGATCATGGTACTGAATTCAGAAACAGTACTCTTGAAGACTTCTGTGAAGAGAAAGGAATTACTCAAAACTTTTCAGCTGTAAGAACTCCACAACAAAATGGAGTTGCTGAAAGGAGAAACAGAACTCTTATTGAAGCTGCTAGAACCATGCTGTGTGCATCAGGTTTACCTTCATCATTCTGGGCTGAAGCTGTCAACACTGCCTGCTTCACTCAAAACAGATCCTTAGTGGTAAAAAGGTTGAACAAGACTCCTTATGAGCTGCTCAAAGGAAGGAAACCAAATGCCAGTTACTTCCATGTGTTTGGGTGTCCCTGCTTCATTATGAATCAGAGGGACCAACTGACAAAGTTTGAACCTAAAGCTGATGAAGGTGTGTTTGTTGGCTACTCTGCTATCTCTAAAGCCTACAAAGTATACAACAACAAAAGAAAGGTGATAGATGAATCTATCAATGTCACATTTGAAGAGTCCAAGAATGCTTCTACCAAAGCTGTTGCTGAATTAGTTTCAGGAGAACTTAATTTTGATGATCTGATGCATTCAAACAATGAAGAGGACTCAAAAGCTTCCACTACACCCAATGTGGAACCTGTTAATTATGATGGACATGATGATGATTATGTCAATACATCCTGTGTGAATAAATGTACTGACTTAATTACAACTGCATGTCCTGAACCTATCAATGCTGATTTTCCCAGTTCCTCTGCTGATATCTTCAACAGCGGTCAGACATGTTCAACAAGTGAGCAGGCTCAAGACAACAGTGTGTCTGAAAATCTTGAGAACTGTTCAACAGGACCTGCTGAAGATGTTAACAACTCAGGTGAATAATCATTGAAAAATGATCCTAAGTGGATCAGGTGTCACCCCAATGATCAAATAATTGGTGACATCAACAAAGGGATACAAACACGGTGGGACAGCTTAGGGAACTTTTGTATGTTCTCTAGCTTTGTTTCACTAATGGAGCCAAAGAAGGTTGATGAAGCACTAAAAGATGCTAATTGGATCACTGCCATGCAAGAATAGCTTAATCAGTTTGAGAGAAACAATGTATGGAAGCTGGTCCCTGCTCCTAAAGGTAAAACTATAATTGGCACGAAATGGGTTTTCAGGAATAAGATGGATGAGCAAGGTCATGTCATTAGAAATAAGGAAAGACTGGTTGCTCAGGGCTACAGACAGGAGGAAGGAATTGATTATGATGAAACATTTGCTCCTGTGGCCAGGCTAGAAGCAATTCGTTTGTATCTAGCCTACGGTGCTCATAAAAGCATTAAGGTATTTCAAATGGATGTGAAGAGTGCATTTTTAAATGGGAAGCTGCAAGAAGAAGTTTATGTCAAGCAGCCTCCAGGTTTTGAAAATGAACAACATCCAGGTTTTGTCTATAAGTTGGACAAAGCTCTCTATGGTGTCAAACAAGCCCCTAGAGCCTGGTATGACACTCTTACTGTGTTCCTTATGAGCAATGGGTATTCCAGAGGTAAAGTGGATACTACACTGTTCATAAAGAAAGTGAAATCTGACATTATGCTTGTTCAAATTTATGTGGATGATATAATATTTGGTTCTACTAATGAGCAGTTGTGCAAGAATTTTTCATTACTCATGAAATCCAAGTATTAAATGAGTATGATGGGAGAACTTACTTTCTTTTTAGGATTACAGGTTAAACAAATCGCAACTGGAATTTTTATAAATCCAAGAAGGTACACTTTAGATCTATTGAAAAAGTTCAAATTTGATCAAAGTTCTCCTATTAAAACCCCAATGGCAACTAATGTAAAATTGGATGCTGATGCCAGTGGCAAAGCTGTTTCAGTAACAGTTTACAGAGGCATGATTGGGAGCTTGCTATACTTAACTGCTAGTAGACCTGATATTATGTTTGCCACCTGTGTGTGTGCTAGGTTCCAAGCTGATCCAAAGGAATCTCATCTAGCTGCTGTTAAAAGAATCTTCAGATACCTGAAGGTTACACCAGGTTTGGGTCTTTGGTATCCCAAAGACTCTAGCCTTGAACTAACAGGTTATTCAGATTCTGATTTTGCAGGCTGCAGGCTAGACAGGAAAAGCACAACAGGTGGATGTCAACTCCTTGGTGGTAAGTTGATAAGTTGGTGTAGCAAGAAGCAGAACTCTGTGTCTACTTCTACTGCTGAAGCTGAGTACATTGCTGCTGGAAGCTGTTGTGGACAGATTCTATGGATGCAGCATCAGCTTGAAGATTATGGTCTTGTGTATAGGAAAATTCCTATTCTGTGTGATAACACAAGTGCCATAGCCATTTCCAACTATCCAGTATTTCATTCTAGAACAAAGCATATTGAAGTCAGACATCATTTCATCAGGGATCACATTCAGAAAGGTAATGTGGAGGTAAGTTTTATTTCCACAAATGAACAGCTTGCAGACATTTTCACCAAACCTCTGGATGAAACAAGGTTTAATTACCTTGTCAGCAAGCTAGGCATGTTAAACAAGAGTGACTAAGTGTTTCTCAAAGGTCTAAGAGTTTGTGTGTTTCACACTGCTCAAGTTTCTCAGAACAGGTTATACATGTTCTGTACTTAGTCATTTGTCTGAAAAACTTGAACAGCTTGAGCATACAACAGACTGAACAAAAACAGTTTATTCGTCCAGCCTGCTCTGATGGTCCAATCTTCAACTTGTCCATTTCTTCACACTGTCTTACAAGCCATTGTCTTGTAACCTGTTCAACTATTGAACACAACCTGCTCTTACAAAAGAGAGCAGGCTGGAGGAACAGTTTGAATAATGAACAGCTTGAAGATTGAACAGCTTGTGATGACCTTGGTCATCACAGGGTTGACCAACAGCTTAGACCAAAAATTTTAATTACCTTTCTTCAAACTTAAGTTACTTAATTAATGTTTTATTTAACTTAATTACTGCGGAGAATGTGGATTACGTGTGTAAGTGATTAAAAAGGACTCAAGTGGTCTGACAAACGGTCTGACATGGACAACCGTTCCGTTTTTCGTTAACGACTTTTTCAAATCAAACCGCCCAAAACCTTCTCTCTCATACACACTCACTTTCAAATCCTATAAATACCAAACTACTGTTTCATCTTCCTCATCATTTCTAGAAATCCTCAAGAACCCTAAAAATCGACTAAGTGTCTTTTGCTTCTCCGAACCTCAAAACTTCCCAAATGGCTCACAGACCTAATCCCTTTCTTCCAGTGTTCGTTAGTGATGATGTTGTCAAACACTCATCAGTCACCACAATGCTGACCATCAAACCCACAAACTACGTTGCAAACCTTACTATTCCCAAAAACTATATTGGGAAAGGTTATGATCAAATGGTGGAGTTTCTGCAACTTCTGTTGGTACATCCTGTGTGACGATAGCAGTCTAAGTGATCCTACATTGTGATTCTAGCAAGTGTTTTGTTATATATGTTTATATATGGTTGACATTTATTAGTGTTTGTATGTTTGAACTTGATGTAACGTATTACAAGAAGTTCAAACATAAAGTACAAAGATAAAACCAATCATAAGGTAATAACATAAGTTTCAACACTTAGTTGTTTATGTGAAATGCTAGATTCGAATCATATAAGGCTTGGCATTCGAATCTGTGATAGATTCGAATGAGCCCAGATTCGAGAGTGTCATTGTGGACAAACTCGAATGGGCCTTGGGCCAGATTCGAGTTTGGCCAATAACAGACTCGAATCAGGGTCTATAATTAGGGATAGACTCGAGATATTATCAGACTTTTTGCAGAATTCGTGAGGGATTAAGCATAAAGCGATCTCGAGTTTATCATCAGTCTTAGTGCCGTTTCGAAGAGAATGTAGGATCATTCGTGTGTCGTTCGTTCAGCCTCTGATAGTCTCCGTGTTTCGTAGTTGAGAGTTGTTTCCGTCTAACCGTTAATGAGGATTCCGCACTCGTTGACGGCTCCGCGTCTAGATAGATCTCGTAGTGGTAGACCTTACAAGTGGTATCAGAGCCTAAGGAGTGTTCTTGGTGTTCTTTGTGTTCATCTAGATACATTCTAGGTTTCTTGACGCTAGTTGGACGGTTTTTCTCTCAAAATCGTGTTTTCAAGCTTAGCAAATTCTTATTCGGAAAATACTCTGTGGTTTTTCACGTTTTTGATCGAAACCATTATTTTTCGTTAGAAAAATACTGGTTTAATCTGCAAAACGTAAAGAAAACAAAGTATTAGTCGTTTTTCGAGTTTGCGGCGCTCGAATCTAATAGGGGTAATTAGGGTTACACTTAGTCTCGAGTCTAACCAAAATCCACTCCTTTCGAGTCTAATTCAGAGAGTTTCGAGTCTATTTCGAGTTTGTGCTACATTCGAATAGGATCTCGAGTCTACTTAGTTTCGAGTTTAATTCGACTTTAGTTTAGTTTCGATTAGGGTTCGAATCTGCTGGAATCTCGAGTTTGTCTGACCTTCGAGTCTAGTGTCTTTTCGAATCTGACTTACTTTCGAATTTAATTGAATTTCACCACTTAATCAAATTTAATCCCAAATAAATTGGAATCTAATTATATTCGAATCTATCTAGATTCGAACGAATTAATTCAAATAAGTTTCGAATTAAATTAATTAAGTTCATATTCAATTAATTCCGAAAAGATGTCAAATCTTCAAAAATTCTTAGAAATGGACCACGAGGTCGGGAAGGCAAACGCTCCGCCTAAGCTGATGAAAGTCGAAGATTATTACTGGTGGAAAGATCGGTTTACCGATTTCGTGCGTTTTAATGACATGCGCAAGTGGGTTTGTATCGACGAAGGATATATTCCACCAGTGTCAGAAGTTGAAGGCCGTCAGAAAGTCTTGTCATACCAAATGATGAAGGAGGATGACAAGAAATTGTATGAAGCCGAAAACAAAGCTTTCTCACTAATCCGCATGGCTTTGCCTCAGGATATACTGCACACATTTAGGACTCAAAAGACGTCAATAGAACTTTGGGAGTCTCTAGAGAAGAGGTGTGAGGGTAATCCTAGGGTTCGTAGAAAGCGTACTGAGCTGTTAAAACAACAGTTTGCAATTTTCAAGGCGTTAAAGGATGAACAATTGGATGATATCATCACCCGGTTCTATCATCTGTTGATGGAACTTGAAAGTCACGGGATTGAGTTTACTGACACCGACAAGAACAACAAGCTTCTTGATGCCTTACCAGCCAAATGGGCTATGTATGTGGCAATGATCAAGCTGAACGAGGACAAGTATTACACTCAATCTCTGGATGACATTGTGGGAACGTTGCGGGCATATCACTTCGAGCTACTGAAGGCGGAAACTGATTACGAACAAGTCCAGAATCCAGCAATGTATTTTGGAAAGACAACAAAACCTTCAGTGACAGCTGAACCGAAGACTGCTACAACATTTTTCACCAGAGAAACGTCGTCACCAGCAGAGACTGATGACACATTGAATCGCACGTTCTTAGGATTAGGAAGATCGGAAGAACCGCTACCTCAAGTACAACAACCATCTACATCTCAGAGCTATTCGAAGATGCCAATGAGCGCAAAATCTGCGGAAGAACATTTGAATCTGCTTGCTTCTTTTGTGGCCGCGTACGGAAATTGTGTTCAAGGGAAGATTAACGATCCTGCTCTCTGGGATGAGGACTACGATCAGGTCGATCCTGATGACCTTGAGGAAATGGATCTTAAATGGCAACTGGCCATGGTAACCCAGCGGGTTAAGAGATTCATTAAAAGAACTGGGAGGAATCTGCAGATGAATAACAAGGGGATAGGATTTGATAAGTCTAAGGTAAAATGCTACAACTGTCAAGGACTGGGACACTTCGCCAGGGAGTGTCAGAGACCGAAGGTGGAGACATACCAAGGACAGAATCAGCATCAGGGACAGTTCCAAAATCAGTCCCAACAACGATACCTTCCAAGTTCATCATATGGTCAAGCCAACCTAGAGGGTCTACTATCCAATGTCACTTCAGACAGACAGCTAGATGGTACCTACGACTGGAGTTCACATCCTGAGTCGAATGCTAGGGCCTTCATGTCTGAAGTTACAGAAACTGGGTGTGATGGGGACGAGCAGACCACACGGGACAGCAATCCGATGTGGGTAGAGAAGGCGAATGATCAGACAATGCTGGAGTTTGCTGCTCAGATGGCCAACGTGGAATCTGATAACTCTAAGGTTAGTCTGACTTACTCTCTTTTTCGTGAATTATGTGCGTTGTGTGTTAATTATAACGATAGGTTAAATCTAGTGTTAGAATCACATAAAACCATAACTGCTCAAAATGAGAATTTAAAAATTGAAAATGCTAGCCTAAATGATATCAAGCAAGATCTTAAAGAAAAACTTAAGGCTGATGCTCAAGACGTAATAGTTCTAAAAGACAAACTGAGTGAGCAATGTGTTAGGATAGAGCTTATGTATGAGCACGTAGAGGCCTTGACCAAAAGTCTTAAGGACATAGACATAGAGCTAGCTGAAACAAAGGTTAAGGTAGCAGAGGTGAATAGCAAGTTGTAAAAGTTTAGGAATTCAAGCCTAAACCTAGGGAAAGTTTTAGATGCCCAAAGACAATCTAAGAAGCCCGTAGGTCTAGGATTTCACGAAATTCCTCCACCTTTCAATGCAAACTATGTGCCTCAGCCTCAGGAGAACACTGACAAATCAGTAGACTTAGAGGACCTACCTACACCGACACCAGAGCCTATAGTGGAATATACACCTAAGGTGGCTGACTCAACCGTCAAGGTTAAGAAAGTCAAATTTGTGTCTTCCTCCAGTGAAACACCTGCAGGAAAACAGAAAATTGCTTGGGCTGATCAGGTCGATGAGCCAGTCGCCATAGATGTACCAAAGGAACTAGACACTAGTGAGACACCTACATCTAAGGGAACACACAAAAAGTCCATAGATAAGATGTCTTGCTTCAGATGTCACGAGAAGGGGCATGTTGCTTCTCACTGTCCGCTTAGGAAAGCCGATGTTGCACCTAAGACAGTGACTCCAACACCTGCTAAGCCCTCAACCAGTGTGGCAAGCACCAGTAGTTCTCAAAGTACCGAAAAAGCTGTGCAGGCCGCACCCAAACAAGTTGTGAAAAACACACCGGCTAAGGTTGGATCAAAGGAAGTGATTAGGAAAAATTCACCGAATCGTGTCATTAATCAATCTAGGTCAGCACCACAACAAGTCTATAGGAGCACAACACCTAGCAGGTCACACACTCCAGTTAGGTCTCATACTCCAGTTAGACAATATGCACCGGTTAGAGCTCAGGGATCACAGTCCGAAATGCCATATAATAGGAATTATTCTAAAGCTCCACAACAAATGCCTACTACAAGGCAAAGAGTGAACTTAAATCACTCGGCACCACAACAGACTCCAGCTCAAAGACCCAAGTCACCTGAAAGGCGAGATGGGTATTTGAAAGAGTTCAAGTATGTGGACGAGAATGGTATAACCAAGTCAGTTATGGCTTGTGTTCCCTGTGATAAGTAACCTATTTTCTTTCATGTGCAGGAGATTACCACAGGTCCAAACAACAAGTGGTTCGTCGACAGTGGATGCTCCAGGCACATGACAGGGGAACGAGGTCTACTTACAGACTTCAAGGGTGGGAATCGGGGATTCGTATCATTCGCGGGTAACAAAGGTGGAAATATCACGGGTACCGGAGTGGTCACTAATGGGACAATCAAGTTGGACCAAGTTTATCACATTGATAAACTGGTTCACAATCTCATTAGTGTATCTCAAATCTGTGAAGAAGAACTCAGTGTTATTTACTGACACTGAGGCGTTAGTGCTAAAGCCGGGATTAAAGATTCCTGAAGAATGGGTATTGATGCGGGCGCCAAGGAAGAATGACTTGTACATGCTGGATATGAACAAGCAGGAGACTTCGATGGGGTTTCTTTTTAGTTATCACTGACGATTACTCACGGTTTTCTTGGGTTTTCTTTTTAGGTAGAAAGGACGAGACGGCTTCCAAGCTTATCGGGTTCTTAGACCAAGTGGAAAATTCCTACGGAACAAGGGTTAAAAGATTACGTAGTGATAATGGGACTGAATTAAAAAACACCCCATGCCATATTTTAAACCGAGTCCTTACAGTCAAATCTTTTAACAAAACATGCTATGAAATTTTGAATAAACGGCCACCTAATTTAACTGGATTCGAACCGTTTGGGGTACCATGCACTCTTTTTTGAACAAAACATCAACCAAAGTTTGGTGAGTTCGGCACATAACCTAGGAAGTATCCTTCGTCAGCCTTTTCACCATATGAACCTCAACAAAATGGGGTGGCCGAACGTAAAAATAGAACATTGATTGAGGCTTCAAGGACTATGCTTTCGGATTCAAAGCTTCCTACCATGTTTTGGGGGGAGGCAGTGAATACCGCGTGCCATATTTTAAACTGAGTCCTTACAGTCAAATCTTTGAACAAAACATGCTATGAAATTTTGAATAAACGGCCACCTAATTTAACTGGATTCGAAACGTTTGGGGTACCATGCACTCTTTTACGAACAAAACATCAACCGAAGTTTGGTGAAAAGGCTGACGAAGGATACTTCCTAGGTTATGTGCCGAACTCACCAAACAAACGGGTGTTTAACAAAACAAATGGTACTGTGGAGATTGTGTATAATATTGAAGTCACAAGTTATACACATGAACCCCAAACTGGTACGGAATGGATATTTGACTATGATAAGTTATTTGAGTCATTTAACATTCCTTTGGATCATAATGCAGGTACAATCGAAAAGGACATGGCGACGTTGCATCTGAATGACGATGGCCATATCTTTCCGAGGACTACGTTTGAATCCACATCCGAGCCTACTGCGACTGTAGATAGATCTCGAGAAGTCGATGTTCCTGAAGCACCTACCACTGAGAATCAGACTCAAGCATCAAGTTCCAACTCTGAGGAAAACGTCCATGAGGAGGAAAGTGTAGAAGCTGAGCCTGTTCCCCCATTAGGTGAAATAGGATCTAATTAGGAGATAATCTAAGGGTTGATGATATAGAGACCTCTAGGATTAACAAGAACCATCCATTAGAAAGCATCATAGGAAATCCTAACGAGGGTGTGAGGACTAGGAGTAGTTTAAATAACAACACTGTGTTGTTGTCGATGATAAATGACTCCGAGGCATATCACACATGTCTCTATTCATGTTTTATATCGCAAGTAGAGCCTAAGAATGTGCAAATGGCACTTAAGGATAACTCCTGGGTTGAAGCGATGCAGGAAGAACTTTCGCAATTTAGGAAACTAGAAGTGTGGGAGTTAGTTCCATTACCTCGAGGGGAAGTTGCCATAGGAACCAAATGGGTTTTTAAGTGCAAAAGGGACGATCGAGGTATAGTCACGCGCCACAAGGCTAGGTTAGTTGTAAAGGGTTTCAACCAAGAGAAGGGAATCGATTACAACGAGGTTTTTGCACCAGTAGCAAGGCTAGAAGCAATTAGGTTGTTTTTAGCTTTTGCCTCCTTCAAGGGCTTTAAGGTATATCAGTTAGATGTTAAGAGTGCTTTCCTATATGGGAAAGTGAAGGAGTTGGTGTATGTAGAACAACCGCCAGGATTTACAGATCCAAAATATCCTGATAGAGTATATCGCTTAGATAAGGCTCTATATGGATTGCATTAGGCACCTAGGGCGTGGTATGAGACTCTATCCAACCATCTGTTAGAGAACGGGTTTGAAAGGGGTAGGATAGATAGTACTTTGTTTGTTAAAAGGAAGGGAGAACACTTTATCTTGGTACAAGTGTACGTCGATGATATCATCTTTGGATCATCAGACGAACAGATGTGCAAGGATTTCGAGAAGGTGATGAAGTCTAAGTTCGAGATGAGTGCTATGGGAGAGTTAAATTTCTTTTTGGGGTTACAAGTTGACCAAAAGAAGGAAGGGATGTTTATCCATCAGACGAAGTATATCTATGACATATTAGAACGTTTCGGGATGGAGGGAACAACGTTAACTGCCCATTTCAGCACGCCGATTCAAGTGAATCACAATCTCGGACCGGGTACTGAAAGTGATACCGATGTGGATCCGACTTTATATATGGCCATGATTGGATCACTTATGTATTTAACTGCTTCAAGACCTGACATTATGTTTGCTATGTGTATTTGTGCTAGGTTTCAAGCGAATCCGAAGGAGATGCATATGAAAGCTGTGAAGCGGATTCTACGATACCTCAAGTCGAAGCCGAAGCTGGGACTTTGGTATCACGCGGAGGGAGATCTAGAGTTGGAGGCATTCACGGATTCTGACTACGGAGGATGCAGCT
The DNA here is from genome assembly GCA_020465985.1 of Centrapalus pauciflorus. Classification (NCBI taxonomy): domain Eukaryota; kingdom Viridiplantae; phylum Streptophyta; class Magnoliopsida; order Asterales; family Asteraceae; genus Centrapalus; species Centrapalus pauciflorus. The sequence goes on from JAANYP010005537.1 coordinate 481,281, forward strand.
TGACGCGCAAATCAACAACTGGAGGTTGTCAGTTCCTAGGAGGGAGATTGGTATCCTGGCAATGCAAGAAACAAACATCGGTAGCCGTGTCAACGTGCGAGGCCGAGTATGTTGCTGCTGGTAGTTGCTACTCACAGGTTCTGTGGATACAACAACAATTGCGGGATTACGGTTTGGCTTACACTCAAACTCCCATTAGGATAGACAATCAATCTACAATTGCTATAACTAACAATCTAGTTAAACACAGTAAAACAAAGCACATAGACATTAGACATCATTTTATTCGTGATTGTGCTGAAAAGAACTTAATCAAATTGGTAAAACTGGCAACAGAAGATAATAATGCAGATTTATTTACCAAAGCATTTGATAAGTCACGGTTTGAGTATTTAATTCAACTGAATGGAATGCGCAACCCAGAGTAACTTCACCTTAGTAGTAGTAGTTTATTTTCTTTTCTAGTCGTAGTATTACTTTCTTTATAGTAGTCTGCTAATTTAGGAAAGTTTCTATTTTTAGTAGGTTTCTATTTTTAGTAAGTTTCTATTTTTAGTAATTTAGTAGGTTATCTTATTTTATTGCTATTTCTTATGAAAAACAAAAGAAAAAAGAGAGAAAATTATAAAAATACAAAAAAAAAGAGAATATCAAAAAAGGAGTTAAGTCTTAGATGCATAGGTTCAAAGTGACGAAAATTAGCACAGTCGTTACAAACTCTAAGTGTTTAGGCTTTCACACATAATGCAACTAAATTCTAAGTGTTAGAATTTATTTAGTTTGATGTGTTGGTAGGCATAATACATATAGGGAATCTCGAGGCAAATAAAATATTCTAGAAAGAGTCAAGCGTGTCACTAACTTAGATGTATGACCAATCGGTCTTAATTTTTATGTACAAGACATACAAACTTTGAGTCTAAATGAGGTATGAAAACTTTCTGGGGATGTATGGCAACATCAAATACATCTTAAAATGGAAAGAATAGAAAAATCATACAAAACTGAGAGTCGAAAACATGTAACTTTGTTGTACGTAAGTACAGACCTGTTGCCTCTGTTTAGATTCGGGTTAGCAGATATGTCGCTTTGTTGTACGTCAGTACAGACCTGTCACCGCTGTCTTGCTAACTTTAAAAATAAACCTTAAGTCAAACTAAGACACTTTGTTGTATTAAAATACAGACCTGTGTCCGATGTTTGTCTTTTAAAGAAAGTTTGCAAATACCAAAAAGTTAGAATCTTTGTCTGTGTGCCTTGATCATAAAAGTATGTCTATGTCTGAGTCACGTAAGATAATTTGATGATAAATAAAAATGCCAAGGGATATTCCGAAATGTAGCATGTTTAAAGGGGTAAAATACCAACAATCGGCTAAATAGGTATGTCACGACAAACAATCAACGAATCAAAAATTCCTAAGTGTGAAAGTTTAAGTACTGAAAGTATGTATCAGACATCGCTATCTGATTGAACCTTTCTTAGACTATACTCATCAAAAAGATTTGTTTAGTATTTAGCTTAGGTTTTAAATTTTATAAGTATAGCTTAAGTGTAGAATAAATTTTTGGTCAAAATTTTATTTTTATTTTACCTTAGTTTATTTTATTTTATTTTATTTTATTTTATTTTAGTTTAATTTTTACTTAGGTAAAAGGTCAAAAATTACTGAGGGTGCATTCAAAGTTGGATAAAATAAACATTGCGTGAAATATCTTGTGCTTAGGGTAAAAGAGTTGGCATAGTTTATCTTGTTACACAATACCGTAGAAAAATGTTGAAAAAGTTGAAGTTATTTCAAATATTTTCGAAATTTTTCTAAGTGTTTGGTGTTTTCGACTTTAGGACAGACTCGAATTGGGAAAGCCTCGAATCTGTCAGTAGATTCGAGTCTGGCCTTAGATTCGAAGGTTGGTAGTATATATAGGTCAACAGTGAAGTCATTTAATACTTACTGTTTTCGAATCTATACTCTCGAATCTGATCAGGCGATTTCGAATCTATTCTCGAGTCTATCGTTTTTCATATATACGACAATCCGTCGAGTTTATAGCTAAAGTGTTCGATTCTACTCCTGTATCTAGGTATAATCAACTTGATTGTACAAGATTCATGAAGTTTTATACACCATTTTAGGCTAAATCATCGATTTTTGAAGGTTTAAGGGTCGAAATAGGGTTTTTACTAAATTACCAAGTTTGGACCGATAAATAGTCAAATTAATGGCACATATCTGTGATTAGTAACTAGTAGGACTAATGAATGTAATTTACTTAAGTCCAAAAAGGTTAAAATCAAGAGATTTGGTGTTTGAAATAGTGTCGGCGGTTCGAATCTGTTCCTGAGGTGTCTCGAATCTGTCATTAGACTCGAGACGACCAGGACATTAGAATTTGTCATCAAACTCGAAAAGGGACAATTCGAATATGTTACATTCGAATCTATCTTTAATTTGCATTATTTAATTTAAATTTTATTAAACTTGTAGAAATTCAATTGTGTTGGATTTTGTACTTAAACAAGTTCAAAATAAAACAGATTTGAATTAAAACAAGTTTATTGATTTTTAATGAATCTAATAGTTTTGTTTATTGTGCAGAAATGGCTGTACGAGCGTTTGTGCCTAAGCACAATATGGTCCTTCATCCGGATCATAATCTCCCTGAGGCGCAGGGATTCAGACAAGTGCTTGATTTCCTAGTAGAATCTAGGATAGGTTTTGCATTGTCTCATAATGTTCAGCTAGTGTTACCTTATATTCGTCAATTTTACGATCATCTTCAAGTAGACTGCTCGGTCACCCCCGACAGTGCTACGGACTCGCATAGCTGGACAACCACTAGTCTTTTCGGCGGATATGCTGTGTCAGGTGTTGCAGCTGGGTACACAAGAAGAAGAATCTGGACCAATTGAGTTTCCTCTGAGCATAAGGCAAGCGGCCTTTCAGAGAATGGGTTACAGTCTTGATGTGACGAAGGTGTCCTATATGAAGAGTGGGTTAATCGGACAGTGGAGATTTCTTGCTCACGTCTTTATGGTATGCTTTGCTCCAAAGAAAGCAGGGTTTGACTATATGGTTGCGAAGATTCAGTCTGGGATAGTTGCGATGGTGTATAATCGACCATATAGCTTCTCGGAAATGTTTTTCTCTGATTTTGTTCACCAGATCACCGCTCCGGAAAATCAACAGTTCTTGCGATATCCGCGGTTCATCATGATGCTTATAAGGCACTTCTTGCCAAATCTGCCGCCATCGAATGACATTCAAAGCGTTGATGTTATGGATAAAAGGATCTTCGCTGACTGTTCCTCGCACAGAGGAAGGTTAGCTGTTCCAGTTAAGCGTCCATTGTTTGGAGCCATCCTGGATAGGAATTTTGAAGCCCCAGATGTTGCCAACTGGGCAGGGGAAGTTGAAGTTCGAGCCGGGCAGCCTCCACAAAAACAACAACAACCACAGCCACCACGTGCTCAACGGCGAAGACAAAGACCATCCGCGAGTCAAACTCAGGCGTCTAGGCCTTCTACCAGTCAGCAGTCGGAAGTACAGGAAGCCGGCCCTTCGAATATTCCAAGCGAAGCTGAACAATTATGCCAAACGCTTAATGAAATTTGGGAGGCAGGGCCTCATGCAAATGAAGATGTGGCTGCAGCGCTAGTAGGTGAATTACTTGAGCCACCTGAGGGAGAGGAAGACGTGTTAAGAGATGTTGAAGAATATGTGCCCGAGCAAGCTGATAATGTTTTGTCATCATCTGCAACAGAATCGGAAGAGATGGAGGAGTTAGAAGTTGAGGCTACTGTTCAAATTGGTACGTATGGATCAAGATTGGTAGTTAATGAAGAAGCATCGAGGAGGAGAGTAGTAAGGGAATCTGATGATTCAGATTTTGAAGAAGAAGAGATTGCTCCCTAAGTAACTCGGCAAAGGGCCAAGCGTCACAGGTTTATGCAAGGGTCATCCTCAGCATCTGATGCACAACCGGAAATCCCCCAAACTCAGACTCAAGAACCTCAGGCCACCGCTCCACCACCACCACCACCTCAACCTGAACCATATATTCCATCACCAATCCGCCCATCTCCTATACAGTACATTCCATCTACCTCGACCACCTACGCTTACAACCAAAGGTTTGTGCAGCTTAAAGCTCGCGTGGACTTCCAGCATGTCCAAATCTTAGGCCTATCAAAGGCGATCGGAGAAATTCAGTCTCATAATGTCAATCTGGATAAAGAAAATGCCGATTTAAAGAAGATTGTGGAGCAAGTCCAGGAAGAGAACGCTGAATTGAAAACGTTTGTCTGCGATCAGGCGGATGAGATAAGGTCGATGCGCTCCCTAATTGAGCAGTTATTGAAAAATTTACAGGCTCAGGGGGAGACATCGTGCTGTGATCATGAAGTACAAAGGCCGGGAGATGACGATGAGGAAGACAATCAAGGCAATGATCCCAGCCCTAAAAGTCAGAATGAGCCAGTAGATTTTTCTGCTGCTCAGACTCCTCAATCTCAGGGGGAGCCTAGTCTAGCTGAAGGAGAAGTAGGAGAAGCAAGTTCATCGAAGCAGCCTACATATTTTGAAATTAGTGAGATGATCGACGCTCTTATGGATCTTGATGATGATCCGATGGATGTAGGTTTTGATTATGGAGATGAAGAGCTAGAAGAAGGTGAGTTTGTGCCAGAAGAGATAGTTGACTGGCAACCAGATGATGAATTAGTTGCTGATGAGGATGATAAAGCTGATGAGATCGTTGTACAGCAGAATCCTATCACGGATACATACATGATAGATGGGAATAATATTGTCAACATAGATGTAGTGAATGCTGCGTTGAATGCTCAGCCATCAACAGAAGAACCTACTAGAGAGCTATCAAATGAAGAGAAACGAAAGTTATGGTTCAGAGTTGAAAAGAAGGAATTAGAGATGAAAAAGACAATGAGGGTGCCGGGTACTGGGAAGCTGTCTGAACGCATATTAAGCTGGTTCTTTGATCGAGAACTACAGATATTCATAATTAAGAGGAAAGACGGGCTCCAGTACCTGAGGCGAACTTTAAAAGCATTCAACTCCCTGCCAAAGATCGAAATCACAGCGCTAGCATGGAAAGATCTGATTAACATTGGCAATGATCCCTACGCGAACGTAATTGAAAGAATCATAAGAAAAGAGGGAAGATCAAGGAAGTTCGAGCGATTGAATCCAAGGGTCGGAAGAAGAGTAGAAGATCCTTCACGTATTCATCCTCTAACTGGACGACCTTGGATGAGGATCCACTACAAACCAACAAGATGTCTTAGGAAGGTGCCTCTCAAGCCTATGCCACAGAATATATTGATGAATCTGCATTGGTGGTACGCTGACACTGAGACTGGGGAAGCGGTCATGGAAGATTTTGAAGAAAACGTTATTCTTAGAGTCTACGACCCTCTTCACCTGGTAAACCTCTCTAAAGATGATCTTCATATTTTGCATGCCTGTAAGATTTCTAGTGATGCACATATGGTTAGTGAAGCTAGTAAATATGAAAATGTAGTCAAAGTATGTGTTGAAAAAGGTTTGTATGCTGGAAGTAGGTTGAATCAATAAATAAACAAAGTTCTTAAGTCAAATGTGTGAATTATTAGAAGCTATCGTCAAGAGGGAGTCTGTTGGTACATCCTGTGTGACGATAGCAGTCTAAGTGATCCTACATTGTGATTCTAGCAAGTGTTTTGTTATATATGTTTATATATGGTTGATATTTATTAGTGTTTGTATGTTTGAACTTGATGTAACGTATTACAAGAAGTTCAAACATAAAGTACAAAGATAAAACCAATCATATGGTAATAACATAAGTTTCAACACTTAGTTGTTTATGTGAAATGCTAGATCCGAATCATATAAGGCTTGGCATTCGAATCTGTGATAGATTCGAATGTAGCCCTAGATTCGAATGAGCCCAGATTCGAGAGTGTCACTGTGGACAAACTCGAATGGGCCGTGGGCCAGATTCGAGTTTGGCCCATAACAGACTCGAATCAGGGTCTATAATTAGGGATAGACTCGAGATATTATCAGACTTTTTGCAGAATTCGTGAGGGATTAAGCATGAAGCGATCTCGAGTTTATCATCAGTCTTAGTGCCGTTTCGGAGAGAATCAGTTCGTAGAATCGTTCGTGTGTCGTTCGTTCAGCCTCTGATAGTCTCCGTGTTTCGTAGTTGAGAGTTGTTTCCGTCTAACCGTTAACGAGGATTCCGCACTCGTTGACGGCTCCGCGTCTAGATAGATCTCGTAGTGGTAGACCTTACAAGTTCATCCGTTGAACTACGCTATGACTGCAACTCCTGGTGTCCTGTACCAGGAGATGGTGTATGAGTTCTGGTACACCTGTTCCTACAACCCCAACACCAAAGTCATCAAAGGGACTATTCTTAATGGGACTCAAACCATTGAGATAACTGTTGATCTTCTGAGGGAGGTTCTTCATCTGCATGTTGCTGAGTCATATGATCTGCCCCAGCCTGAAAATGAGCAAATGGGAAATCTGCTACGCTTCTGTGGTGTAGCAGAACCCAAAATTGGAGCAACATTGAACAGGAAGGATTTGTCTCCTACTTACAGTTTTCTGTTTGCTACTGTGATGATGAGCTTCAGCAGCAAAGTTAGTTCATTTGACCAACTGAGCAGAGATGAAGTTCCGATAGTCCTACAGCTAGTGAATGGGACTACCCTTGATATCGCTAAGTGGATCTTTGTGAACTTGAGGAACTTGGTGCAGCAAGAACCAAGACCAGTTGCTGTCAGTTATCCCAGGTTTCTGAGCCTCATTTTCAGACATGTTTGTGGTGAGCAACTATACAACTCTCAGCCCTTACTTAAGTCTGCTGCATTCCCTGTCATAGGGAATAGAATTTTCCATACTCCTGTACTTCAAAATGAGCCTCCTCTATCCACACCAATGAGGAGGTTGTTAGGTTTGGTGGAAGGACCCTCTGCTGTGAGGGTGGATCCAGAAGCTGCTGCTCCCGCAAGAAAATCCAAAGCCAGGTCCAAACATGTTAAGAGGACCCTGGCAACTGCTGAAGCTGGGCCTGTGAAAAAAGAAGGCCAAATCAGCTCAGACTGTGTCTGTACCTTTAGCCTCTGTGGCTGAGGGGGAGAAGACTCCTCACCCTGGTTCATTTGTTGAACCTCAAGCCTCTGTGGCTGGTGCCTTTGTGGCATCTGAGACTATGGAACAGGCCAACCCACCTGTTTCTGACCCAGTCTCAAAACCTGTCCAGTCTGAACCTCTCATCTCCTCTCCCCAATCACCCACTCCATCCATCCTCTATCATAGAAAATCCATCTTCAAAAAGAAAACAACTAAAACGACCCCCTCCTCTGTTCCCTCTCAACAGGGTTCAGTTGTAGAAGAAGCAACCCCTGCTGCCTCTCCTATTTTGGGAGAAGGTTCAGCCACATTGGAGCATGCTTCACTCCATTCTGAGTCTAACTAGAGTCAGCCTACACCCTCTAGTTCCTCCCAACAGGAACAAGTTGTACAAACGGAGATACCCACATCAACTATCCCAGCCTCCCAACAGGCTGAGGATATTGAAAGACAGGAGTCCTCTCCACTCCACACTGCGTCCACACTGTCCCCCACTAAAATCTCCTCACACCTTGAATCTGCACGAGGTGCCCACGCTGCTGGTATAGACCAATCAGCAGCTCAGCCTCAAACTTCTGCTCCCCATGATACAGCTATTCTACACCAAACAGCTGCTGAGGGACCAACAACCCAAGCTGATGAACCTCAGGGATCACACCATCCCTCTGGTGAGGCAGCTCCCTCCATGCAAACTCCATCAGCAGGTTTCACCACTGCTGATGTTGAAATGCATATCCCATCTCCCAATGATGAGGTGCTTTTAAACCAAGGCACTGCAGAGGGAACCACCACTGGTCTTCATGAGGATGTTGCAGCACAAGCAGCATCTGAAAGGCCCTCAACACCAACCCCTTCTCCTGGTGATGCAGCTACAGCCGCTGCTGAAGGACCCTTTGACCCCTCCAAGCTGGGACATATTACTTTTGCCCAGGCTATGGAGCTTCTTTCAAAAGTTTCTCTTCCCTCTCCGTCAAATCCCCCTACACCAGCCTCATCATCATCTTCACCATCTACCCAATCTAAACAGTCAACCCATACACCTCCATCTCACAAAGACCTGCCTTTGAAGGATCAGCTTTCCTTGCTGACCAACAAAGTTGGTTCTTTGGAAACTACCATGACCTCTCTACCCTCTCTCATTTCAGACTCTGTGTCTGCACAGCTTAAGGGGTTCTTTGATTCATTCAAAGACTCCTTCCCTGCTACTCCACAAACCGATACTTCTCCACAGCTGATAGCACTCACTGCACAGCTGCAAACAGTGTCTAACTCCCTCTCCTCCATTCTATCACTCCAACAAGACTCTGTGTCCTCAATGACAGCCATTTCCCAACAGCTATCATCTCTCCTCACCACTTGCAATTCTACCCTTCCTGCCACTCTGGCCAGCTTGACCACATTAATTGGCTCCCTATCTAATTCTGTGTCTTCAAACCTTGGTAATTTGCAAGATTTTCTCGAATTACATCTTGCACAGCTTCAAAGTTTGCTGTTCACAGCGTCTGATAGGGAAAACATTGTTAAGCTGACCTCCCTTGCTGATACTCAATCCACTTCTCTTCAAACCTGTCTGTCCCAGCTTGCAGAGGTCAAGGACAATTTGGCTTTCTTAGTGACTAGCCTTGTTGGCCCCAGGCCTGCTGCCAAAACTGCTGGCAAGCCTGATGACTTTGTGTCTTCAGGCAGACCGGGTGTTGAAGGTGCTGGTACATCTCCTTCAAAGGGGGAGAAGTCGTCTGCCTCTAAGACCAAGTCAAAGGGGGAGAAAACTTCCACTCCTAAGGAGAAACCAGTGCCTGCAGCACAAACTGGTCATCCTGCAGGAACAGTTGAGGGTGCTTCTCATACTGCTCAGTCTACTCAGGTTGAATCTCAAATCCCTGCTCAGTCTAAGGGGGAGGAATCCATTCCTGAGGGCAGGCCAAGCAGCAGAAGGAGGCATCTGATCCTAGAGGAAGAAGAAGAAGAAGAAAGTCCTGAAGCTGCTACCACTACAGGAGCTAAAGGAAAAACAATAGCAGAAGATGATCCCATACAGTAGAAACAAGCAGAAGATCAATTTCACAAAGCTAGGGCTAAAGAAATGGGTCTTCCTATGCACAAGTACTTTGAGTTTAGAGAAGAACAGCTTCAAGCCCTGGAAGTGCTTAGAAAAGAAGAAGAATCTGCCAAAGCTGCCAAAGCATTTGCACTTCAGGAAGCAAAGAAAATTAAAATGTCTACTCTGGAAGTGCAAAAGAAAATATTGGAAGCTGCCAAGGGATCAGCAAGGGAGAAGGAAGCAGAAAAAGAAAAAGGTACTCTGGTCTCTGTGACCAAGCCTGCAGTGCCTCATGCAAGAGTTCAATACCATTTTGACAACCTGGCAAAGAAAAAATTTCAAGATGTTGCTGAAAGAAGGCTTGCCAAGGAAGCAATTGTCAAAGCTGTCCCTATATCAAGAAAAGGCAGTTAGTGGAAGTTGAAAATAACAAGGATGGGTGCAACAGGCCCTGAATTGGAAACATATGACTACTCTGACGTAGCACAGATGGGGTACAGAGAATGGATTGAATTGGCAGTTGCCCTGAGTGAGTCAAAGTCAGAAACGGCTAAGACAGTCAGGGCATATGTCAAGAAACCGATGGAGAGAGTGAAGAACCTTGGCCTGATCTCCAAAGAAGTAAGTGAAGGTGTGTTGGTGACACATCCAAAAATGAAGGCCAGGAGGACAAGGAAAGACACTGAAATGGAACTACTCCTTACACTGATTGAACAAGGTGATTATGCCATTGAAGTGAAAGGAATTGATTACAGCCTGCCAAGTGGAATAGAGTTTGAAGATGGCAAGATTATTGAAGAGCCTGAGCTTGGGGCATTCTTTGTGGATCCCTTAACTCAGAAGAAATGCTTTCAGAGAGCATCAGATCTGTACAAAGTGGATCTGAGACAACTTGTGGCCTTCAGACTTGCAATTTCATTCAGCCAGTCTAGTAAGTGGAGAGCAGCCATCTGGGATCAGCTCAGAGGCTTCTTTGAAAGAGGAGAACTTGAGGATCCCAAGTTCATGTTTATAAGAAGTGAAATTCAAGAGCTTGAGGATACCAGATAGCAACTTGAAAAGATGTTTGAAGGTGCCCCTCTAATGTGATGAAGTCCATCTGCCATCTGGGCAGGTGAAGAATGGAAGCTGTCCATCAGTTGGACAGGCTTACCATTTTCTGCTCCCAACAAAAACAGTCCAATGTACATTAGTTGTACTCTATTTTTACATATGTTGTAATTTTCTTTATGTTAGTTGTAATATACATTAGTACATTAGTTGTACTTTTGTAAGAACATGTGTTGTTCTAATATAATTAAAAATCAGTATATATATAAACTGATCTTTTACTTTATGTTGATGTTGTAATTATGTTTCAACAAATGTACTGTAAAAATGTATAGTGACTTTTGATAAGGCCAGCTTAAACTGGTTATTGCAAATAGGGGGAGATTGTTTGGCACAAAAAGGCCTCAGTCAAACCTGTTCTACATCTGAGGGGGAGATTACTAATCAAACCTGTTGATGCATTTGAAGGTTGAATTTAAGGCCTGTTATATGCCTTATTGAAACCTGAAAATGATTTGCAATATCAGTCCAAAGCTGTTCTATGTGTTGCATGTGTTGCAACTAAGACAGTTTGTCCAAGCTGCTCTATCTGCTAAACAGGCTGGACATGAACTGTCTACGCTGCTCTACACTGATGAGCAGCTTGGGCATTTTTCAAGTGTTCTGTTCTTTGTGAACAGAACCTGTTCTTTGTGAACAGAAACACTTTATGGAATATGTTTCCAAGTCCTCATGTATTGTCTTTGGCTACAAGATCAGTTTACAAAGTCGAAGACAAAGTGGAAAACAGAACTGCTCAGCCTGCCCACGCTGTTCTGTAACACGAAGACAAAAGGTTATTTGGAAAAGGGTGACATACCTTTTTCTTATATCAAAATAGGCCTTTACAAGGAAGAAAGACGCAAAGTTGACATTCCTTATTTGCTTAAAGGCAATGCAACAGTAGACAAAGTGAAAAGTCAAAAGTTCTGCACATGTGAAGACAAGGCTGCTTTTCAGAAAAGTGCAGAAAAGTTATGTGGTCTTTTCAAACAAGACTTCTCCTTTTTCATTCCGTCCAATGAAGAAGTTTCTCTTAGATCCTCTGAGTGAGTATAAAAGGAAGCTTCTAATGTCAGAAAGATTAAGCCAAAAAGCTAAGTGCTGAAGCCAAGAGTGAACGTGCAAGTGTGTCTTTCATGCATGCAAGCCTGCTTGTGTAATACAGTTTCTTTGTGTCTAAGCTGTTCTACATAAATTGTCCCTCTAAGTCTTGTAAACACAGTGAGTGCTTCTTAGTGAGTGTATTCATGGTAATCTAGTTTGAGTCTGTCTTAGACTAGTGAACATACTGTTGTATCTGTCATCTCAGCTTGAACCTTTCCGCATTCAAGCTTCTTTGTAATTAACAATTTGTTGATAATACATACAAACATTGAGAAAATAGTGTATAGTTTTTAAATAGCTGTATTCACCCCCCCCCCCCTCTACAGCTTAAGCTATATACTTTGGGAACCTCTCGGGACCTACATGGAGTTTTGTTGTTTAACGTACCGACATATTCGAGTTTGATCGTGGCTTCGAATTTGATCGTAGCTTCGAGTTTGTCACTAAACTCGAAGAAGCCAATAAACTCGAATGAGTGTTGTTTCGAACATGTTATTCAAATTTATCATTAAAATCGAAATATTTGCCTCAATGTTAAATCAAACTTGTAGAAATTCATATGTGTTGGATTTTGAACTTACATAAGTTCAAAATAAAACAAATTTGAATTTAAACAAGTTTATGTTTATATTGATCATTCTAATATTTTATATACTTTATTGTGCAGATATGGCGGATAGAGTGTTTGTTCAAAAGCACAATATGGTCATTTCTCCAGACCGTGAGCTGCCTGAAGCTCAAGCATTCTACCAGATGGTGGATCTTTTGTCCGCCTCAAGGGTTTCTTATGCCCTTTCGCATAAGATTCAAATAGTGCTGCCGTATGTTCGTGAATTTTGGGACCATCTGCAGAGCGATTATACTGTTACTCCGACAGTTTTGAGGGCCAGGATCGCTGGACAACCTCTCCTGTTTTCAGCTGATGTATTACGCCGGGTTTTGCAGTTGGGTTCTGAAGAGCGAGAAGCTGGGCCGATAGACTTTCCATTGGAAGTTAGGCAAGCTGCGTTCATAAGAATGGGGTATAGCCTGGATGTGGCAACGACATCTTATATGAAGAGCGGGTTGATTGGGCAGTGGAGGTATTTAGCACATGTCTTCATGGTGTGCTTCGCTCCGAAGAAAGCGGGTTTTGATTATATTGGGTCAAAGATTCAGTCGGCAATGATCGCGCTAGTTTACCATCAGAGGTTCAGTTACTCTGAAATGTTCTTTGCGGAGTTTCTTCACCAGATAACAGCTCCAGCAAGAGAAAGATTTTTGTTGTATCCGAGGTTTGTGATGATGCTGATCCGACATTTCTTGCCAAACCTGCCGCAATTACCTGAGATACAAAGAATAGCAGTGATCAACAAAAGGATTTTTGCTGATTGTCAAGCCCACAGGGGTGCATTGGCTAGACAAGTGGAGGCACCACTTTTTGGTGCAGTGGTTAATCCTGATTTTCAAGCCCCTGAAGGTGCCAACTGGGCCAGGGAAGTTCGAATTCAGCAACAACAGCAACAGCAACAACCTAGGCCTCAACAACAAGAAAGGAGGAGGCAAAGACCTTCAGTCAGACAGACTCAGACTACTAAGCCTTCAACGAGTAGAGTGCAAGAGCCAGAAGAAGCTGGTCTTTCAAGGTAGCGCCCGTAACTGATCCGCGGGTGGAGACATTGGAAGAAATATGGGCAAAAGGGCCACTTGCAAATGAGGAGATTACTTCATTAGTTGGAGATATTCTGGAACCACCAGCTGGTGAAGATGATATTTTTCGCCAGATAGAAGATTATGTGCCAGAGCAAGAGGGTCAAGCTGAGTCGACATCTAAATCTGAATCGGAAGAAGTAGAAGAGATTGAGATTGATAAAGAAACAGAAGACCCGTCTATTCAAATAAGTACATATGGATCCCGAATAATGGTGATCAATCAAGAAGCAGAGAAAAGAAGAGTGTCTAGGGATTCGGATGTGGATGATTCCGATTTCGATATTGAGGATACTACTCCTTTGGTGCCTAGGAATAGGGCCAAAAGGCATCGCTTTATGCAGGGAGCTTCATGGGCCTCTGCTTTTGAGCTGGAAACTCCAACCGCTCAGCCATCAGCTCAAACAGCCATTCCACCACCACCACCACCACCACCACCTGTTCAAACATCCATTCCACCACCAATCATTCCGACAACCATCCAATCAATTCCCTCCACCTCATCCACCTTCTCTGACAATCAACGGTTTTCTGAGCTCAAAAGCAAGGTTGATTTCCAACAAGTCCAAATATTTCAGCTCACTAAATCCATCGGCGAGATACAAGCGCATGATGCAAATATTGAAAAAGAGAATGTAGAGTTGAAGACATTTGTTGGGAAGATTGGACAAGAGAATCTTGAGTTGAAGACGTTTGTTGCAGATCAGGCTGTAGAAATCCGCACGATGAGGTCCCTTATTGAGCAATTAATGAAAAATCTAAAGGTTCAGGGGGAGACCAGTTGTAGGGATTCTGAGGAGCTGAGAAGGGGAGATGATGATGAAGGCAATGATCCCAATGCACCGAAAGAAAGTGAGCCAGTAGATTTTTCTGCTGCTCAACATGCCGAAATTCAGGGGGAGCCTAGTCAGAGTGGAGCTGAAGGAGGAGAGGCGAGTTCCTCAAAGGTCATGGAGAGCGACATGAACGAATGATTGAAGCTCTGATGAATATTGAGGAAGAAGTGTTAGATTTTGACTTTGAAGACAAGATTGATGAGCTGGAAGAATGAGAAATTATTCCTGAAGACGTTCCTGAATGGAATCCTGACGATGAAGTATTGGGTGATGAGGAAGATGAAGCAAATGAAATCATTATTCAGAAGAATCCCATCACCGATACATATGTGACAGAGGAACAAACTGTGATTGATATAGAAGTTGTTAAAGCTGCTTTAAATATTGAATCACAAGGAGAAGAGCCTGCCAGGGTGCTTACTAATGAAGAACAGCGAAAGCTATGGTTTAGGGCAGAGAAGAAGGATATAGAACTGAAGGAAAAGATGTTGGTTCCTAGTGCTGGAAAGCTATCCGAAAATATACTTAGTTGGTTCTTTGATCGAGAACTGCAGCTGTTCATTATCAAGAGAAAGGATGGCCTCCAGTATCTCAGGAGAATATTGAAAGATTTCAACTCACTACCAAAGGTTGAGATAAAAGCATTGGCGTGGAAGGAGCTTATCAATATCGTAGACGATCCCTACATTGAAATCATTGCTAAGATCATTAGAAGGGAAGGGAGGTCGAGGAAATTTGAAAGGCTCAATCCAAGAATTGGTAAAAGAGTGATGGACCATACTAGAATTGATCCTCTAACTGGTAGACCATGGATGAAGATTCTATACAAACCAGGTAGATGCTTAAAGAAAGTCCCTCGAAAGCCGATGCCACAGAATGTGTTGGGTAATCTCAATTGGTGGTACGTTGAAAGCGAGACTGGTGAAGCGGTAATGGAAGACCTAGAAGAATAGGTGATTCTTAGAGCGTATGATCCGCTGCACCTAGTTAATCTTTCAAAAGATGATCTTCAAGTGCTTTATGCTCACAAGATCTCGTGTGATGCGCATATGGACTCTGAAGCCAAAAAGTATCAGAACGTGGTAAAGGTTTGTGTCGAACAAGGTCTCTATGCTGGTAGTATTTTAAATAGAACTTAGTACCTAATGAAAATGTAAATAGTTAGAAGCTATCGTCAAGGGGGAGTCTGTTGGTACGCCCAGTGTGACGATAGCAGTCTAAGTATTGTTAGCATTTTGTGTAAGTCAAGTCACGTAGTATTGAATGTTGACTAGTGTTTGATATATGTGATTATGTGTGTTAGATATTTGTTGTTTGTATGTTTGAACTTGGTGTAACGTATTATAAGAAGTTCAAACATAAAGTTCAAAAATATATTCAAACATAAGTTAAAACATATGTTCAAATAGAAGTTTGATAGTTGAAATTTGAATTTGATATTAATTCGAATTTGTACTTCAGGTAGATTCGAATTTGTCATAAGGACAAATTCTAATGGGCCTTGGGCCTGATTCGAATTTGTCCTATGACAAACTCGAATCTGTCAGTATAAATAAGGGTTAACTCGAATAATTATCAGACTTTTGCAGAATTTCGGAGTGTGATTCAGCAAAGGCGATCTCGAGTTTACTAGTATTCAGAGAGTGTTTTCGGAGAGAATCATCGTGTAGGTACGTTCATAGTCGTTCATATAATGCTGTGGTAGTCTCAGTGTTCCGTGCTTGTGATCTTACCGTCAAGCCGCTAACGAGGATTCCGCACTCGTTGGACGGTGTCGCGTCAAGATAGATGCATAGTGTCAAGACCTTACATATTCAATTTTGAGGATGAAGTAGAAGATCTTGAAGAAGGTGAGTTTGTTCCAGAAGACATAGGTGAGTGGAGATTTGATGACGAAATATTGGTTGATGAGGAAGATGAGGCAGATGAGATCATCATGCAACAACATCCTATCACTGATACATACACTACAGCTGAGCAGAACATGATAGACATCGAAGTATTTAAGGATGCTTTAAATGTTAAATCAGAAAGTGAGGAGCCTAATAGAGAACTCACAAGTGAAGAGAAAAGAAAGCTTTGGTTTAGAAAGGAAGAAAAAAGGCATGAGCTAGCTGTGAAGGAAAAGATGAAAGCGTCGAGTGCTGGAAAGCTGTCATGGAGCATTCTTAGGTGGTTCTTTAACCAAGAACTGCAGCTTTTTATCATTAAGAGAAAGGATGGCCTACAATATCTGAGGAGAAGATTGAAGGACTTCAATTCACTTCCTAAAGTTGAGATAAAGGCCTTAGCATGGAGAGAGCTCGTTAACATCGGAGACGATCCCTACGCCGAAGTAATTGCAAAGATTATTAGAAGGGAAGGGAGGTCTAGAAAGTTTGAAAAGCTAAATCCACAAGTAGGAAAGAGGATAATGAATCATACGAGAATAGGTCCTCTAACTGGCAGACCCTGGATGAAGATGTATTACAAGCCAGTTAGATGTTTGAAAAAGGTTCCTCTGAAGTCAATGCCTCAAGACGTTTTAGGCAATCTGAACTGGTGGTATATGGATAGTGAGACATGCGAAGCTGTTATGGAAAATCTTGAGGAAATTGTGATTCTGAGAGTATACGATCCATTGCACCTAGTCAACTTATCCAAAGACGATCTGCTTAAGCTTCATGTCCAAAAAATCTCTTTTGAGGCACATATGAAGACTGAAGGTAAAAAATATCAGAATGTGGTAAAGGTTTGCGTTGAACAGGGACTTTATGCTGGTAGCATTTTGAATAGGCCTAGTACTTCCACAAAATGTAAATAGTTAGAAGCTATTGTCAAGGGGGAGTCTGTTAGTACATCCTGTGTGACGATAGCAGTCTAAGTATAGATAGTATTTCGTATAAGTCAATTTACATGCGATTGAATATTAACAAGTGTTTATATATGTTTGATTATATGTGTTTGATATTGATTGTTTGTATGTTTGAACTTAGGGTAATGTGTTACAATAAGTTTAAACATAAGTTTAAAGATAAGTTCAAACATAAGTTCAAAGATAAGTTCAATCATAAGTTTGAAGGCTAAGATTCGAATTTGTTAGAGGGCAAGTTCGAAAGGCCTTGGGCCAATTCGAACTTGTACTAGACAAATTCGAACTGGATGTTATAAATAAGGGTTAATTCGATTAATTATGAGACTTTTGCAGATTTTCAGAGCGATTAGCAACAGGGCGATCTCGAACTTGCAAGTAATCAGAGTGTTTTGTTCTTGGAGATAATCACGTGTTGGGACGTTCCGTTGTTCGTCTATCTCTATGTGTGTCTCCGTGTTTCAGTGTGCGTGGTCTATCCGTCAAGCCGCTAACGAGGATTCCGCACTCGTTTGAATCGAGTTGCATGAAGTGCAGTTTGAGAAACTCTTAGTTTCTATCGAGTTGGTTAATTCATGATTCGAGGAACTTTTGTTTGTTATTCGAGTTGGATACTTTTAGAAACTTAGAAAATTTTTACTAATCCAGTCTTGATAATAACATGATTCGAGAAATTTCCAGTTCCATACGAGTTGGGTCAATGAGTTGTTCGAGAAATTTTTTTTCTTATTCAAGTTGCTTAGGATAAGACTAAGAATTATTTCATGTATTTTTCATGGCATTCGAGAAAGTCATAATTGTAATCGAGTTGGATTCACACTTTATTCTAGAAAGTCTCTTGTTCATTCGAGTTGTATAGTCAAGGACTTGGTCTTTTTCAATTTGTTTCTAATCAATTCATGAGTCTTTCGAGACAATGTAAACATGATTCGAGTTGGTCAAACACTTCATTCGAGTTGACTGGTATTTCATTCGAGAAACTTCTAAGTTGAATTTGAGTTTGCTTCACATGTCATTCGAGTTATTCTCTGTGTAACCCGAGAAATTTCTAGATTCAATCGTGTTTCATTTCAAGTTTTTCAAAATCTGCGTAAGTGTGGTGGATTTCTAATTTTTCAGAAAAATGTCACATTTTTCAAGAAATTTTTAAAATCTTTGTTTTTCTGACATTGGTTTCTTAACGATTGACTTTGGAATCCTAACAATAATATTTTAATATTATTGTCTGGAATCCCAATGCTTTAAACAGTAAAACACAAATTTTTCTAATTTCTAGTAAAATGTTTTATTTTTCTATCTGGAGGATTACATTTGTTTACTTGACTGTACTAACAGGTTCATTATTTTTCTTATAACAAGTTACAAATGTCATCCCAAGCACAATCCCAAAAATCTAATTCTTCCGATTCACATTCATCATCCAATCATACGCTGGTCTCTAAACCAGTGAAATCAGCCTCAGTTACTCGACCATCACCTTCATCACCCATTCCTGACACCCAGCTTGTTAAAACTAAACATTTCCTACCTTTCCAAGATAATAACCACAGACTTGATCCAAAGACTATCAAAGTTAGTCATGCAATTATTGTAGATATTCTTAAAGGATATCCTCTGGGCTATTTGTGCAATATAAACCTTCAATCCTCAAGTCTATTTGCAACAATTCTGGCATACAATAAAGTTTGTACCGGCTGATGGAAATCATCACTTCAAGGTCACTATAGATCAGTTTCATTGGAATGGAACTGGAATTGACAGAGGGAGAATACACTGCTTGAGAATATTTCACGAGATTGCATTCAACAAACACTACGATTTTGCTCAACACATATGGGGGGATCTAAACGAAGTTGTATTGGCGAAAACAACAAATCGAGCAAGGAAGTTTTTAGCCCTTCAATGGTTTATTCAAATTTTGATAAGTGGAATCTTGAGAGCAAATGGGCAAATCCCAAAGAGGTCAAGTGCTCAAAAGTGCCTGGACTAAGTCATGATGAGTCTCTATGGACCAAGATTGTGAGAGTGTCAAGTTATATAGAATAGATCATGCTCCTATAGAAACCCAGGAATCGGGTTTTCTTAACCAAGGAGTATTAGGAGAGCAGGAACATCATCAGGGAGCTGATGTTCAGGGCAGCCAAGCTGAGATAGAGGGAGTAGAGGAGTAAGTGAGTGGTGGTGAGAGAAGCTCTGATTCTGAAAGGACATTATCTAATACTGCTGAAGGAGATGATGATGATAATGAGGAGGGTAATGATGATAATGAGGGTGGTGCTGGCATGATTGAATTTTTTGTATCTGAAAGATTTCTAGAAATTAATGTGGTTGAGATGGGGAGTGTGAGGGAGTTACCTAGCCTAAGCAGCCAGGATTTAGCCAAATCTGTTGTTGGCTCCCAAATGGGAGTCAGCATTGAAACAATCAGTATCCCACTGACGATTGCACACCCCACTGACCACTCATTTTCCTCCAAACAGGAAGATGTTTCAAGTTCTCACCAGGATTTAGCACACAATCTATCCTTAAATCCTTTGGATTTTATGGATATTGAAACAAGTACACAACTGCCTAGGTGTAAAATTTTTGATCATGCACAAGAAAATAGATCCTATACACTCTAGGACACTCGAGTCGACTTCATGTGTTGAAGTAAGTACAGTAGAACTGAGTGTTCCTGCCAGAACAACCATAGTGTTGGATGCATCTGTTGCTCCTTCACTTGAAGGGGTTGCAAGTCCTACCAGAGAAATGTCAATTCCAACTCTGACTGTAGTCCACACAGAAGTTCTTTTTACAAGTTCGACTGTTGTGTCAACTGGAAATCTGCGTGACCCAGTGGTTAACATGTCACCCTTTGTCACTGAGGACAAACTACATGAAGTTATTGGCAGAGTAACAACATAGATGACTTCTCAGTATTCAGAAATGATGACATAAATGCTGAATATTCAAAAGTTTCTGAAAAAGAAATATATGGCTGAAGGTTCTTAACACAATGTTCCACAACAATCAATCGATGAGCTCCGAGATTTTTTATATGATCAATTTGATGAAATGATGGAACAGATGATTGGGATGGAGAATACTGTGATAACTACTATGGGAGATATGTCAGAGAGAATTTCTATAGTGGAACAAACATGTAAAGCACAAGCTTCTACTCCTAAACGCAAACATGATGAGCATGATGATGACTCCGATAATGCTCCTCATGAGGGGGCGAAGAGGAGGATGCTTGGTGAACAAGAAACTGTAATCTTAATGATTACAAATCCAAAAAAAGAATAGGAGACGGGAGGACAAGAGGTTGGAGAAGCAAAGAGCTCAAAAGAAAAACCTATTGATGCTCAAAGTGAGCTGGAATTGATTCTTAATGAAGATGTTCAAGTTTCTTTATGTATTCAATCAAGACTCTATAATTTTGAAGAGTATGATTATTCTGATAATGAAGATCAAGGACAGACTTTGATGATTGAGGGAGTTGAGAAAGAAGTGGAAATTGAGTTTTCAGATGATGACGATATGTTTGATTTAAATGATATATCATTAAGAGTAGAGAGGATTGAGGAAGAGGAGGATCTGGTACAAGAAATATTGAAAGATGATGTACCAACGCCGATGGTTGAAAAGCCTGAGGTAAGGGTTACCATAGAAGAAGAGGAAATTGAGCCCTTTCCAACAGAGAATGTAATGCCTCAAGTGTTTAAGGAACTTAATGAAGTTGAGATCATGGATAAAATTTTCAATTAATATATTTTAGCTGATGATTCACAAAGACAACATCAGTTGAGGTTTGAAGCTCAGAGAATTGTTCATAAAGAAATTAGTGATATGCTGATGCTGCTTAATGAAGATGAAATAAAGAAGAAGAAAATAAAAGTTTTGGATCTATCTTGAAAGAAATCTGGTGAGTACATCAGGAAGAGGAACAAGCTTCCTTACCTAGAAGATCACCTTGAAAGGAAGATATTCTATAAAAAGCAAGCCCCATCCACATTTTTTAAGTTGTTTAGAGTGCTTGAACCTAATATGCCAAATCTAGCAAATTATGCTAGTTTCCTGCAAAATAAAGCTCAGCCGGTGGATAAGGTCCGAAGTGAATTTAGGATTGTAGATCTTTGTAAAGATTGAGAAGGATCGTTTCATGAAAATCTTTTATCCTACTTTTATTGTGACCAGAGCAGATGGAAATACATATCTATTCACCGAGGCAAATAGTTTGGAATGCATTTGGTTGATATCGAAGATCTTTTTGACGAGTTGTGCAGAAACAAAAGAAATGAACATTGTAGATTTGCACTTAAGACTCTGTTTCACTTCATGCACACCAAATTGGTGCTTATGTCTGTGCAAGATTTACAAATTGGGGTGGAAAGAGGTATGAGGAAGATAAACATCACTGCGCCTAACCGGTTCATCAAATTTATGGAAAATTTGAAAGAGTTTCAAGTCGTCATGCCCAAGCATCTAGTAGCAATCTATAAAGACAAAGATCAAAGTTTGAGGGCTATGTGGAGGATTGAGTTGAATAAATTTTGTGATGAACTTTACAAAAGGTGATTTCAAGATTGAAAGGAAAGTTGGTTGCGGATAAGAAAAGAAAGACAAAGAAAGATGCTCTGAGCGTTAACGATAGAAAGCTGAATGTAGAGTTCATTTCAAAGATCAATTGGAGGCTATCTAACTGAAAGAGTATCATACGTTTTGTGATGAAGCTTGGGTTATCAATCTGAAGACCGATTATAGTTCATCAAAGGGGGAGAATGTTAGAATCTATTTTAATTGATGAATAGTACTAATTACTTTGTATAAATAGTACTAATTATTTTGTAAATGGGACGGTTCTGCATTGTTGATTTGCACGGAATTTCATAGCAAGTTAGGGCTACAATGTACGGCTTATTTCCTCTCTCTATAATTCCTTTTTGGTGAAATTAATCATTCGGTTAGTATTTGATTTGCTCTTAATTGTTTGTTTTTACACTTGTGATTGATTAATCTGAATTCACATGCGATGACGGTAACTGTTAAAAAAGAAGAAGACATGTTTCTCGTAAGTGGGGTGGTGCTAGAAATCCTTCAAGAATTGACTAAAGTAGAATTAATGGACAAGTTCTTTAAAATCTACGTCTTGGCAAATGAATCAGATAGACAACATCATCTAAGGTATGCTGTCTAAGAAGTGATTCAAAAAGAGATCAGTGACATGTTGAATCTACTGAATGATGACGAGGTTAATAAAAAGAAGAAAGTCAAGAAGCTTAAATTGTTAGGAAAGAAGAATGCTGATTTCATTAAGAAGAGAAATAGACTTCCATTTTTGGAAGATAATATAGAGAAAAAGATTTGCGATATCATTTTTGAAGCTCTTTAGAGTCATTGAGCCCAACATGCCGAACCTTTTCCATTATTCCTACTTTCTTCGGAATCAAGCTCAACCGGTGCAAGATGTGAGAGTGGATCAGAGGATAGTTGAACTCAAAAGAATTGACAAAGACCATTTTGTCAATATTTTCTCTCCCACTTTCACTGTTACTAGAGCTGATGGAAAGACATACCAGTTTAATGAAGCAAATTTGTTCAAGATTCATCTGGTTGACATTGAAGATTTATTTGATGAATTATGTCGGAACAAAAGAGAAGACAATTGTAGAATCGCTCTCAAAGCAATCTTTCATTTTATGCATACCAAGCTGGTTTTAATGTCAATCCAGGACTTGCAAATTGGTGTTGAAAGATGAATGAGAAGGATCAATGTCACTGCGCCTAACAGATAGATCAAAGACATAGATAGAGAAGTACCAAGAATATCAAGTCATTATTGATAAAAAGCTGATTGTCATATACAAAGATAAGAATCAAGCGAAGAAAGCCATGCGGATGATCGAGCTAAACAAGTATCATGATGTTATGAGGCGTTTAAAAGGTGGTGACATGATTCCGTCCGAAACGAGATTAATTGTTAACTTCCTGTAAGAAATTGAGCAAAGATTGAAAAGTCGAAGAAGCATAAGAAGATTTGAAATGAAGCTTGGCTTAAAGGACTGAAGATGGATTACAGTTCATAAAAGGGGGGAAAATGTTGGGATTTAATATTTTGGTTTATAAATGTAATAATTCAGGGGGCATAATGTAATATTCAATAGGTGTATTTTTGTATAAATAGAAATAGAAGGTACTGATTTACACGGAATTGTACAACTTGTATGGATAAGTCTAATTGATAGTTTGCTATTCAAGAAACCCGTATGTAATTCTCTCTGATCCTTCAATCTAATCATTCGGTCAGTTGTGGTTTAATTGTGTTCTTAACTGTGTAATTGCTATTTGATTGTTGATATTGAAATAACAATGTGAATGGCTAAATCTTTGATAAAAACATTTATTGAATCACCATTCACCATTCAAATTACTTATATGATGATTCACATTTGTTATATGACCATTCACATGCTACATGAATGGTAGCTTATATGAATGACTATATCTTCGACAAAAAACACTTGTTGAATGACCATTCACAATGCACTATTTGACAATTCACATTATACATTTAATTTCATATAACTTGTGTGAATAGTTAATAAACATTTGAATGATGAAATATTACATTGTGAATGGTCATCCAACTAATCTGAATGATCAGTTTTTTAATTGATCATTCACATACATTGTTTGACCATTCACTTGATACATTTCAGAATTAACATCATTATACATTTAGACTAATTATTAATTTCATAATACTAATATCATTTAAATGGATTTCTTTTTTTAGTTAATATCGAAGGGCAAGAAGAATCATTATTACTTCAAATGACTCTAGGTGGACATATCAATTGGATTCCAGTTTTACCCGAACACGTCAAACCAAGAGAAAAATGATTTTCAATACTTTGGATGAAGGGGTGAATTTCTATAAAACCTATGCACGTATGGCTGGATCGATACCCGTTTATCAACTCTAAAAAGAGGTGTTAAAGGCGAAGAAAAAATGAGGGCAGTGGTCTGTAACAAAAAAGGAGTACCTGAAAAATCAAAATACAGCAGCTTAGACGGAAAGAAGCAACAACAACGTTTATTGTTCTCAGCTAAGAGTGATTGCAAAGCACATATACAATTCCATGTATCAAGTGAAGGGAAATTTGCGGTTTACAAATTTCACGAGCCCCACAATCATTGTCTCATGTCATTAGAAGATGCATATCTCATGCGGTCGTCCATGAAGCTAAATTTTGAACAACAAATAATTATTCAGAAGGCATCCTACACAAATATCGGTGTTGTAAACATCCACAAGCTATGCAAAGAGCTACCTGGAGGATACCCTTATGTTCGGGCAACAAGGACGGATTTCAAGAATTTTAAAAGAGACTTAAACTGCTATGTTGGGGGTAGCGACACGCCTATGGTAGTTGAAAAGTATACAAAGAAATAAGAAAATGTTAAAAACTTTCAATTCCACCACTTAATAAAAGAAGGTGGCTTCCTCAATACAATTATTTGGGCAGACGAAGTAGATGTCGCAAACTATGTTGCTTTTGGTGACATAGTCCCTTTTGATGCAAAATACAATACAAACAACTAAGTAAAACAATACTTGAATTACTTGATGTATATGGTTAAATGTATTCTGTGAATAGTTAAATATCAACCACTTAGATTAGTCAACGTATATGATAAAATACTTAATGTGAATGATTAAATATGTATTGTCAATGATTATTTTCAGGCATGATATGGTTCTTGTCCCGTTCACCGGTATTAACAATCATAAAAAGTGTGTTTCATTTGGTATTGGGTTGCTATGTAAGGTGGATATAGAATCACAGAAGTGACTACTCAATGCATTTATAGGTGTACATGGACGAGAGCCGAATATTGTTGTAACAGACAAAGGCCCGTCAATAAAAAAGGCAATGAAATTAGTTTTGAACAAGGTTGTTCACCGATACCGCATGTGGCATATAATGGATAAGCTTGAAATTAAGGTATTTATTGAATAATTAACATTCACATGTTTGTTGCTTGATCATTCACTTGAAACACTTCATATATTTCCATTTGCGAACATGTTTACTTACAAAAAGGTACCAACGTTATGCACGAAAGATTCACCTTTCTCAAAGCGATTGATGGACATTGTCTGGAACCAAAATATTGATGCAGAAGAATTCAAGGTTGAATGTAAAAAGATAATGATTGAATTTGAAATTGAGAAACATAAATGGTTCAATGATATTTATAACATTAGAGACGAGTGAATACCTGCATTTTTTCGAGACATTCCAATGTCTGGATTGAAGCAAACGTCTTTATCGGATGGACAAAACAGTTTCTTCAACCGTCACTTGAATAACACATCCAATTTGGTCAATTTTTAGTCGTTTTGATAGTGCATTGGACTCCCAAAGAAACATGCAAAGGACATTGGATTATGACTCGAGAACAAATAAGACGAATTTAAATACGGGGCTAAACTTGGAGAAAAAGGCATCAAAAATGTTCACGTTCAAGATCTTAAGTATAGTATGAGAAGAATTTATTAAGAGTTCATTCGGCGTGCTGCCAATTGCATGTACAAACGATGAAGATAGTAAGACGTATACACTGAAAGAGGTTGCAAAACGACATACGAGTTTAAAAGGCAATAGAGGTAAGCATCATGACCCGAAGACTAATATGAAATTAGAACTAACCACTTAGTGTATAGTGATCTTATTACTAAAATTTATCATGTGAATGGTCAAATAGTGTATGTGAATGGTCAAATAATTTTCACCATTCACATTAGTTATATCACCATTCACATTAGTTGAATGAACATTCAGAATGTAATATTTGACCATTCGCATGTTTTATTAATTGTTCATATAATAAGTTTAGATTGTTTTTGTATAATTTTAACCATTCACACGAGATAATCATTCACATAATCTAACAGAAGCTATCATCATAAAACATGTGAATGGTCAAATAATGTAATCTGAGTGTTGAATAGTCAGGTTATTATTTGAGCATTCACATACACTATCTGAACATTCACATGATAAATTTCAATAAGAACGTCAAGTATTATAAAGCATATCCACATGACCTCTTAGTGTATAGTGATGTTATTAATGAACTTTATCATGTACAGGTCGTTTTTGATGAGAGCGATCTAAATATAACTTGTCGCTGCATGTCATTCGGAAGGTTCGACATCCTATGCCGTCATATATTTTATGTGTTAAGGATTCTTGATGTGGATGACATACCTGAAAAGTACATACCACTACGATAAAGGAAGAATATATTCACCATCAGCCTTGCAAATTTACAACATACAATACCATAAGCTTAAATAAAGTCAACAAAGTTTGAGGCAAACATTCATGATATGTATGTGATATTGCCTATGTATACAAGTGTTAATAGTTGATGATAAGGCTATTGAAAATGTAAAAAAGAGATATCACGAGTTGATAATGAAATTAACTGCAGATCGTGATAAAGGGGTTTACAAAAAGAAGGATGTCATTGAGTAATTGTTGGGTTTCCCTAAACCAAATGAGATTACAATACTTCCACCACAAGGAATAAGAAACAAAGGATGTGGTGCCTCGAAAAGACTGATAAGCGATCAAGAAAAGGCAATAACAAAAAATGCACGAGCACCACCAAGATGTAAGACATATAAGGAGCTATCGAACAATGATTCAAGGAATTGTCCAAAGAAAGATGACCAATGAAATAAAATAGTAAATAAGTATATTTAGAAGCACACACAATTATTATTAAAAGACTATAAACAATTGTTTGCATTGTTAAAAAGTGAGGTTGTGAATGATATGATACATTTGTTGAACGATGATTAATGAGTTATTATTCTTTTACATAGTCATTTTACAATGTATGAACATGTATCTACATTCAGGATTTCACAATGTATTAGTAAAAAAAATATTAACAAACATATTCAATGTGAATGGTGAGATCTGCTCATGTGAATGATCAACTAAATTCCTTTGTACGATAAAATAGTTGTATGATTCATAAATAACACTATAAATCAGAATTGAAGTAAAATATTTAAAAAATCATATATCATAATAAAGAATATTTATCTTGTCAAAGATCAAATGCTTATGCGAATGGTTCAAAAAAACAAAAATAATCTAAGCTTGTTATATGAACATTTAAATAAACATGTGAATGGTCAAATATTATCATGTGAACGGTCATTCAACTTATGTCAATGGTCATATAACTATCTGAATCGCGAATGGTTAATTAATTATTTGACCATTCACATGATAAAATTCAGTAATAACATCTCTATACACTAAGTGGTAAGTTAATAATGCATGTGAATGATCAAATATTACATTATGAATGGCTATTCAACTAATGTGAATGGTGATATAACTAATGTGAATGGTGAATGCTCAGTAAATTATTTGACTAATCTCATACACTACTGAACATCCACAAGATAAATTTCAGTAATAAAATCACTATAACCTGAGAATCATTACTAATTCCATAATAATCAATTCATATATCCTAATAAAGAACTCAAATACACCATATCAGTAACTATACACCATACCATTAACTATGGTTAATCAAGTTGTTCACAACAGTTGCAAGTATTGTTTTTCAAAATAACTAACATAATAACTACAAACTTGTGTCAGTTAAACCATTTGTACATGTTCAAAACTAGAAACAAGAAATACTAAACATCAGTTCATTCATCTTCTCAACAGACCCTTAATCAAATCATTTATCCGTACGTTCAACCTTGTTCTTGTGTGCACCCTTTAGCAAACTCGTACTCTCAGACTTTGGTCTCTTTTTCCATTCAATAGCTTCATTATGAATTTCCTCAGCATGCATATTAATATCATGAAGCAATATCTCCGCAAGATAACGACGACGAAGATGGTCTAGCTGTGGCTTCTTGGCGTTTGAAACCACAAACCCATGTAGGTTCTCCCATATAAGTTTCAAGATGATGCATTGTGAATATCCCACAATCCACCTCATTAATTGTTGACCACCAACTTATATCTAGCTGAAAAGGCTCAAGCATTTCAATTTTATCAGCCTTGGGATGTTCAACCTTAACAAACATCGTTTGTTGCAAAAAGAAATTCTTGATAAAATTAAATAGTAAAAATACAATTAAATAGTATATTATGTCAGTGCAACATATGTAGTTCCCCATTCACATATGTTAATTCATCATTTATTCAAAGTAATAAAACTAAATGAAAATTCACAAATGCAAATATATCATTCAAATAAATTTTTTTGACAACTACACAATGTATTTCACAAGTCACAGTCATTGCACAAGTTATCCTATATAATCAACATATGCTAAAATAACATCAGCATATGTCATCAATAATCTCTACCGGAGATACATGAAGTATATAGGATTAGGAAATAAAATTTTCTAAGTAACTTACTAGATCGATACAGCGTGGCAAAACATGAAACATGCAACAGTAATAAAAGTAGTTATAAAAAGAGACATGTGCAATATGTTAATAAAATGTGGTGGGAATAGAACCCACTATCGCATAGGTCACAAGGGAGACTTGAGAACCCGCATGTTGCCAGCCCGGATTAGAACCGAGTCTAGACAACTCCAACCGGCAGCCAAAGTCCGTCCACCTACTCCGTAAGCTTTCGGTAATATGAATTTATACGTACAAATAGGCAGTAAGGTGTTTAAAAATAAATAGTAATCTGGACGTCCAGTGAGGCCAAATGAATGAGAATAGCTCCACAATGGGTTTAATCAAGTATAAACATGGTAAGCATGTAAGGAAACATCAAAGCATACTAAGAACGTCAATGTGTATAAATGGTGGTATCAAATAAAGCTCCATGGCCATACACCAAGATCATGTAGCCAATCGCCAGCCAGTGCAATGCATCATATGAGAGGATGATGCCCAAGACGTAAGCACAATTTCATAATTAAAAGTAAACATGTAAATATGTATGCAACACACACATCAATGCTAGGACTCACAACAAAATAGGCTAAAAGTATCTTTATGTAGCAATATCCTTCAAAAGCTTCTTAACGTTCAGATCTAGCCTTTAACTACTCAATTTGGCAACCAGTACTTCATGACGGCACAAACCAATTAAACATCGATATTCAAAGCATTTATAAGTTTATTGCATTATAATATAAGGTTTGGAAGTTGTTTGGAGTGTTTATTTATTCCCGATTTGAGTTATCGAATTCTAGCAACACTTCGTGTGTTTCAAAAGTTTTTATAGGCTTTTAGATACTAATCAATGTTTACTTATGTGTTACATAAGTATATAATAGTTATATAATCTTATACTGGCTTAACAAGGCTTAAATCATGAGTTTTTAAGTGTACAGGGGCTCAACTCGCCGAGTCATATGGACGACTCGCCGAGTCCAATAAATCGGAGCAATTTCCGCATTCCAGTAGCATCGACTCGACGAGTCATGAGGGTTAACTCGCCAAGTCGCCTATATGTTTTAATTCTGCTCGAACTCCTTTTCCTTCAAACTCGTTTCCAGCATCCTCAATCACGGAAATAACTAGTTTTTATACTATCTTTGACTAGTACAAACATATATAAATATGTTTTAACATATACAACATAAATCCAACTCTTTCATCATTTAAAAGCCAATTCATCAAATGTGACATGCACACTTTCATTGACTGTACTGGTTCGTGTGTTGAATGCACGATATGCCTTCGAGTTGGATGAGTATCCAATGAAGATCGCTTCATCCGCTTTCTTGTTGAATTTCCCGAGGTTGTCTTTGTCATTAAGCACATAGCACCTACAACAAAATACACGGAACTACTTGATAAAAGGAACTTTATTCAAGAAGAGTTGATATGGAGTTTTATTGAAACGCATATGGATTATGGAGCGATTCTGCGTGTAGCAAGCTGTTGACACAGCTTCGGCCCACAAGAATGGAGGTAGCTTTGAATAAGTCAGCATTGTACGTGCAGCTTCCATAATGGTATGGTTACGCCTTTCTACAACTCCATTTTGTTGAGGTGTTCTAGCAGCAGAATATTGATGCTGAATACCTTTGGATCGAAGGCAGCCCTCTACTATCGAATTCTTGAATTTTGTGCCGTTGTCAGATCGGATTGATTGAACAGACAGTTGATGTTGGGTTTCGACACTCTTTATAAAATATATGATTTCTTGAGCTGTCTCATCCTTGGATTGCAAGAATTTAACCCAAGTATATCGTGAGTAATCGTCAACGATAACCAACACATATCGATTTCCATTTATGCTTTAGGTCTGCATTGGTCCGCATAAGTCCATATGAAGTAACACCAACACTCACTTCGATGATGGTTCGGGTTTTGGTTTGTGAGATGATCGTTTCATCTTTCCCGTCTCACATGCTCCACACAGATGGTCTTTTTCATATCTTAGTTCTGGGAGTCCTTTCACCAGTTGTTTAGCAGCCAGCTTGTTGGTGTTTTCAAAGTTTAAGTGAGATAGCCTACGATGCCACAACCAAGAGTCTTTTGACGAGCTTTTGACAGAAGGCAGATGCTTTCCTTAACCATAATCTTAGCTACATCTATGGTGTAAAGGTTAGAGTTACGGGAACCGGATAGAATCTCTTTACCATCCATACTCTTAACACTACAATTCTTAGCCCTAAATGTGACTTCAAATCCTTTATCGCAGAGCTGACCTATGCTAAACAGATTATGTGATAATCCCTCAACATAGTCAACATCCTTGATGACTAGATTATCTAAGACTAAAACCCCATATCCTTTTATGTGAGCATGGTGACTGTTCCCGAACTTGACTGTCCCACAGTATTGTTCTACTATATTGGACAATAATTCTATTCTCCCAGTCATGTTCTTGGAACAACCCGAATCCATGTACCAGATGGATTTTGCCTGGAAAACAAATAAATACATATAATGAAAATCTATAAGCATTCAAATAGATCCATCTTAAATTAACAATCAAACCATGTAATAGAACCGAGATTTTCAGAAAACATGATGATATTAGATCGGGTCCTGAGCTGTTTGCACAGAAGCCAAACTTGTCAATTTAAGCACAACCGACAAGCACGAGAACGGGTCCTTGCCTAAGTAACTAGAAGCCAATTCATTGAAGTACGAGTCTTGATCTGAAGTAAGCAAGAACCATCGGCATTAAGATCACACAACTTTGGATACCCATCTTAATATGGGTCCTTTTGGGTTAGGAGTTCCAGGTGAATATGGCACGTTTGCTGTTTTAGGAACCCATTTTGCAGTTATGTATGGACCAGATGCACAGCCTTTTGGAATCCATTGCTGTTTTAGGAACCCATTTTGCAGTTACCTTCGGTTTTTGACTTTTTGACACTTGTTTGACTTTTGCTTTGGTTTTGGGCATAACAAAGTAAAAATCTCATTTTTTGTGATGGCCGATGATGAAACATTTTTTATTTTTTTTTTACGAATTCTTTTAGCAGGATAAGGCACAAAAGCATTCATTTTAGGTACTTGACGTCTAAAACGAGTTGGACATAATTTAAACAAGTCACTAAAAGAATACTTCAAACAAGCATTAGAATTTGTTACATCATTACAATCATTGTTTTCAGAGATTACATGGAACCTATTTATAGAAACAAAATCATTTGGCATAACAGCCTTCTTCACAAAAAAAAAAACAAAAAAAAACTTGTAAAATCTTGCATGGTTGTTTTTGGCACTCTTCTCACATGATCTGTAGGAACAAAACAACGAGAGTCAGTACGCATGGAAGACTTAGCTTTCAAAGATTTTTCTTTTTCTTGGTGAGTGGGTTTCTTAGAAGACTTTGATTGAATCTGAGTCTTCTTTGAAACCTCAACTTTAAAAGATTTTGAGCACTCACCTTTAAAACTGATAGAAGAATTTTCAACTTTAGTTTTATCTTTGTTTTATGACACGAGTGGAATTTTGGTAGGACGAGAAACTCTTGGCTCTTTTAAATGATCTTTTAAGCTTTTAGAAACCATGTCAAATTTTTCTTTGTAGACAGTTAGTTCTACAGATTGTTGAAAACTTTGATTTACCAATTTTTCCAAACTCTTAAGAAGAGCTTCTTGATAATCAAGAGCTTTCTTTCGAGTTGACTTTAATTCCTTTTCTAAAACTTTAATTTTATGTTGAAGAACTTTTGTAGGAATGTAAAGGTGAGGGATTGGTTTGACTGGTTCTGCTTTCATTTCAGCTTCAGAATAACTAGACAAGAAGTTTTCCTCTAGAGTGGTTACTCTATAAGGATAACTCTCGTTTAGCTCTTCATATTTAAAATATATTTCTTTTTCTTTGTTTTCATTACGTTTCTCATCCTCTTGGGTTAAGACTTCTTTTGAAGATTCGAAAAAGAAGGATTTAAGCCCACTAGCCATGTAATTCATGTCATAAAAAAGTGGTAAAACTTGTTGAGCCTTTTCCAAATACCTAGGATTTTTAAAACCAATTCCTTGTTTAGAATGGTAAAACCTAGTCTCTTTGGGCTAGTTCAAATGAATAGTTTGTTCAGTTTGACCCCGTTTTAAGAATTCATCATCAAGGGTCTTTATTCTAGAGTACAAACTTATTCTTTCTTCTTCTATCATTTTGTATATGTCTAAGCTGTCTATGTTTTCCATACTTACCGTCTCTAATTGTTTTGATAGAACAGATATTTCTTCTTTTAATGAGTGCTTTTCAGTTGATAACCTATCCATACAAGATTCTAGATACGTATTCCAATCCTGAACATCTACCTTTTCAATTAGCATCTGTTTTATCACATTGTTGTAATGCATTCCCAAATCAAATCAGCACATAAATGTTTCTTTTATCAAACACAAGAAAAATAAAGTCTCAATAATTGTGTAATGATGAGAAACAAAGAGAATGTTGGGAGAATGATGATGAAAGGTGGCTGTGATATTCCTTGTGTATTCAACCGTGTGTAACAATTACAACCCTAGGAGCCTATTTCTAGGCTCCTTTAATTATCTTTCTAGCATAGTCACATTTGGTCCCTGAACTTTTACATTGAAATAATCTAACAAGGAAATAAATACAAGAGTAAACATTAACTAAATAATCATTACAAAATAAGTCCACATGATTGAAATTTAATATCTAACAATCTCCCCCTTTTCGATCAACGTGGAGGTCCTCGAACTCTGGCATGGTCTGTAGATTCACGGAGCCCAAGGATGACATCAAATTGTCTGATCACTTATCTCATGTGTAGCCGTTCGTTCAGGTATTCTATGCCGCTTAGGGTATCCTGAATTTCCTTCGGTGAGCATCTAAGTTCTGGATCCGGTTGAGCATCATATTCTTGAACTTTTCGAGTAATCATGGCTCTAACCATTCTAAGAGTACTGTCCGAATAACAGGGAAGATCCTCAAAGCACATGAATCTCTTGTAGCCTTTCTGATCCACAAAAATCACACCCGGGCCTCCTCTGAAGATGACTCTGTAGGCAGGATGGTGGGCGAGAAGGAAACTATCTTGGTCAGGTGCTCATAGGCCAACTTTAACCAGCACGCTCTCTATCGCCATTTGAAAATCTCTGAGGCACATGATAATAGAGCGGTGGTTCATACTTCGAATGAGGGCACCTACGGCAGTCATGTGAGACAGACGCTTTTTAATTAGATGTTTCAGTCGATCGTGTAAGAATTCAACGTCATCCACATTTATGAAGTCCAGGTCATTCTCGTTGAACTCCTCAACTGTGCCATCTTCTCTTTCTACCTGATAGGCCGGTTAGAATACTTTTGCTCTCTTGCACATAGTGATGGTCAGGAGTTTCTTTATCATTGACTTTGAGACTTTGGACCTCTTTTCCCTGAGCATTAATTAGTTGTATTCGGCCTGTTCAGCTTTGGATACGTTGGTCAGTTCCATGAATAATCGCCTGCTGAAAGACCCTGACTTCTTTCTGAACACCATCTTAAAACGTTATTCTAGGAACGGATTTGAAATTGCTCCGGAGGAAACTTATGTAGAAATTCTTGGAGTCCCTGAACGGGTGGTTCTTCTATCTCTGTTGATCTAGCCTCTAGCAATTTGAAGATTTCCCCCCGCCGTTCTTGTTTTAGTTCCTCTTTCAATTCCAGTGGCAAAGTGTGTACCTCACCCTTTGAATACCAGCCTACCCAATATAGATCACCTCTGTCATATTCACCGGGTCCTGTAGGAGTCTCATCAAAGCAATCTACCCTCGTGGTTTCTGAAGGTCCTCGTTGTTGAGTTTGTTGGAAAAGGGGAGGACTTTGAGATCTTGGCGGGCTTTGGACTAAGTGGGATTCTTTTAGTGACGGGGAAGCTTGGATGGATGATAGTATTTCTTGTTGTGGAGCTGGGGGTGGAGAGTTTAGGAATTCAAAGGAAGATGATGATTTTTGAGGTGATTCGGGCTCAGGCTTAGGGATGATTAAGGTTGGTTGTCCTCAGTGTCGGAGTCTGAGTCAGACACCAATATGATTTCAACATTTTCGCGTAAGGGTTCGAACTCAACCATGGTTGTCATTGGATCCAGTGGAGCTGGACCCTCAAACATGGGCTCGTCTTCTATCATCAAATTCTCCTGAGCCTTGAGCACCTTTTCCCCTGACCCCTGACTCTCTATACTTTCTGATTCTACTCCCCCTACGATCAACAAGAGGTCCTCAGATTGAGTGTTTTGGCGCTTCTCCCCCTCATGGCGATCAGGGTCGTCCTGATCGTCATGCTTCCTTTTATGGTACTCAGCCTGGGGACGGCACTGGAGCTCGATCACTGCTGATTTAAGACGGTCCATTCGGGAGTCTAGTTGCTCCTGGACTTGAAGGATTAGGCGGTTCTGCGCGTCTATTTTATCGGATAGCTCTTGAATCATCATTTGGACTGAGAGGGTCCCTGGTGGAAGCACATCCTCAGAGTCGACACCCTTACCCTTAATTAATGATAGAAGGGCGGTATGTTGTTCCTCGGCAGCCTCCTTGTGGGAATCTAGGGCTGCCTGAGTAACAACACCGGCAGCACGTAGAGCCGACGTTAGCATCTCTAAGTTAATTTGGAGATGGCCTAAAGTGGATGGCGTAGATGGAGCCACTTCAGGTCTTCCTTCTGTCATTTCTAGCTCCACTATGGGATGCGCAGATCCAGAAGTTTGTGGAGCCGCCACGGAGGCTGCTCGTTGAGGGGACGCCACAAAGGCGTCGTGCGATGTGTGTGGGGGTGGGGAGTGAATCGTGGGTGAAAGACGTTCGGTCAAATGGGGCAGGGTTTGACCTCGTTCAACACCACCGCTCTCCGAATGAGAGGGTGATGGCATGCGTGGTAATTCCCCGTGAAATGTAGTAGCACCCTGTTGAGAGGATACTAAGTGGGTGGTTGGGGTAAGTTCGACCATCGGACTAATGGTCTGTAAGTGGGTTGTCCGGCTGATTGGGCTGCGGTCACCCTCAGATGTTACCTCAATCCCTCTTACGACAGAGACGGTTCGTTTAGTTTTCGCCGTCTCTGCTGCCTCACCGACTCCTCCCTCGCTCACACGCATAAGCTCCCGCTCACCTCATCTTCAGACTGGGTAGGCTCAGTCGGATCCGACCGAGCCTCATCCGGATAGAACTCTCTCATATATGCCCGAACCCTTTTCGATTGCACTGCCCTTAGAAGAAGGTACTGTGGGATAGTCATCACCAACACTGAAGGAGCCCCTTTTGGCAGATTAAGCGTTTGGATCGCCACTGTTGGGTAGACATCAGCCTCTGGACGCTCATGAATGTCGTCATCGTTGTCCATGGCATACTGTATGATGAGTTGTAGAAAACGTTGGAGAGGGATGTATTTTCTTCCTCGTTTGGTGCCCCTATCCAGATGAACTCTCCTCAATTCCTCGAAGTGGAATGCTGCATAATCCACGTGTCGGTCGAAGGCAAAGCCAGCAAACTAGGCAAGGACCTGTGCTGATGCTGACTCGTGGCCAGCATGCTTGGCAGTGAAGCACTTGTTGATTACGTCAAATAGAATTCTCCAGTGAGTGTGGAGATTCTTGGTCCTTAAATCGGAGGGTTTGAATTTCAGTAAGGGTTTCTTGGAGGGAAGGAATGGGGGCAAAGTTAAGGCGAGTTGGGGAATGGCCTTCGGCGGGTAGGTGATGTATATGGCGTATAGCTGCGGTGGTTATCTTGACTGGGACACAGTCGATGGTGGTGGTGAAGTGTGGTTCGGCATCGGGGACAAATCATAAGTTATTCTAGAATTCTTGCAGGTATTTTTCTTTGAAACAACAAAAAAATGTAAAATGAAATATTTTTTGTAATTTTCGTTTAACAAATAAGTTAAGACAAAATAAAATAAACTAAAATAAGATAAAATGTTTTTGGTTTTTTGAGAATTTTAAACAAATAAAATCTTTTTGGGATTTTCTGACCAAGCACATTAAAATTTAATATAAAAAAATATTAACCAACCTAAAATTTAAAAATTGAAGTAATAGAAATAAGAAAAAATAAAAAGGAACCAAGAATTATAAAAATTAACATCCTAACGATACTCCCCCTCAAATAATCACCGCTTCTCTTCTGTTATCTTTTTCAGATTAAATCCTTGAACATATTTAGCCTTAAATAAAAAGACAAACCTGGATTATATCTGCGTCCCACTCAGTGATGAACAATTCACAAAGCAATTTGTCAGGATCATTATTTATTAAAAAATGTACATAGCTTAAGGAAATATTGAGTTATAATTTTGTGACATAACCCTTAAATTTAAATAACATATATTTTTTAAAATAAAGGAATTTCAAACATGATAGATTGAAATAGAACTATTTAAGACAATATCTGATATTTAATTTGAAGGCGGATTCAACATGCCGATATGGGATACTAAAAACTGAAAACGAGGTTCGTCTAAAGCTTTAGTAAAGATATCCGCAAGTTGATATTCCGTACCAACAAAATACAACTCAATCGTTCCCTTTTCTACGTGATCTTTAGTAAAATGATACCCAATATCTATGTGTTTTGTTCGAGAGTGATGTACGGGATTGCAAGAGATGGCAATTGCACTTCGAGAATCGTGGTAAATTGGGATATTAGTGAGTGAGAACCCATAATCGCGTAATTGTGTTCTCATCCACAGCACGTGAGAGCAACAACTTGTTGCTGCTACATACTCAGCCTCAGCTGTGGATGTTGAAACACAATTCTGGTTTTTGGAGGACCAACTCGGCGGTCTGTCTCCCAAGAACTGTATTCCTCCCGACGTGCTTTTTCTGTCAACTCTACGACCTGCAAAATCAGCATCTGAAAAAGCAGTAAGATCAAAATCGGTTCCCTTTGGATACCGGAAACGAAGATCGGGTGTACCCTTAAGATAACGAAAAATGCGTTTTACCGCGGTTAGGTGTGATTCTTTCGGGTCGGCCTGAAAGCGAGCACAAAGACATGTTGAAAACATTATATCAGGCCTACTAGCAGTCAGATACAGTAAGGATCCTATCATCCCTCTGTAAGTTGTATTATAGACACTTTTCCCAGAAGGATTGATGTCTAACTTACAGTAAGAGGTCATGGGAGTTGCAATACTCGTGCAACAGTCTAACTTATACTTCTCGAGAATATCAAGAGTATATTTCGAATGGTTAACAAAAATCCCATTCTCAAGTTGTTTGACTTGTAATCCGAGGAAAAAGTTCAATCCCCCCATCATACTCATCTCGAACCTGGACTCCATCAAGGCTGAAAAATCCTTACAGAAATACTTGTCAGTAGATCCATATATTTGTACTAGCATTATGTGTGGGCCTTCCTTTTTTGTGAACAAAGTTGTGTCCACCACACCTTTACTGAAACCAGCAGAGATAAGAAAATTAGAAAGACTATCATACAATGCGTGAGGAGCTTGATTTAAACCATAGAGGGCTTTGTCTAGCACATAAACATGGTCATGTTTATACGTGTCAACTAATCCTTATAGTTGTTCAACGTACACCTCTTCGTTAAGTTCACCGTTAAGAAAGGCTGTCTTGACGTCCATCTGGTACCCTTTGAAGTCCTTGTGTGTGGCGTACGCCAAGAAGATTTTGATAGCTTCTATCCTTGCAACTGGAGCGAAGGTCTCGTCATAATCTATCCCTTCTTGTTGTCGGTAGTGTTTGGCAACAAGTCTCGCTTTATTCCTTATCACAATGCCGTTCTCATCTCTTTTGTTCTTATAGATCCACTTTGTTCCAATCATTGTACGGTCTTTTGGCTTGAGAACTAACTGCCATAATCTGAGCTGTTCGAACTGGTTGAGCTCTTCTTGCATTGCAAGAATCCAGTCTTGGTCTTTTAGGTCATCATCCACACGAGCTGGCTCTATCATACTAAGGAATGATGCGAAGAGACATTCATTAGCAGACGCCCTACGTGTTTGGACTCCAGTTGAAACATCACCAATGATCTGATCGGTTGGGTGACTTCGGGTGCATTTAGTCTAGTGTGGAAGGGGTGCTCGGGATAGAATCTCAGTGGTTAGAGTGGGGATGGATGATGATTCATGGTCAATGGTTTCAAGTGATGGTACCACTAGTTCTGGTTCGAGTTCCGCATGTTCAGATGAAGGAAGGATATTTGGCATTATATGTGAGGGTATTACAGGAGTAGATTCAACACGGATGTATCAGTGGATGATGCTGATGGATGAGGGGATGATGTGGATGAAGATGGAGCGGATAAACTTTGTGGTGCAGTTGAATTGGATGGATTACCTACATTATTGACAACATTAGACACATTAGCATTAGGACCGAAAAATTCTACGTAAAAAGGATCAAATAAATTAACTAAATCGGTAGATGAAAAAGAAGTAGAGTTAGTAGAAAAGTCTCCAGGCATTTGTGTAATGCGTGGTCATGTATGATCATCTTCGGGTGCCAGTTTAGCCAACTCAGGAAATGTGACATGCACACTTTCATTGACTGTTCTGGTTCGGGTATTGAATGCACGATAAGCCTTCGAGTTGGATGAGTATCCAATGAAGATTGCTTCATCCGCTTTTTCATTGAATTTCCCAAGGTTGTCTTTATCATTCAGCACATAACACCTACAACCAAATACACGTAAGTACTTGATAAAAGGTACTTTATTCAAAAAGAGTTGGTAAGGAGTTTTGTTAAAACGCTTATGGATTATGGAGCGATTCTGTGTATAGCAAGCTGTTGATACGGCTTCAGACCATAAGAATGGAGGTAGCTTTGAGTAGGTTAGCATTGTACGAGCGGCTTCCACAAGGGTACGGTTACGCCTTTCCATGACTCCGTTTTGTTGTGGTGTTCTAGTAGCAGAATATTGATGCTAAATACCTTTGGATTGAAGGAAGCCCTCAACTACCGAATTCTTGAACTCCGTGCCGTTATCGGATCTGATTGATTGAACTGACAGCTACTGTTGGGTCTCGACACTCTTTATAAACTGTATGATTTCTTGAGATGTCTCATCCTTGGATCGCAAGAACTTAACCCAGGTATATCGTGAATAGTCATCAACGATAACCAACACATATCGCTTCCCATTTATCCTTTGGGTCTGCATCGGTCCACATAAATCCATGTGAAGTAACTCCAATACTCTTTTCATTGATGGTTCGGGTTTTGATTTGTGAGATGATCGTTTCATCTTTCCTTTCTCACAAGCTCCACAAATGATTGTATTTTTCATATCGTAATTCTGGGAGACCTTTAACCAGTTGTTTCGCAGCCAGCTTGTAGATATTGTCAAAGTTCAAGTGGGATAACCTTCGATGCCACAACCAAGAGTCTTTTGAAGAGACTTTTGATAAGAGGCAAATGCTATCCTTAACTATGAGCTTTGCTACGTCTATGGTGTAAAGGTTAGAGTTACAGGAACCGGATAAGATTTCTTTTCCATCCATACTCCTTACACTGCAGTTCTTAGCCCTAAACGTTACTTCTAGTACTTTATCACAGAGCTGTCCTATGCTAAATAGATTATGTGATAATCCCTCAACATAGTCAACGTCCTTGATGACTAGATTATTCAAGACTCAGTACCCATAGGCTTTTATATGAGCCTGATGGTTGTTCCCGAATTATAGCATCCTGCAATATTGTTCAACTACATTGGACAATAATTCTGTTCTCCCAGTCATATGCTTGGAGCAACCCGAATCCATATACCAGATGGATTTAGCCTGAAAAACAAATAAATTTATATAATGAAAAACTATATGCATTAAAACACATCCATCTTTTATTTACAATCAAACCGTGTTCTGAACCGAGATATTTAGAAAACATGATGAAATAAGACCGGGTCCTGAGCTGTGTGCACAGAAGCCAAACGTGTCGGTTTAAGCACAACCGACAAGCAGAAGAACGGGTCCTAATCTATGGTAACTTGAAGCCAATTCATTGAAGAACGGGTCTTGATCAGAAGTAACCAAGAACCATCTGCATTAAGATCACACAACTTTGGGTACCCATCTCAATATGGGTCCCTTTTTGTAAGGAGTTCCAGGTGTATATGGCATGTCTGCAGTATTCGGAACCCATTTAGAATTTATGTGTGGTCCAGATGCATAGCCTTTTGGAATCCATTGAAGATTGGATTCATTAGGCTTTGGAACCTTAGGCGATGAAATTACCTCCGGTTTTTGACTTTTTGAGACCTTTTTGACCTTTGCTTTGGTTTTGGGCCTCGGCAAAGGACACGTCTCATTTTTCTTTGTGGCCGATGATGCAACATTTTTTATTTTCTTTTTCCGAATTCTGTTAACAGAATATGGCACATAAGCATTCATTTCAGGAACCTTATGTCTATAACGAGTTGGACATAAATTAAACAATTCAGTGAAAGAGTACTTAAACAAACAGAAGAATTAGTTACATCGTTACACACATTGTTTTTTGAGATTACAGGTATCCTATCTCTAGAAACACATTCACTTGGCATTATAGCCATCACAAAAAAACTTGAAATATCCAGCATGGTGGTTTTAGGGACTCTTCTTACAAAATTTGTAGGAACAAAACGATTAGAGTCAGTATGCATTGAAAATTTAGACTTTACAGAATTTTCTTTTTCTTGGTGAGTGGGTTTCTTAGAAAACTTGGATTGAATCTGAGTGTTTTTAGAAACCTCAGCTTTAAAAGATTTTGAGCACTCACCTTTACAACTGATAGAAGAAGTTTCAGCTTTAGTCTTACCTTTGTTGGATGACACACATGCGATTTTTGTGGGATGAGAAATTGTTTGTTCTTTTGAAAAATCTTTCAATGTTTGAGAAACCATGTCAAATTTTTCTCTGTAGACAGTTAATTCTACAGATTGCTGAAAATTTTGATTTACCAAATTTTCCTCGCTCTTAAGAAGAGCTTCTTGAAGATCAAGTGCTTTCTTTTGAGTCGACTTCAATTCCTTCTCTAAAACAATAATTTGATGTTGAAGAACTTTTGTAGGAATATAAAGTCGGGGAATTGGTTTTACATGTTCTGCTTTCATTTCAGCATCCGAATAACTGGACAAGAAGTCTTCCTCTAAAGTGGGTACTCTAGAAGGATAACTCTCGTTAAGTTCTTCATATTGAAAAGGTATTTCTTTTTCTTTGTTTTCGATGCGTTTCTCATCCTCTTGGGTTAAAACTTCTTTTGATGACTCAAAAAAGAATGATTTAAGACCAGCTCTCATATAAATCATGTCATAAAATAAAGGTAAAACTCTTTGAGCCTTTTCCAAATATTTAGGATTTTTAAAACCGATTCGTTGTTTAGAATGGTAAAACCTAGTTTCTTTGGGTTTATTCAAGTGAATAGTTTGTTCAGTTTGACCC
Organism: Centrapalus pauciflorus; assembly: GCA_020465985.1. Taxonomy (NCBI): domain Eukaryota; kingdom Viridiplantae; phylum Streptophyta; class Magnoliopsida; order Asterales; family Asteraceae; genus Centrapalus; species Centrapalus pauciflorus. The sequence continues at coordinate 522,908 of JAANYP010005537.1, forward strand.
CTTTTTAAAAATGCATCGTCAAGGGTCTTTATTCGTGAGTACAAACTTAATCTTTCTTCTTCTATCATTTTATATTTTTCTAAACTGTCTATATTTTCCATACTTACTGTCTCTAATTGTTTCGAATGTACATATATTTCTTCTTTTAAAGAGAGTTTTTCATTAGACAACCCATCCATACAAGATTCAAGCTATATATTCCTATCCTGAACATCTACTTTTTCGATTAGGATCAGATTTATGACATCGTGATTAGTTAACCACTTTGATTGATATAATTCAGACGAATCTTTTAAAGTTTGAGCTAGATGTTAAGCCTCCACACACTTTTCAGTTTCAGCATTTAACCTAGCTTCTAGATCAAGTATATGTGTGTGCAATGTACATTCAGTATTTACAGATAAATTATTTACATGCTTTTGAATGTTACATGAATATACCTCTTGTGTCTCTGAACCGGATGATGAACATTCGGGATCGTCGGATTTAGCCATCAGACATGCTGGTGGATTTGTCGTTGTCTCCCCCTCATCAGCATTGTCTGAATCTGAAGCAGTAGAAGTGGCATAGTGATCCAATCCCAGACGATCAACCATATAGCAGTTCTTTCCCTTATCATCCTCTTCGTCGGTATCTTCAACATCCCAGTAGTCTTCCTGGGCGACGAGAGCCATGGCATCTGTTCTTTTCTTAGCGGCTTCCAACTTCCGCTCATAGTAGCCTACGTCCTTGTCAAACTTGTTATTACATCCCCGAGCAAAGTGGCCCGGTTTCCCACATTTATACTAGAGACGCTCTGTTAGGCACAAAAAGGCCTCAATCAAACCTGTTGTACATATGAGGGGGAGATTTTTAATCAAACCTGTTGATGCACTTGAAGGTTCAATTTAAGGCCTGTTATATGCCTTATTGAAACCTGAAAGTTATTTGCAATATCAACCTAAAGCTGTTTACCATGTTGCATTTGTTGCAACAAAGGTAGTTTGTCCAAGCTGTTCTGTCTGCTGAACAGGCTGGACACAAACTGTCTACGCTGCTCTATTCTGTTGAGCAGCTTGGACAGTTTACAAGTGTTCTGTTCTTTGTGAACAGAACCTGTTCTTTGTGAACAGGTTAAACGCTTCATTGGAATATGTTTCCAAGTCCTCATGTATTGTTTTTGGCTACAAGATCAGTTTACAAGTCGAAGACAAAGTGGATAACAGAACTGCACAGCCTGCCCACACTGTTCTGTTACATGAACACAAACAGATATTTGAAAAGGGTGACAGACCTTTTCTTATATCAAAATGGCATTAGCAAAAGAAGAAAGATGCAAAGTTGACATTCCTCTTTTTGGTTAAAGCCTTATGCAATAGTGACAAAAAGGAAAAGACAATGATTCTGCCATGTGAAGACAAAGATACTTTATCAGAACGTGCAGAAAGGTGTTTTGTCCTTTTGGAACGACTCCCCACTATCTCATCTGTCCAATGAAGAAGCTTCAGTGAGATTCTCCTTTCAGTATAAAAGGAAGCTTCAAAGGATTATGAGATATCAAGAGTGTGAAATCAGAACGTGCATTGAAGTGTGTTATTCCATGCATGCAAGTCTGCTTATATAAAACAATAGAGTGTGTCTAAGCTGTTCTTGTGTAAGCTGTCCTTCTGAGTCTTGTAAAAACAGTGAGTGCATCTAAGTGAGTGTAGTCACTGTGTCTAGTCTGAGTGTGTCTTGATTAGTTGAACAACTTTTGTATCTGTCATCTCAACTTGAACCCTTACGCATTCAAGCTTGTTTGTAATTAACACTTGTTAATAATATACACAAACACTGAGTAAAAGATTGTTAAGTTTTAAATAGCTGTATTCACCCCCCCCCCCCCCCTCTACAGCTTAGAACTATACACTTGGAAACCTTTTGGGACCTACAACTGGTATCAGAGCAGATAGAGTGTGTGTCAACTCTAGATCTCTCATTCTCCCTACGTTTCCATGGATAACAGTGCTGCAAGTTCCTCTTACTATGATAATGGGTCAATGGCCAAACCCACAAAGTTCAATCATCAGAACTTCCCTGGCTGGAAGTGCAGAATGATGCTCTATTTAGAGAATCTGGATGTAAAACTACTAGAGATAGTAATGGAAGGTTCCTATGTGACAAATTCTGTTACTACCATAACTCCTGTTGTTGAAGGAGCAGCCCCTGAAATCAGAACCTTTGAGAAGGCCGAAGCTCAATGGTCAGATGAAGACAAAATACTGGTTGCTCTGGATGCAAAAGCCAGGAATAACCTGGTTGTCTCTCTGCCTGATGACGTGTTCAAACAGGTTGAGAAGATGAAGACTGCAAAGGAGATGTGAGATACTTTGTGTACCGTCTATGATGGACCCACAATCACACTAGACAACAGGATTAACAATCATGTTATACAGTATGAACTCTTCTTTGCAAAACCAAAGGAGACACTCACAGAAACCTACACCAAGTTTACTGCTCTTGTTAATGATCTCAAAGCTGTTGGGATCACAAAGCAAAGCCTGACCCTGGTGAACAAGTTCTTTGACATCTTACCTGAAGTGTGGAACTACTTTTCTACCATCTTGAGAAACTCAGGTACCATCAAAGGTATGGATCTTGTAAACTTATATGGATCCTTACTAATTGATGAGCAGTCAAGGTAGCAGAAGAGAAATGCCTTCGAAATGTCCAAGAGAGGTGCTGCCTTAGTGGCCAGCGTGAGACAACCTGTTGGACAGATATGTGATATGTTCACACAACCTGACCAACATGCTGACGATGAAAAAGAGGAAATGTCTGATGAGGAAGACAATGCAGATCTTGCTGAGCTTGATGATGAGCAGATGATAGCAATGCTTGTCAAAAGGTTCAAGAAGAAGAGATTTTGAAGAAATATGCTGCAGGGGAACTCAAATGCTGTCAAGAAGAAGGCATTTGGTAAATCTAAAGCTGAGTGCTTCAAATGTGGCAAAACTGGCCATATAGCAGCTGACTGTGTGTCAAAAGCTGTTGGACAGTCTTCCAAACCATACAAGACTAACAGGGACGATGGCTATAGGGTTAAGTACCTTATGGCCATGGCACACCTGAAAAAGTTGGAAAACTCAGTGGTTTCCAACAAGCAAAAGGGACTGATGGCAGAGACATGTGACTAGGAGGAGTCTGATTCATCATCAGATGAAGAAGACAACAATTGTTTGATGGCCAATACTGACGTCCCATCAACTGGCAACTTCAAACAAGACTTGGCTGAAGCTGAAGCCTTCAGCAGCTTGGAGAACTGGAACCCTACAATGATGTACAAGGTACAAAATTTTATGGCTTACAGTTCAGATGAAAAAGTGAAAATGTTGGAATATATGCTGGTTGATTTAAAAGCTGCTGTTGAGAAGCATAATGTTTTTTACTATCTGAAATCTCTAAGCTTAAAACTAAAACACATCAACTCCATTTTACTGGAAGAAAAGAGAGAAACAGATGTAAAACATATTAAGCTTCAAAAGATAGTTGACTCTTGGTGCCAATCTGCACAAAAAGTCAGCCATTGCATAAGTCAGCAGATCCCTGCACAAATCCAAGCCTATCTTGGAGGGGATCTTGACACAGCAGCTTCTATTGTTGAGATCAATAATCTAACAGATGACTTATCCACTCTTGGTGAACTTCCCAGCACTTTCATCCAAAAAGTTAATGGCAAGCTGGTCTCAACAAACAGCTTTGTCAGGTCTCAAAATACTGACAACTTGTGTGAAAAAGGCCCAAAAGCTGATGATGGAATGTGTTCTCCATCAAATCAGCCTGCTAAGTGCTCTGCTGTTTCACACAAGCAAAAGAAAGGAAAACATGCTCAAGCTGCAGCAGTGGACACCAAACCTGTTGACAAAACAGGCTTTGGGTCCAAAGCTGATGGTAAAAGACAGTCTCATTTGAAAGCAAATCTGCTGTTGTTTCAAATAAGCCTTTAAATCACAGTGGAAAACTGGTTATAAATGAAAATAAGTCTTTCAAAACAAGAAACAGTGATTATGTTGATAGGCAGCATCAATCACATCTCAGTAAGGGCAAAGGCAAAGCCATTGCTCAGCCTGAGAAATCTGGGAATAAGTTTCCCAAACTTGTGGAAGGTCAAAAACCAATCAAGCTTCCTGTTTTTGACATCTGTCCTCCCAAAAAGAGGAAAGAAGAAACAGGCAAAGCTGTTGCTATTATGCCATCCACCCAAGCAGTTGATTCATCGAAAAATAGTAATAAGTTTACTAAACCTGCTGACAAAATCACAAAAATAACTCAGAATGTGTTTCTGAAAGCTCTTCTTCCAAAAAGGTTAAATAGAGAAAATGTTATAAATGTGGGAAGAAGACACACATGGCCAAAGACTGTCCTGAAACTGAGGACATGAGGCCTGTTGACTCTGCTAGTTCCATCATTGCTAAAAGAAGCACTGTTGGAAGTAACTTAGTCAATGAGAGTGGTATCCATTCTGATACCATTCAAATAGGAAATATTAATGTGGATATCACTAGCTCATCAACACATGTTGATGAAGTAGGAGAACTCATCTCTATGATGAGTTCCCCTAAAAGTAACTAATATTTATCTATGACATTTTGCAGGACAAACAACCATCCCAGGTTTGGTACTCTTAGACAGTGGCTGCTCAGGGCACATGACAGGTTGCAAGGACCTGCTGAATGATCTCAGGCCTGAAAAAGGGCCAAAAGTCACATTTGGTGACAATGTACAGGGATCCACTAAGGGATATGGAACTCTTAAAGCTGGTGCTGCAGTGTTCAAAAGAGTAGCCTATGTGGTTGGGCTGAAACTTAACCTTGTTAGCATAAGTCAACTGTGTGATGCTGGCTACAAGGTTAACTTTGATGAGCACCTGGGTTACATATTGGATCCCCAAGGCAAAGTTGAGCAGTGTGCTCAACGAAAGAAAGGTGTATATGTTGTGGACATGAAATCTGTTGATCCCACAACTAAACCTGCATTCTCACAAGAACCAATGCAGACCTAAACAAGTTATGGCACAAAAGGCTGTCACACCTGAACTTCAAGAATATCAACTAACTCTATAAGAAAGAGTTGGTAACAAGTTTGCCTTCTATGACCTTTGTTAAGGATAGAATCTGCACAGCTTATGAGAAAGGAGAGCAGAGGAAATCATCTTTTAAATCCAAGCATAATTTTTGTATTGATACTCCTCTCTTCTTAATCCACATGGACTTGTTTAGACCAGTCAATGTCCCAAGTCTAGGAGGAAGAAGATACTCTCTAGTAATGGTTGATGAGTTCTCCAGGTTTACATGGGTAATCTTCTTGAAGAGCAAAGGAGAGGCTGCTAGAGAAATCATTCGATTTGTCAAAAAGATGGAAATGTTGAACTCTGCTAAAGTAAAGCAGCTTAGAAGTGATCATGGTACTGAGTTCAGAAACAGTACTCTTGAAGATTCTGTGAAGAAAAAGGGATCTCACAAAACTTTTCAGCAGTAAGAACTCCACAACAAAATAGAGTTGCTGAAAGGAGAAATAGAACCCTTATTGAAGCTGCTAGAACCATGTTGTGTGCATCTGGTTTACCTTCATCATTCTGGGCTGAAGCTATCAACACTGCCTGCTTCACTCAAAACAGATCCTTAGTGGTGAAAAGGTTCAACAAGACTCCCTATGAGCTGCTCAAAGGGAGAAGGCCAAATATTAGCTACTTCCATGTGTTTGGATGTCCCTGCTTTATTCTGAATCAAAGGGAACAACTGGTAAAGTTTGAACCAAAAGCTGATGAAGGTGTGTTTGTTGGATACTCTGCTATCTCCAAAGCCTACAGAGTGTACAACGACAAAAGAAAGGTGATAGATGAATCTATCAATGTCACCTTTGAAGAGTCCAGGAATGCCTCCACCAAAGCTGTTCCTGAATCAGTGTCAGGAGAATTCAACTTTGATGATCTCATGCATTCAAACAGTAAAGAGTACTCAAAAGCTTCCACTACACCTAGAGTGGAACCTGTTAACCATGATGGGCATGATGATGATTATGTTAATACACCCTGTGTGAATAAGTGTATTGACTTAATTACAACTTCATGTCCTAAACCAATCAATGCTGATTTTCCTGGATCCTCTGCTGATGTGTTCAACAATGGAGAGTCATGCTCAACAAGTGAACAGGCTCAAGACATCAGTGTGTCTAAATATCTTGAAAGCTATTCAACAGGACCTGTTGAAGATGCAAACAACTCAGGAGAATCCTCATTGAAAAATGATCCTAAGTGGATCAGGTGTCACCCCAATGATCATATTTTTGGTGACATCAACAAAGGGGTACAAACAAGATGGGACAGCTTAGGGAACTTTTGTATGTTCTCTAGCTTTGTGTCCCTCATGGAGCCAAAGAAAGTGGATGAAGCACTTAAAGATGGTAATTGGATCACTGCCATGCAAGAAGAACTCAATCAGTTTGAGAGGAACAAGATATGGAAGCTGGTCCCTACTCCTAAAGGTAAAACTATAATTGGCACCAAATGGGTTTACAGGAACAAGATGGATGAGCAAGGTCATGTCATTAGAAATAAGGAAAGACTTGTTGCTCAGGGCTATAGACAGGAGGAAGGTATTGACTATGATGAAACATTTGCTCCTGTGGCCAGGCTAGAGGCAATTCGTTTGTTTCTAGCCTACGCTGCTGATAAGAGCATGAAGGTATTCCAAATGGATGTGAAGAGTGCATTTTTGAATGCAAAGCTGCAAGAGGAAGTTTATGTCAATCAGCCTCCAGGTTTTGAAAATGAACATCATCCGGGTTTTGCCTATAAGTTGGACAAAGCTCTCTATGGTCTAAAACAAGCCCCTAGAGCCTGGTATGACACTCTTACTGATTTTCTTATGAGCAATGGGTATTCCAGAGGTGAAGTGGATACCACACTATTCATAAAGAAGGTGAATTCTGATATTATGCTTGTTCAAATATATGTGGATGACATAATATTCGGTTCTACTAATGAGCAATTATGAAAGAATTTTTCACTACTCATGAAATCAAAATATGAAATGAGTATGATGGGAGAACTTACTTTCTTTTTGGGATTACAGGTTAAACAAACCTCGAATGGAATTTTCATAAATCAAAGAATGTATACTTTAGATCTATTAAAAAAGTTTAAATTTGATCAAAGTTCTCCTATTAAAACCCAAATAGCAACCAATGTAAAATTGGATGTAGATGCCAGTGGCAAAGCTGTTTCAGTAACACCTTACAGAGGCATGATTGGGAGCTTGTTGTACTTAACTGCTAGTAGACCTGATATTATGTTTGCTACCTGTTTAGGTGCTAGGTTCCAAGCTGATCCAAAGGAATCACATCTAGCTGCTGTGAAAAGAATCTTCAGATACCTTAAGGGTACACCAGGTTTGGGTCTTTGGTATCCCAAAGACTCAAGCCTTGATCTAACAGGATATTCAGATTCTGATTTTGCAGGCTGTAGGCTAGACAGGAAAAGCACAACAGGTGTGACAATACAAGTACCATAGCCATCTCCAACAATCCAGTGTTTCACTCCATAACAAAGCATATAGAGGTCAGGCATCACTTCATCAGGGATCACATCCAGAAAGGTAATGTGGAGGTAAGTTTTATTTCCACAGATGAACAGCTTGCAGACATTTTCACCAAACCTCTTGCTGAAAACAGATTTAATTATCTGGTAAGCAAGCTGGGCATGTTAAACAAAAGTGACTAAGTGACCAAAATGTTCTAAGAAATTATATGTCTCACACTGCTCAAGCTTCACAGAACAGCTTAGACAGAACAGGCTATGCATGTTATATACTTAGCCGATTTCTGCAAAAGTTGAACAGCATGAGCGTATACCAGGTTTGACATTAATAGTTTACATGTCAAGCCTGATCTGATGATCAAACCTGCACCCTGCTCACGCTTTCAATCTGTCATACAAGACATTGCGTTGTAACCTGATCAGCTATTGAACATAACTTGTTGTTACATAGCTGAACAGGTTGAAGGAACAGCCTAAAGAGTGAACAACTTTTGATGACCCTGCTCATCATAGGTTTGACCATCTGCTTAGACCATCAGTTTTAATTACCTTTCTTCACAATTAAGTTACTTAAATTTTGTTTTTATTTAACTTAATTACTGCAGATAATGTGGGTTTACGTGTGTTAGTGATTAAAAAGGTCTCAAGTGGTCTGACAAACGGTCTGACATGGACAACCGCTCCGTTTTCCGTTAACGACTTTTTCAAATCAACCGCCCAAATGTTTCTCTCTCATACCCACTCACATTCAAATCCTATAAATACCCCCTACTGTTTCATCTTCGTCTTCCTCACTACTTCCATAATCTCCTAAGAACCCTAAAAATCGACTAAGTGTCCTGTGCTTCTGCTACTTTCACTACTTCCCAAATGGCTCACAGAAACAACCCCTTACTACCAGTGTTTGTGGGTGCTGATGTTCAGAAATATCCATCAGTCACCACAATGCTGACCTTAAAACCTACCAACTACCTTGCTAACCTAACCATCCCCAAAAACTATGTGGGGAAAGGCTACGAAGATATGGTGGAGTTTTTGAAAGTTCATCCATTGAACTATGCCATGACTGCCACTTTTGGTGTCCTATAATAGGAGATGGTGTATGAGTTTTGGTACACCTGTGCCTACAACCCAGACACCAAAGTCATTAAGGGCACTATACTCAATGGGACTCAGACTATTGAGATTAACATTCGTCTGATCAGGGAAGCCCTTCGACTCCCTATGGCTGAAACATATGATCAGCCACAGTCTGAAGATGAACATATGAAGAATCTGCTACAGCACAGTGTAGCAGAACCAAAAGTTGGAGCTACGCTATTCAGGAAGGATTTGTCTGCTACTTACAGCTTTTTGTTTGCCTCAGTGGTTATGTGCTTCAGCAGCAAGGTTGGTTCCTTTGACCAACTCAGCCGTGATGAGATTCCTATAGTCCTACAGTTGGTTGATGGGACTACTATCAACATGGCCAGATGGATTTTCATGAATCTGAGGAATCTGGTGCAGCAGGAGACACGTCCAGCTGCTGTTCGTTACCCCAGATTTCTGATCCTCATTTTCAAGCATGTTTGTTGTGAGCATTTGTATAACTCTCAGCCTTTACTCCGTACTGCTGTTTTTCCTGTTATAGGAAATAGAGTTTTCTATACTCCGGTTCTCCCAAATAAGCCTCCTCTCTCTACTCCAATGAGGAGGCTGCTAGGATTGGTGGAAGGGCCATCTGATGTGAGGGTGGTTCCAGAAGCTGCTCCCAAAATAAAATCCAAAGCCAGTGCCAAGTTCGTTAAAAAGGACCGTGGAAACTACTAAAGCTGGGCATGTCCACAAGAAGACCAAAACAGCTAAGTTTAATTCTGCACCCTCCGCCTTTGTGGCTGAGGGGGAGTAGGCTTCTCACCCTACTTCATTTGTTGGACCTTAAGTCTCTGTGGCACCTGAGACTATGGAACAGGCCAACCTACCTATTTCTGCCCAGTCTCCAAACCTGTCCAATCTGAACCTCTCACCTCTCCTCAGTCACCCACCTCATCTCTCAAATCCTACCAAAGAAAAACCCTTGCCAAAAAGAAACCAAAAACCAAAACAGCCCAAACTAGCCCCTCTGATCCCTCTGAACAGGGTTCAGTTGAAAAAGAAGCTACCCCTGCTGCCTCTCCTATTTTGCGAAAAGGTTCAGCACAATTGGAGTCTGCTTCACTCCACCCTGTGTTAACCCCCAGTCAGCCTAGACCCTCTGGTTCCTCTCAACAGGAGCCAGTTGTACAAATGGAGACAACCACATCAACTATTCCAGCCTCCCAACAGGCTTAGAATATTGAAAGACATGAGTTCTCTCCACTCCACACTGTGTCCATATTGTCACCACCTCATACTTTTCTACACCCTGAGTCTGCACGAGGTGCCCACACTGCTGGCTTAGAACAACCAGCAGCTCAGCTTCAAACTTCTGCTCCTCATGATGGAGCTGTTCTACACCAAACAGCTGCTGAAGGACCCACAATTCAAGCTGATGAACCTCAGGGAATTGAACATCCCTTTGGTATGGCTACTGCCATATTGCAAACTCCGACAGTAGGTTTCACCACTGCTATTGTTGAAATGCAAATCCCATCTCCCAATGATGAGGTACCTTTAAACCAAGGTACTGCAGAGGGAACAACCACTGGCCTTAATGAAGGTGCTGCAAAACAAGCAGTGTCTGAAAGGCTACCATCCTCTACCCACTCTCCTGATGATGCAGCTACAGCCACTGCTGAAGGACCCATTGATCCCTCCAAGCTGGGCACCATTACTTTTGCCCAGGCTATGGAGCTTCTTTCTAAAATACCCTCTACTTCTACATCACATCCCCATACACCAGCCTCATCCTTTTCATCTCCATCTACCCACTACAAACAATCCACCCATACACCTCCATCCCCTAAAGACCTGCCTTTTAAGGATCAGCTTTTCCTGCTGACCAACAAAGTTAATTCTTTAGAAACTTCCATGTCTTCTCTACCCTCTCACATTTCAGACTCTGTTTCTGAACAGCTAAAGGGATTCTTAGATGTGTTCAAGAATTCCTTTCCATCCACTCCTCAAACTGACACCTCCTCTCAGCTGCTTGCACTCACTGCATAGCTGCAAAGTGTCTCCACTTCCCTCTCCTCAAGCCTTTCACGCCAACAGGACTCTGTGTCCTTTATGACAACCATTTCCCAACAGTTGTCCACTCTCCTCACCACTTGCAATACTACACTTCCTACCACCTTGGCCAGCCTAAATACTCTCATTGTTCCCCTTGAAAAATACTATGAGCTCGGAGATGAGCAGCTCAAAGCCCTGGAAATACTCAGAAAAGAAGAAGCATCTGCCAAAGCTGTCATATCTCTTGCATTCAAAGAGGCAAGCAAAACCAAAATGCCTTCTTTGGATGTACAGAGAAAACTGCTGGAAGCTGCTAGAGAATCAGCTGGTGAGAAGGGTAGTGTACAGGAAAAGAGTGCTCTGGTCTCTGTGACCAAACCAAAGCAAGCATCCTCTGAAAGGGCCCGGTTCCACTTTGACAACCTGGCTAAGGAAGAAGTTTCATGATGTTGCTGATAGAAGACTTGCCAAGGAATCTATTGTCAAAGCTATCCCTATTTCAAGAAAAGGCAAACAGTGGAAATTGCAAATTACCAGAATGGGTGCAACAGGCTCAGAACTGGAAACTTAAGACTACACTGATGTTGCACAGATGGGGTACAGGAAATGGGTTGAGCTGGCAGTTGCCCTGAGCCAGTCTAAGTCTAAAACGGCTAAGACTGTTAGGGCATATGTTAAAAAGTTGATGGAGAGAGTGAAAGATCTTGGCCTGATTTCAAAAGAAGTAAGTGAGGGTGTCTCTGTGACATACCCCAAAATAAAGGCCAGGAGTAAAAGAAAGGATTCTGAGCTGGAGGAACTCCTCATCTTAATTGAACAGGGTGATTATGCTGTTGAGATGAAAGGAATTGACTACAGCCTGCCCAGTGTAGTTGAGTTTGAAGAAGGCAAAATTATTGAAGAACCTGAGTTAGGGGCATTTTTTGTAGATCCCTTGTCATAGAAAAAGCGCTTTCAAAGAGCATCAGATCTCTACAAAGTAGATCTGAGACAGCTTGCAGCCTTAAGACTTGCAACTTCATTTAGGCAATCCAGCAGATGGAGAGCAACCATCTGGGACCAGCTCAGAGGCTTTTATGAGGGAGGTGAACTTCAAGATCCCAAGTTTATGATCCTCAAATTTGAAATCCAAGATCTGGATGAAACAAGGGATGAATTTGAAAAAATGTTTGAAGGACCACCACCACTGGAGTGAAGTCCATCTACCATCAGGGTAGGTGAAGAATGGGAGCTGTCCATCTGTTGGACAGGCTTGCCGTTATCTGCTCCCAAGATCAACAGTCCAAGTTGTTGAACTCTTTTGTACATTAGTTGTACTTTGTTACATATGTTGTAACTTTTCTTAATTACATCAGTTGTAATATACATTAGTACATTAGTTGTACTTCTGTAAAAGCATGTGTTGTTTATGTAATCAAAATCAGTATATATAAAATGATCTTTTACTTTACTTAAATGTGGTAATTTCCTTTCAGCAATATGTATTGTAAAAATGTATAGTGATTATTGATTAAATCAGCTTAGATTGATTATTGCAAATAGGGGGAGATTGTTAGGCATTAAAAAGCCTCAGTCAAACCTATTGTACATCTGAGGGGGATATTTTTAATCAAACCTATTGATGCACTTGAAGGTTGAATTTAAGGCCTGTTATATGCCTTATTGAAACCTGAAAGTGATTTGCAATATCAGCCTAAAGTTGTTTACCATGTTGCATTCGTTGCAACAAAGGCAGTTTGTCCAAGCTATTCAGTCTGATGAACAGGCTGGACACAAACTGTCTACGCTGCTCTATTATATTGAGCAGCTTGGACAGTTTACAAGTGTTCTGTTCTTTGAGAACATAACCTGTTCTTTGTGATCAGGTTAAACACTTCATTGGAATATGTTTCCAAGTCCTCATGTATTATTTTTGGCTACAAGATCAGTTTACAAGTCGAAGACAAAGTGGAAAACAGAACTGCACAGCCTGCCCACGCTGTTCTGTTACATGAAGACAAACAGATATTTGAAAGGGGTGACAGACCTTTTCTTATATCAAAATGGCATTAGCAAAAGAAGAAAGATGCAAAGTTGACATTCCTCTTTTTGGTTAAAGCCTTATGCAACAGTGACAAAAAGGAAAAGCCAAAGATTCTACCATGTGAAGACAAAGATACTTTATCAGAATGTGCAGAAAGGTGTTTTGTCCTTTTGGAACGACTCCCCACTATCTTATCTGTCCAATGAAGAAGCTTCACTGAGATTCTCTTTTGAGTATAAAAGGAAGCTTCTAAGGATTATGAGATATCAAGAGTGTGAAATCAGAAAGTGCATTGAAGTGTGTTATTCTATGCATGCAGGTCTGCTTATATAAAATAGTACAGTGTGTCTAGCTGTTCTTGTGTAAGCTGTCCATCTGAGTCTTGTAAAAACAGTGAGTGCATCTAGGTGAGTGTAGTCATTGTGTCTAGTCTGAGTGTGTCTTAGATTAGTTGAACAACTGTTGTATCTGTCATCTCAGCTTGAACCCTTCCCCATTCAAACTTGTTTGTAATTAACACTTGTTAATAATATACACAAATATTGAGAAAAAGATTGTTAAGTTTTAAATAGCTGTATTCAACCCCCCTCTACCGCTTAAACTATACACTTGGGAAACCTTTTGGGACCTACACGCTCTTCAGCGCCCTTTGGTTCATCGGCTCTGGGTCTTTCATCCCTCCTTTCCACCGGCCTCTTGTCGGCACGACGAGGTTCTCGGCTTTCATCTCTCCTTTTATATCGACGATCATACTCTCTTCTATCGTCCTTGAGGTCGTCCCTGTGGTCATCACGACGATCGTCCCTTCGATCATAGTCTTTTCTGTCATCCCTACGATCATCACGCCTATTGTCTCACCTTTCATAACGGTGATCATCTTGATAGTTGCATCCATCGTCGTACATACTCTCATCCCAGTCATCCCTGCGATAGACTTCCCGACGATAATCATCGCGTCATTCATCTTATCTGTCATCTGAGTACCTCCACGGACCGGTGTCATAGCAGAGCTGATTGTTAGTGTTGTGGGAAAAACGTCGTTGTTGGAGACGATTTGTCCACAAGGCTATTTGTTCTTGAATAATGGCTTCTTCCTCATCCATTACCTCATGCGGAGGAGAAGCATACCTATATTCTGTCCAAAGATGCAGTGGGAATATTTGTGTTGGAGATCAAGGCTAGGAAATCATTGGGTTTGATGCCGGTGTTAGCAGATAGTAGCAAATATGCGAGTTCATTTGCCATCTGTTTCTGTTGATCCACATCACCTTGATACTTTTTCAGCTCTTTAAATACGACATTGATCGATACCTCGGGAATATTCAGGACTCGTCGTGTGGCCCGGCATGCAATCTCTCACTCGGGGGCTAAGGCAGAAAAGAACTGGATGTTGATGTCATCCTGGTCCTTTTTGACATGCAGTTTGTTTAACTCATTCCGGACTGCACAGAACCTAGTAAACGTAGCCTGCAACGATTCCTCGTTTTGGCTCGGAATTCGGTAAACTTAGCCTTAGCTTCCTCTATTTTAGCTCGGTCATCTAGATCTGCTCCCAGCATTTGCACTTCTAGCTCGTCCCACATTTCGTTAGCAGACATTTTGCTGTCTACTCCGACTAAGATATCAGTGGGGAGAGCCTGATAGATCAGATACTCAGCCCTCTTATCGGCATGCTGCCTGTCACGCTCGGCGTCATTAGCTGGTTCTCTCTCAACCTTAGATGCGAGTACAGGGGGGTCAGCCTCAGGTCTAGCCGCGATTTTCCGATAGTAGATAACGGGGCCCTCAGATATGAATTGAAGCATATGGTTTCCATTGAGTCGCATACCGACAAACTTTAGGAACCGGGACTTCCATTGTTCATACTCTTCAGGATAAAGAACAGTTGGTCTGTTCTCGGATTGGAGTACGAGAGTTTCACGAGACATGATTTATGGTGCTGATTGAACAAATAAGATCTTGAAGGTGAAAACTTGAATCGGATGGACTAGACTGCGGATTAATAGTACACTGGATGGTACTGATTCGGATCTAGGTGTGAGTTCGGATGGAGCCGAATTCGGATGGATTGTAGTTCGGACAAGAACCGAATTTGGATGAACTGTTGATTCGGACAGGGACCTAGTTCGGATGATAGAAGAAGGATGAACCGAATTCGGATGGACCGGATTCTGATAAACAGTGGCTACTTCGGATGGATGAAGGAACCAAATTCGGATGGTCCGAATTCGGGTGAACAGTGTCTAACTCGGTGGAACACTTAGGAAATTCTCAGGGTGGAACACCGAATTCGGATGGTCCGAAGTGGAAAATGGTTCGAAATAAAAAGTTAAATTAAAGCACAAGACAAAAAATTGTCTGATCTGACTTCGGATGGTCCGAAGTTCGAATGGGACCGAAACAGGGTCCGAAATGGGCAATATGATGGTCCGAAGTAGACCTAAAATTGGTCCGAAATGGACCGAAATGAGGTCCGAAGTAGTCCGAAATTGGTCCGAAATTGGGTCCTAGATGGTCCGAAATTGGGTCCGAAATGCTGCAGCAAGGTCCGAAATACAGCAGATATTCAATATTTTCCGAAGAGTCCAGACTTCGAAATAAGCAGATTTATGGCATAAATATGTTTCTAAATGATTGGAAAACTATTTTGAACACTTTTTAGGTTTTAAAATATACCAAAACCCTTAAGAATCATTAAAAACCGACCAAAAACTATAAAAAACCCATATTTTTGAAAATAACCAAACAGCCGATTAGATGATGATATTGATGGAAAGATACAACCTAATAACCTCTAAATCAGTAGGAAAGGATAATGTGATGATAATATGACAATAATATTAGAAGAACAGCATAAAAATGATGAAGAAAAAGATATAACCGAGAGAATAGATGAATTACACGATGAAGCAGAAGAAACCCAGCAGAATCTGATTCTCTGGAAGTTGAAATCCACCTGTTTAGCTCTGATACCAATTGTTGTAATGTATTGCCAGATCAAATCAGCACATAAATGTTTCTTTTATCAAACACAATAAGAATAAAGTCTCAGTAATTGTGTAATGATGCGAAACAAAGAGAATGTTGGGAGAATGATGATGAAAGGCGGCTGTGATATTCCTTGTGTATTCAACCGTGTGTAACAATTACAACCCTAGGAGCCTATTTCTAGGCTCCTTTAATTATCTTTCTAGCATAGTCATATTTGGTCCCTGGACTTTTACATTGAAATAAACTAACAAGGAAATAAATACAAGACTAAACATTAGCTAAATAATTATTACAAAATAAGTCCACATGATCGAAATTTAATAACTAACACACATTATGATTAGTTAACCACTTCGATTGATATAACTCAGATGATTCTTTTAATGTTTGGGCTAGATGTCCAGCCTTAACACACTTTTCCGTTTCAGCATTTAATCTAGCTTCTAAATCAAGTATATGTGTGTGCAAGTTACATTCACTATAAACAGATAAATTATTTACATGCTTTGGAATGTAAAAGGAATGTACCTCAGGTGCCTCAGAATCTGATGAAGAACATTGTGGATCCTCGGATCTTGCCCTTACTATTTCCTCCACCGGAGATACATGAAGTATATGGGATTAGCAAATAAAATTTTCTAAGTGACT
This sequence comes from Centrapalus pauciflorus, assembly GCA_020465985.1. Classification (NCBI taxonomy): domain Eukaryota; kingdom Viridiplantae; phylum Streptophyta; class Magnoliopsida; order Asterales; family Asteraceae; genus Centrapalus; species Centrapalus pauciflorus. Next base: position 539,254 of record JAANYP010005537.1, read on the forward strand.
TACTAGATCGATACGGCGTGGCAAAATATGAAACATGCAACAGTAATAAAAATAGTTATGAAAAGACACATGTGCAATATCTTAAAAAAATGTGGTGGGAATAGAACCCACTATCGCATAGGTCACGAGGGAGACTCGAGAACCTGCATGTTGCCAGCCCGGGTTAGAACCGAGTCTAGACAACCCCAACCGGCACCCAAAAGTCCGTACACCAACTCCGTAAGCTTCCAGAAATATGAGTTTATACGTACAAACAGGCAGTAAGGTGTTTAAATATAAATAGTAATCTGGACGTCCAGTGAGGCCAAATGAATGAGCATAGCTCAACAATGGGTTTAATCAAGTATAAAAATGGTAAGCATGAAAGGAATCATCAAAGCATAGTAAGGACGTCAATGTGTATAAATGGTGGTATCAAATAACGCTCCCTGGCCATAGGCCAAGATCATGTAACATATCGCCAGCCAGTGCAATGCATCATATGAGAGGATGATGCCCAAGACGTAAGCACAATTTAGTAATTAAAAGTAAACATGTAAATATGTATCCAACACACACATCAATTCTAGGACTCACAACAAAATAGGCTAAAAGTAGGCTTTATGTAGCAATATCCATCAAAAGCTTCTTAACGTTCGGATCTAGCGTTTAACTTCTCAATTTGGCAACCGATACTTCTTTACGGCCCAAACCTATTAAACATCGATATTCAAAGCATTTATAAGTTTATTTCATTATAATATAAGGTTTGGAAGTTGTTTGGAGTGTTTAATTATCCCCGATTTGAGTTATCGAATTCTAGCAACATTTCGTGTGTTTCAAAAGTTTTTATAGGATTATATATAGTAATCAATGTTAACTTATGTGTTACATAAGTATATAATAGTTATATAATGTTATACTAGCTTAACAAGGCTTAAATAATGAGTTTTTAAGTGTACAGGGGCTCAACTCGCCGAGTCCAATAAATCGGAGCAATTTCCACATTCCAGTAGCATCGACTCGACGAGTCATGAGGGTCAACTCGCCAAGTCGCCTATAGGTTTTAATTCTGCTCGAACTCCTTTTCCTTCCAACTCGTTTCCAGCATTATCAATCACGATAATAACTAGTTTTTATACATTCTTTGACTAGTACAAACATATATAAATATGTTTTATCATATACAACATAAAATCCAACTCTTTCATCATTTAATTCTTTTATAAACTTAAACAAAATCAACTCAAGTTTTGGTGGGTTTCTTTGTTTTTTTTGTTTATCATTTCGAAAACTATTACTTACAATTACGCTTCCTTATTTCATCCTATATGGATTAACCATCATCTCACAATTCCTTTACTATGAGAGTGGCTAGGTTAGAAAAGAGATGAAGAAAAACTCACACCAAAAAAATGGAGGACGCACTAACTTAAATATTTGGAGTTTGGTTGCACCAATTCTTCAACCTTTAAGACAATATGGTCACAATAGTTCCATCAGCCCTAACTGGTAGTTATTCCAAGGTGTGCAGAGGGATTTTCAAGAGGAGAAGGAAAAATGAAAGGGGAAGGTGTTAATTGGGGAGAGGTTTTAATCCCCATTGGTCACAAAATTTTTCACATAACCCCCTCCTAGTTCCTATTGTGTAATTTGAGTCAAAATCTTATACTCTTTGCAATTCTGTTAATTACATATACTTATATGCTTAATATGTTTGTACCGAGTGCTTTAATGTATTGTAGATGTTTGTATGAATTGTAGCTCACAAGCTTTAACGTTATGAAGAATATAAGTCTAGAGGTCTTTTTGTAATTGTTAAATAGTTTGTGATTTGTATATAAATAGTAAAATGATGTACTGTAGCAGTACGGGTATTGTACATTTATCACAGAATATTCCTTCTCTTACAAATTAGGTGCCTAGGGTTTTGTGCGTGCTTTCAGAAACCGTATTGTAATCATCTTGTTCATCAATACAATCATTCGGTTAGTTGTGATCAAATCTTGTTCTTATAATTTGATCTTGATTGTAATTGTTACATACTGAATATCATTTCATTACTTGGTTACTTGTGATACTCCACATACGAGAGAATTGGGCATGGGACGACGTATGATTAAGGATGTTATTACTCTCATATTTCATTTCAATAAATGTTAAAAAGTTATATTTTGTTAAGTTATAATGACCTAAAAGTAGTTGTATCTTACTTGTAAAAAAATATGGATTGATCTTAATGCATGAAATGAGAGCAATGGAGTAAAGTCATTGTTGAAGGTACAACATACAATCGAGGATAATTAGTTATCAATGGTTCACATCTGGAATGAGAAGCACGGATTGAAGTGCAATAATATAAATAAATTAATATTGATTGGTGTCATGAGATGAGTATTAAATAAGAGTTGTTTAGAATAATAGGCTAAGTTAATATGGCATCATGCAAATATTTTTATTGAGACCTGATTGTATTGAATATTATGAAGAGTCATATACATAAAATGAAAACTGTAGGTCTTAAAAGGTTTTCCAAGTATACTCAGATAAACTGTAGAGGGGGGGGGGGGTGAATACAGTTGATCGTTAATCACACAGATATTTCTCAATGTTTGTAAGTATATATTAACACTTGTTAAAATTACAAATAGGTTTGGATTTCGGAAAAATCCTGTCACACCCCTTACCCCGGTTGGCAACGAAGCGTGACGTCGTGGAAGCGTAACCATAATCATAACAAACGACCACTATATGCACGTTTTCAAAAATACATCGATATAACTTTGAAATATAGAAGTGTTTTACATAGCCTGAAATGATAAAGAGTAGTTCGCAAGATACAGAGATTTAAATACATAATTAAATTAATTAAAATAATGCAAATAAATCTCCGATGGTTTGAAAATGAATGCGACTCCAAAAGTACTGAAGCTTGAAATTACATCCGATGTTGTGCACTTGCCTTAATTTCCTGAAAATACATGTTAAAATACGTCATCAAAATTGTTGGTGAGCTCGTAGGTTTACGCGAAACTACCAGTTGTATGGACATTATCAGATGAGTTGAATTTATAAAGCATAAATTCCATGTATGTATTACATAAACCATCATGCAACCGAAGCTTAATTAAATGAGTTTGTCCTGTGAAGTATTCTCATACGTAATACCGTGTGTTGAATATATGTATATATATATATATATATATATATATATATATATATATATATATATATATATATGCATTCCGCCGTTAGACGATTAATACTAACCCGAAAGGGGACATGACTCCCGATAGATGTATCCACAATATATTCGTGCTTACAAATAAATGCAATTAACGGTTCATGATTTGAGGGCTGATGGATCCACACATGTAATACATATAAGAAATAAACAGTTTTGATGTCCATATGAAAATAGTGCATGTATTTATACCCCAATAGATGGTGAAAATAGGGCTATGAGGACTCACCGAGAGTGTGACGGCAAGCTATGTGCGAAAAATGCAAGTTTTACATTCTTTGATGGTTCATGCACCAGATGTGTTTTAATAAAGTCCTAAGTGATAATACCGACTTAATAACTCTCATATATGATAATACGTATATATATATAGGTTTTTATGTCTTAAATCACCTAACATTACAAGTTTATAAATAAAACTCACTTATAACATCAAGTATATATACATATACACACACACACACACACACACACACACACATATATATATATATATATATATATATATATATATATATATATATATATATATATTTATATATATATGATTTTCCAGCTTTTCGAAGGTTTTTCTGCCTACTTTGAGACTGTTTTTGACCAAGCTCCAAAACGACTTAGGCTTTGGTTTTCTTGGAAATTAAACTACTATATACAAAGAATTTTTAACGTCAAGAACAACCATTTTTCGAGGTGTTTAGGTTAGGAAAAAAGCTTGTTGAAAACCCTGTGTTGGCCGTTGTTGAATTGTCAAACTTTCAGGTTACCAAATAATATCTGCGTCTTCTAAAGCCCATAATAAATTATGAGAACTTCAAAATTTTTAGCGAAGACATAGATCTAACTTTTGAGAAAAGAATCAACTCATTTTGTAAAGTTATGAATTAGTTATGATTTTCAAAGTCGATGCAACTTTTCTGCCGAAATTCCGTAGTTCATAAATTTGAAATAACTAGTGATTCTTGTTGTTTATTCAAAGACTACTTGTATAAAAGTTATACAACACATATATATCACTTGTTTTCATGATATTTACACGTACATAATGTGTTTATATACTTATAATCACATTTGAAGAAAACAACTTAAAAACAAATATAAGATGAAATAAGTTAGTATTTACTTACTTTGATGTTTTATAAGAATGCAAATGAGAAGAAGTTGAAACTCTTGCAAAAGTTGCAACAAGAACACTTCAAAATATGAAGAACACTTGAAATATTTTAAGAACATCAAAAATTGAAGGATTTTGGCTTTGAGAGGGCCTATGGCCGGTTTTTGAAGAGAGAAAAGAGAGTTTTGGTGTGATTAAAATGGATAGAAATGTTCTCTATTAATAGAAAAAATTGGATCTTGCAAAGATGGTGAAATGATGACAAATAGTGCAAATCTAGGATGAATTGAAATAAAGAGGATTTGATTGTGATATGTCGAGTAAAAGTATTTAGAAAGTATTTAGAAATGTATTTTTGTATTTCCATTTTTTTGTAAATTCGTAAATACTTATGAATGCATTGTTTTAGTGAATTGTTTTATTCTTGCATAATTAATGTTAAGTAAGTGTATTAGTGTATGATTAGTGTTACTAATCATAAGTTAATTATGTACTTAGTTGCATTAATCCATCATATCATAAATGGATCAGATTAATTGATTTCTCGATTCATCGCACCGATGAATTTCAATCTAATTGAGTTGAATTTCTTCATGAACATTGTTAACCACTTTGATTAATTTCTAATGACCACTGATTAGGTTATAATTGGCTATTAATTACTGACTAGGTCATAGATACTAACCTGGTTTAATGTCGGTTGCTACAGTCTCCCCCTGTTAAGGGAATTTCATCCCGAAATTAGCTCGTGTTCTCCACTGCTTGAGTATTTGAGAAAAGATTAGGGTATTTTACCAGGATATGATCTTCGCATTCCCATGTAAACTCAGGACCTCGTTTAGAGTCCCATCTGACTTATATTATCGGGATTCGACTGTGCTTTAGTTTCTTGACTTCTCGGTCCATTATTTCCACGGGATTTTCAACGAAGTTCAACTTATCGTCTAGCTCCAGCTCTTCCATGGGTGTGACAAGTGTTTCATCAGCAAGACATTTCTTAAGGTTGAATACGTGGAAGGTATTATGAACATTACTAAGCTCTGGGGGCAGATCGAGTCGGTAGGCTATCGGGCCAATTCTTTTGGAAATCTTGAATGGTCCGATATAATGAGGATTGAGTATTCCTTGTTTCCCAAAACGATATACGCCTTTCCAAGGCGAGACTTTCAACATTACTTGATCTCCCTCCTGAAATTCCAAATCCTTCCATCAAACATCTGCATAGCTTTTCTGTCGATCCTGAGCGATCTTTAATCGGTTCCGAATCTGGACTATCTTTTCTGTAGTCTCCTGGATGATCTCGGGTCTAGTGATCTGGCTATCTCCTACCTCAGCCCAACAAAGTGGTGACTGACACATTTACCCATAAAGTTCCTCGAATGGAGCAGTCTTATTACTCGAGTGATAGCTGTTGTTATAGGAAAACTCAACTAATGGCAGGTGCCTGTCCCAATTTTTGCCAAAGTCGATAACTCATGCCCTTAGCATGTCCTCCAATGTCTGAATCATTCTTTCACTCTGACCATCTGTCTAAGGGTGATAGGCTGTGCTCATGTCCAGGCGTGTACCCAACGCCTCTTGTAACGATTGCCAAAATCTTTATATGAACTGGCTGTCCCTATCTGATATAATTGATACAGGAACTCCATGCCTTATGATTACTTCCTTAAGATAGATTCGTGTTAACTTATCCATCTTATCAGTCTCCTTGATTGGCAAGAAGTGTGCAGCCTTTGTGAGTCGATCCACAATCACCCAAATGATGTCATAACCTCCAGAAGTCTTTGGCAACTGCCACACCCCGTTACCCCGGTTGGCAACGAAGCGTGACGTCACGGAAGCGTAACCATAATCATAACGAACGACCACTATATGGACGTTTTCAAAAAATAAATCGATATAACTTCAAAATATAGAAATGTTTTACATAACGCGAAAATGATAAGAAGTAGTTCGCAAGATACAGAGATTTAAATACATTATAAAATTATCCAATGTAAGGCAAATAAATTTCCGATGGTTTGAAAATGAATGCGACTCCTTTAGTACGGAAGCTTGAAAATACTTCCGATTCGATGCACTTGCCTTAATTTCCGGAAAATACACGCTAAAATACGTCAACAAAATTGTTGATGAGCTCATAGGTTTACACGTAAATCTGACTTGAATGGACAACTACAGTTTTGTTTGAATTTATAAAATCATAAAGTCCATGTTATGCAATACATATAAACCATCATGCAACTGAACCTTAATTAAATGAGTTTTCCCTATGCAATATTCCCATACGTAATACCGTGTGTTGAATATATATGCATTCCGCCGTTATCCGACTAAGACTAACCCGAATGGGGGACATGACTCCCGATAGATCTATCCACAATATATTAACGCTTACAAATAAATACAATTAACGGTTCATAATTTGAGGGCTGATGGAACCACATGTGTAATACATAATAGAAATAAAGTTGTTTCCGTGTTCATATGAATACGTAGCATGTATTTCAACCCCAAAACATAACAGTGTGAAAATAGGGGCTATGAAGACTAACCGAGCTTGTGATGGAAAAATATTTGCGTAAAATGCAAGTTGGCGTAGATTGATGGGTGATGCACCGGATGTGTTTAAGCGAGTCCTAAATGATAATAGGAACTTAATAACTCTAATATATGATAATATGTATATATATAGGTTTTTATATCTTAAATCACCCAACATTACAAGTTTATAAATAAAATCCACTTAAAACGTCAAGTTTATATATATATATATATATATATATATATATATATATATATATATATATATATATATATATATAATTTTCCAGCTTTTCGAAGGTTTTTCGGCCTACTTTGAGCCTGTTTTTGACCAAGATCCAAAACGATTTAGGCTGTTCTTGATCACTAAACTACTATATACAAAGAACTTTTAAAGTCAAGAACAGTCATTTTTCGAGATGTTACGTTAGGGAAAAAGCTTGTTGAAAACCCTATGTTGGCCATTTTTGAGCTGTCAAAATTTCGATTTCCCAAATAATATCTGGGGGTTCTAAACCCCATAATAAATTACGAAAACTTCCATATTTTTAGTTAAGACATAGGTCTAACTTTTGAGACAAAAATCAACTCATTTCGTTAAGTTATGAATTAGTTATGATTTTTCAAAGTCGATGCAACTTTTCTGGCATCAACTTTGAAATAACTAGTGATTCTTGTTGTTTATTCAAAGACTACTTATATAAAAGTTATAATATATATATATATATATATATATATATATATATATATATATATATATATATATATATATATATATCACTTGATTTCATAATATTTACACTTTCATGATGTGTTTATATATTTCTAAACATATTTGAAGAAAACAACTTAAAAACAAAAACTAGTGACTTATAAACTTGAGTTTTTATGAAACTTGTTGTTGTTGGTGATTATATATATTATGCAAGACTTATATAAACATAAATATAAGATGTAATAGGTTAGTGTTTACTTAATTTGATGTGTTAGAAGAATGAAATCAAGTGGGAGTTGAAACTCTTGAAAGATTGCACAAAAAACTTTCTTGAATTCTTGAAGAACAAAAAGAAATTTTGAAGTGTTGTGTGTGTGTGCCTTAGGGCCGGATTTGAGAGGAGAGGAAGAGAGGTTTTGTGAGTGAAATGAGGATGAAATAATATCTATTTATAAATAGGAAATGTGATCTTGAAAATATTGCAAAGATGTGGAGATGGAGTGTAATCTTAGGTGACATTGAAAGGGGAATGGAGGAAAGGGATTTGATGGTGATTGTGCATGGGTTCTCATATAAAAAAATTGAAGTCAATTGTGGGTTTGTACCCATCCATGGCCGGCCTAAAGGGTCATATTATGATGTATTTTCCATTTTTTTTTGTATAAATGTATTTAGAAATGTATTCGTGTATTTCCCTTTATTTGTAATTTCATAAATACTTTTGGATGCATTGTTTTAATGAATTGTTTTAGTCTTGCATAATTAATGCTAAGTAAGTGCATTATTGTATGATTAGTGTCACTAATCATAATTTAATTACGTACTTAGTTGAATTAATCCAACATATCGTAATTCGATCGGATTAATTGATTTCCCGATTCATCGCACCGATTAATTTGATTCTAATTGAGTTGACTTTCCTTATGACATTGTTAATCAATTTGATGAATTGCTAATGACCATTGATTAGGTTATAATTGACTATTGAATACTGATTAGGTCATAGTTGCTAACCTGGTTTAATGTCGGATGTTACAGTAATATGATCGGATTAATTGATTTCCTGATTCATCGCACCGATGAATTTGATTCTAATTGAGTTGAATTTCCTTATGACATTGTTAATCAATTTGATTAATTGCTAATGACCATTGATTAGGTTATAATTGGCTATTGAATACTGATTAGGTCATAGTTGCTAACCTGGTTTATTGCCGGATGTTACAGTAATATGATCAGATTAATTGATTTCCCGATTCATCGCACCGATGAATTTGATTCTAATTGATTTGAATTTCCTTATGACATTGTTAATCACTTTGATTAATTTCTAATGACCATTGATTAGGTTATAATTGGCTATTAAATACTGATTAGGTCATAGTTGCTATCCTGGTTTAATGTCGGATGTTATAGTCTCCCCCTGTTAAGGGAATTTCGTCCTGAAATTAGCTTGTGTTCTCCATTGCTTGAGTATTTGAGAACAGATGAGGGTAATTTTCCCGGAACTGATCTTCGCGTTCCCATGTAAACTCAGGACCTCGCTTAGTGTTCCATCTGACTTTTATTATCGGGTTCCGGCTGTGCTTTAGTTTCTTGACTTCTCGGTCCATTATTTCCACGGGTTGTTTAATGAAATTCTTAAGCCAGGCACTTCTTAAGGTTGGATACGTGGAAGGGATTATGAACATTACTAAGCTCTGGGGACAAATCGAGTCGGTAGGCTACCGGGTCAATTCTTTTGGTGATCTTGAATGGTCCGATATAACGAGGATTGAGTTTTGCTCGTTTCCCAAAACGGATTACGCCTTTCCAAGGCGAGACTTTCAACATTACTTGATCTACCTCTTGAAATTCCAAATCCTTCCGTCGAACATCTGCATAGCTTTTCTGTCGATCCCGTGCGATCTTTAATCGGTTCTGAATCTGGACTATCTTTTCTGTAGTCTCCTGGATGATTTCGGGTCTAGTGATCTGGCTATCTCCTACATCAGCCCAACAAAGAGGTGACCGACACTTTCGTCCATAAAGTGCCTAGAATGGAGCAGTCTTAATACTCGATTGATAGCTCTTGTTATAGGAAAACTCAACTAATGGCAGGTGCCTGTCCCAACTTTTGCCAAAGTCGATAACGCATGCCCTTAGCATGTCTTCCAAGGTCTGAATCGTCCTTTCACTCTGACCATACGTCTACGGGTGATAGGCTATGCTCATGTCTAGGCGTGTACCCAACACCTCTTCCAATGATTGGCAAAATCTTGATGTGAACCAGCTATCCCTATCTGATATAATTGATACAGGTACTTCATGCCTTGAGACGACTTCTTTAAGATAGATTCGTGTTAATTTATCCATCTTATCAGTCTCCTTGATTGGCAAGAAGTGTGCAGTCTTTGTAAGTCGATCCACAATCACCGAAATGGTGTCATAACCTCCAGAAGTCTTTGGCAACTTGGTGATGAAGTCCATGGTGATATTCTCCCACTTCCACTGGGGTATTTCTGGTTGAACCAACAATCCTGATGGTTTCTGGTGCTCAGCCTTAACTTTCAAACATGTTAAGCACTTGCTGACATATGTAGCAATGTCAACCTTCATGTTTGGCCCCCAGTACATCCCCTTTAAGTCGTGATACATCTTATCTGACCTTGGGTGAATAGAATATCTTGTTTTATGCCCTCCATCCATTACCAGCTTTCTTAATCCTCCGAATTTTGGTAGCCAAATTCTTCCCATGAACTACAGACATCCATCTGACTTGATTTCAAACTTCTTATCCATTCCTCTCAAGGCTTCGTCCAGCAGATTACCCTCCTTAACTGCTTCTTCTTGTGCCTCGCGGACTTGAGAGTTCAATTTTGACTGTACAGTCATGACCAAAGCTCAGACTCTCAAAGATATAACTTGTTCCTTCCGGCTTAAGGCATCAGCTAAAACATTTGCCTTACCCGGAGGATATCGGATCTCGCAGTCGTAATCGCTAAGCAGCTCAACCCAGCAAAGTTGCCTCATGTTTAACTATTTCTGGTTCAGAATATGCTGAAGGCTCTTGTGATCTGTAAACACTGTGCACATCGTATTGTAAAGGTAGTGCCTCCATATCTTGAGAGCAAATACCACAACTCCAAGCTCCAGGTCGTGAGTCATGTAGTTCACCTCATGAAACTTAAGTTGTCGCGATGCATAAGCGATAACATTAGCTCTTTGCATAGCACCCAACCCAATCCATTGTGTGAGGCATCACAGTAAACAATAAAATCTTCTGTTCCTTCCGGTAGGGACAGGATAGGTGCACTACACAATCTTTGCTTCAAGAGTTGGAATGCCGTTTCCTGATCTTTACCCCAGTTGTCCTTTATATCCTTTCGAGTCAATTCCGTTAAAGAACCAGCTATCTTCGAGAAGTTTTCTATGAATCGCCTATAATAACCGGCAAGACCTAAGAACTGACGGATTTCAGTGGGGGTCCTAGGAGTTGCCCAGTTATTAATGGCCTCGATTTTTGATGTGTCTGCTTGAATCCCTTGGCTATTGATCACATGTCCTAGGAATTTAACTTCTCGTAACCAAAATTCACACTTAGAGAATTTTGCGTACAACTGTTCTTTCTCTAGAAGCTCCAAAATCAACTTTAAATGTTGCTCATGCTCCTCCTTATTTCTTCGAGTTGCTTCTCCTTCGATTCCATTTCCACTAGCTGAACTAACACTGCTTGACAACCTCTTCGAAGGCATTTCAGCGTTCTTAGACCAATGATGACGTTCAACTGGCGATTCTTTCTTTCTCCTTGGACTGTGTGGACCTTTTTTTCTTAAGTGGTATTCTTACAACTTTCTTACCTCATAACATTTTGGCATGGTTGTCTGACAACCAATCCATACCAATAACTACATGGAAGCTTCCGAGTTCAATAGGCATCAAGTTTATCTTAAAGGAATGATCTGTCAATTTTAGTGTGCACTCCTTAATTATACTATTCGCTTCAATCAACTTTCCGTCCGCTAATTCTACGGCAAAAGCATTTTCTAATGGGGAAAGAGTGTCATTCAGTTGTTCACTAAACTTAGCAAATATAAAACTTCTATAAGCCCCAGTATCAAATAACACATAAGCATACATATCATTAAGAAGGAATGTTCCCGTCACTACGTTGGGATCCTGACGAGCGTCGCCTGCTCCCAATACAAAAGCCCTTCCTTGAGCTCCACCATTGTTCCTTAACTTGCGGCAATCCTTCTTGAAATGCCCAGCGTTCTCACATTCAAAGCAGCTTCTTTGCATGCCGTTGCTGCCTCCGTTGGCGTTAAACTTGCAGTCTTGGGTCAGATGACCGAGCTTCTTACATTTCCCGCAGGGGGTTGGACAGGGACCTACATGATGGTAGGTGCATCGGTTACACCATGGTTTACTGCCTGTATAGCCCGTCCTAGACTCAGTTCTGGCAACAAAGGCTTTGATGGTTTCAAGCTTCTTGGACTGTGAACCCGAACCTTTTCCTGATCTGTCTTCCCACTTCCGCTTGTTTTCCCCAGCCTTGGCCTCGTTCTTTCGAGCCACTTGTTCCATTAAGTTGTTCGCCATTCGGATGGCGCTCTGAATAGTAGTTGGGTTGGATGCAGTAACATTTCCTTGGATTTTGGGGGCGAGTCCCCAAATGTAGCGCTCAATACGCTTGTATTCCAAAGTGACGATTTGGGGGCATAGCAGACTAAGTTCATGGAAACGATTGGTGTACCCTGCTACATCCGTTCCTTTCATAGCCAGATTCCAAAACTCCGACTCCATCTTTTGTAGCTCATTTCTCGGGCAATACTCGTCGGTCATCATTTACTTTAACTCGGTCCAAGGGAGTTGGGAATCTGTATCAATTCCCAAAGACTGGGCATAGGAATTCTACCATGTCAAGGCGCCATCTTGAAGAGTGTGGGTGGCGAACTTGACCTTCTCATCCTCGATGAAACCACTGACGCGAAACACAGACTCTAGTTTCTCGAACCAATGAACTAGCCCGACAGCACCTTCTGTTCCGTTGAAGTATCAAGGCTTACAGCTTAAAAATCCTTTGATTCCACACCCCTTCTGGGTTGAATCAGATCCTCCCGTGGTGCGACTAGGACCTCCGTCGCTGTTTGCAGTGCTGTTTCAGTTAGTTTCATAGGTGCGTATAGCTGCTGGCACTTGTTGTGCGACCAGCTGTTCGATATCAGCGGTGTTCATAGCTCTCTTTGGCGGCATTATCTTACAGTTTAAAGAAAAGATCATAGTGTAAGAAGTTGAGACTTATAGATTTACATTTTTCTTGAGGCGCAGTTCTATAATTCATCAAACACGGATTCATAAATAACTTGCAATTTTCATTAATCATTCCTAATTTTTCTTACATTGGGGCAGGTTATTATCCGAAACTTTATAGTCCTACACTATTACATAATAATTTCCTAACATTACAAAGATATAGGAGGGAGGTACTAGGTGTGGGAGTGATCGGGGGTCTCACCCTTTTTCAAAGCGTTGAGGCGCTGTGTCAGCTCCTCATTACGGCCCTCGCTCTCGGCTAATCGTTGTTGAAGCTCATCTAGTCCGTCCTGCTGGATGGCGACGGCGTGCTGGTTGGCCCAGTAGAGGTTGGATTTTGTAACTCCCCCCACTCTAAACAAGCGGTCATTTCTCTGATATCTTGGTTAAGCAACCGAAGTTGGAGATCGTGCCTTGAAGACCGTGCTACCAAGTGTGGTATGGTCTGTTCGGCGGGTTCTTGGGTGAGTGATAGGGTAGGTGCGCAGGACGGTCCTCTGATCTCAAAGTGGGAGCGGATTCCCTCCTCCCGCCTTCATTCTTGGAGGGTCTCGGGCATCCAGCCCCATCTTCGGGCATTTGCACGCCGTCTTGGTGGTGAACTTGGTTGTGGTGCCGGTACAGGGATAGACTCCCGTCTTGGCATGAAAACTCTTTTGCGGGCCGTGTACTTCATCTGAGGTCCAATCTGGTGAGAAGGTATAGGTGGGGGATATTGGATGTAAGAGGGGGCCACTGGGGATGGTGGGTCCTCTCCGGATGGTTCTCCCCATCCGCTGGAGGGTTTGTCTTCTTCTACAGGTTCCTCCTCGTCTGACTCTTCCATGGGTTCCTCGTCTTCCGAGGGGTCTTCCTCCTCAATTGGGTCCTCCTCGGTGAACACCTCCGGGTTATATCAGCTGGTGGCAGTATACGCCTCCTCCAAGTCATACAAAATGATTACAACTTGGGTTGACATGTTTTCTGCTATCAAGGTCCATTTATAGTCTTTTAGTTAGATACAAAATATTTTCAAAAATTCAGTAAAACTTAAGTGCAGTTATAGTCTAGGGTACTAAAGCAACCTAGTTCACTATAACTATGGCTCTGATACCAATCTGTCACACCCCGTTACCCCGGTTGGCAACGAAGCGTGACGTCGCGGAAGCGTAACCATAATCATAACGAACGACCATATATGGACGTTTTCAAAAAATACATCGATATAACTTCAAAATATAGAAATGTTTCACATAACCCGAAAATGATAAAGAGTAGTTCGCAAGATACATAGATTTAAATACATAATTAAATTATCCAAAATAATGTAAATAAATCTCCGATGGTTTGAAAATGAATGTGACTCTTTAAGTACAGAAGCTTGAAAATACTTCCGATGCGATGCACATGCCTTAATTTCCTGAAAGTACACGCTAAAATATGTCAACAAAATTGTTGGTGAGCTCATAGTTTTACACGTAAATCTGACTTGTATGGACAAAAACAGTTGAGTTTGAATTTATAATACCATAAATTCCATGTTATGCATTACGTATAAACCATCATGCAACCGAAGCTTAATTAAATGAGTTTGCCGTGTGCAGTATTCCCATACGTAATACCGTGTGTTGAACACATATGCATTCCGCGTTATCTGATGAAAACTAACCTGAATGGAGGACATGACTCCCGATAGATCTATCCACAATATATTCGTGCTTACAAATAAATGCAATTAACGTTTCATGATTTGATGGCTGATGCAACCACATGTGTAATACATAATAGAAAAGAAGTTGTTTTCGTGTCCATAGGAAAACGTAGCATGTATTTCAACCCCAAAACAGAACAATGTGAAAATAGGGGCTATGAAGACTTATAGAGCTTTTGATGGCAAAATATTTGCGTAAAATGCAAGTTAGCGTAGATTGATGGGTGATGCACCGGATGTGTTTAATCGAGTCCTAAATGATAATAGGGACTTAAAGACTCTCATATATGAGAATATGTATATATATAGGTTTTTATGTCCTAAATCACCCAACATTACAAGTTTATAAATAAAACCCACTTGAAACGTCAAAGTTTAGATATATATATATATATATATATATATATATATATATATATATATATATATATATATATATATATATATATATATATATATATATATATATATATACACGTATATAATATTCCAGCTTTTCGAATGTTTTTCGGCCTACTTTGAGGCTGTTTTTCCAAGCTCCAAAACGATTTAAGCTTTGGTTTTCTTGGACACTAAACTACTATATACAAAGATCTTTTAAAGTCTAGAACGGCAATTTTTCGAGATGTTATGTTAGGGAAAAATCTTGTTGAAAACTCTATAATGGGCATTTTTGAGCTGTCAAACTTTCGGGTACCCAAATAATATCTAGGGGTCCTGAACCACATAATAAATTATGAAAACTTCCAGATTTTTAGTTAGGACATAGGTATAACTTTTGAGACAAGAATCAACTCATTTCGTTATGTTATGAATTAGTTATGATTTTTCAAAGTCGATGCAACTTTTCTGGCATCGACTTTGAAATAACTAGTGATTCTTGTTGTTTATTAAAAGACTACTTATATAAAAGTTATAAAACATATATATATATATATATATATATACACACACACACTTTCATGATGTGTTTATATATTTCTAAACACATTAAAAGAAAACAACTTAAAAATAAAAACCAATGACTTATAAACTTGAGTTTTTATGAAACTTGTTGTTGGTGATTATATATATTATGCAAGACTTATATAAACACAAATATAAGATGTAATAGGTTAGTATTTACTTACTTTGATGTGTTAGAAGAATGAAATCAAGTGGGAGTTGAAACTCTTGAAAGATTGCACCAAAAACTTCCTTGAATTCTTGAAGAACAAAAGGAAATTTTGAAGAGTTGTGTGTGTGTGCCTTAGTGCCAGATTTGAGAGGAGAGGAAGAGAGGTTTTGTGAGTGAAATGAGAATGAAAAGATATCTACTTATAGAGAGGAAAAGTGATCTTGAAACGATTGCAAAGATGTGGAGATGGAGTGTAATTTAGGTGACATTGAAAAGGGAATGGAGGAAGTGGATTTGATGGTGATTGTGCATGGGTTCTCATATAAAAAATATAAGTTAATTGTGGGTTTGTACCCATCTATGGTCGGATAAAAGGGTCATATTATGATGTATTTTCTCTTTTTTTCTATAAATGTATTTAGAAATGTATTCTTGTATTTCCCTTTATTTGTAATTTCATAAATACTTTTGGATGCATTGTTTTAGTCTTGCATAATTAATGCTAAGTAAGTGTATTAGTGTATGATTAGTGTCACTAATCATAATTTAATTACGTACTTAGTTGAATTAATCCATCATATCGTAATTCGATCGGATTAATTGATTTCTCGATTCATCGCACCGATGAATTTGATTCTACTGGAGTTGAATTTCCTTATGACATTGTTAATCACTTTGATTAATTGCTAATGACCATTGATTAGGTCATAATTGGATAGCCAATACTGATAAGGTCATAGTTGCTAACCTGGTTTAATGCCGGATGTTTTAGCAAATTTGTGATGAAGTCCATGGTTATATTCTCCCACTTCCATTGGGGTATTTCCGGTTGAACCAACAATCCTGATGGCTTCTGGTGCTCAGCCTTGAATTTCAAACACGTTAAACAATTGCTTACATACGTAGCAATGTCAACCTTCAAGTTTGGCCACCAGTACATTTCCTTCAGGTCGTGATACATCTTGTCTGACCCTGGGTGAATAGCAAATCTTGTTTTATGCCCTTCATCCATGACCAGTTTCCTTAACCCTCCGAATTTTGGTGGCCAAATTCTGCTCATGAAGTACCGACATCCATCGGTCTTGATTTCAAACTATTTATCCATTCGTCGCAAGGATTCATCTAGAAGATTTCCCTCCTTGACTGCTTTTACTTGTGCCTCGCGAATTTGAGAGTTCAAGTTTGACTGTATAGTCTTGACCAAAACTCGGACTCTCAAAGGTTTAACCCATTCCTTTCGGCTCAGGGCATCACCTACAACATTCGCCTTACCCAGATGGTAACCAATCTCTCAGTCATAATTGCTAAGCTGCTCAACCTAGCGACGTTGCCTCGTGTTTAACTCTTTCTGGGTCAGGATATGCTAAAGGCTCTTGTGATTAGTAAACACCGTGCACTTCGTATTGTAAAGGTAGGGCCTCCATATCTTGAGAGCAAATACCACAACTCCAAGCTCCAGGTCATGAGTCATGTAGTTCACCTCATGAAACTTAAGTTGTCGCGACACATAAGCGATAACATTGTCTCTTTGCATTAACACACAACCCAATCCGTTATGTGAGGCATCGCAGTAAACAACAAAATCTTCTGTTTCTTCAAGTAGGGACAGAATAGGTGCACTACACAATCTTTGCTTCAACAGTCGAAATGTCGTTTCCTACTCTTCACCCCAGTTGTACTTTATATCCTTTCGAGTCAATTCCGTTAAAGACCCAGCTATCTTCGAGAAGTTTTGTATGAACAGCCTATAATAACCGGCAAGACCTAAGAACTGACGGATTTCAGTGGAAGTCCTAGGAGTTGCCCAGTTCTAAATGGCCTCAATTTTTTATGGGTCTACGTGAACTCCTTGGCTATTGATCACATGCCCTAGGAATTTGACTTTTCGTAGCCAAAATTCACACTTAGAGAATTTGGCGTACAACTGTTCTTTTTCTAGTAGCTCCAAAATCATCTATGAACACTATTACAAATTTGTCCAAATATGGTTTACACACTCGATTCATAAGGTCCATGAATACGGTTGGTGCGTTGGTCAAACCGAATGGCATCACCTGAAATTCGTAATGTCCATAACGAGTTCTGAATGTTGTCTTGGGTATATCTTATTCCCGAACCTTCACTTGGTGATACCCGGATCGTAGATCAATCTTAGAGTAAAAACTAGATCCTTGGAGTTGATCGAATAAATCGTCGATTCTAGGGAGAGGGTTCCGGTTTTTGATCGTTAACTTTTTCAGCTCTCGATAATCGATGCACATCGTAAAGGATCCGTCCTTCTTTTTGACAAATAAGACTGGAGCTCCGCAAGGTGAGCAACTAGGTCGGATGAATCCTTTCTCCAACAGTTCTTGCAACAGATTGGATAACTCTTGCATTTCTAACGGTGGCAATCGGTAGTGTGCTCGTGCGACAGGTGCAGTTCCAGGCACCAAGCCAATCTGAAATTCTACTTGCCTGGTTGGTGGAAGTCCAGGCAAGTCTTCAGGAAAGACTTTTAGGTAGTCATGAACTACTGGGATTTCTTCTAGTCGCTTCTCGTTCGATTCGTTTTCCACAAGCTGAACTAACACTGCTTGACAACCCCTTCGATGGCATTTTAGCGTTCTTAGAATAGAGATGACGTTCAACTGGCGATTCTTTCATTCTCCTTGGACTGTGAGGACTTTCTTTTTCTTAAGTAGTATTCTTACGACCTTCTCATCACATAAGATTTCGGCATGGTTGTCCGACAACCAATCCATACCAATAACCACATCAAAGCTTCCGAGTGCAATAGGCATCAAGTTTATCTTAAAGGGATGATCTGCCAATTTTAGTGTGCACTCGTTAATTACACTATTTGCTTCAATCAACTTTCCATCCACTACTTCTACGGCATAAGCATTTTCTAATGGGGAAAGAGTGGAATTCAGTTGTTCACTAAACTTAGCAGATATAAAGCTTCTATCAGCACCAATATCAAATAGTAAAAATGCATAAGTGGTATCTAATGGGGTAAGAGGATAAGTCTATGGTTTTGAAATTTCTTTAGCAGATTGTCGTACTACATATCCTCATGCACATAGTTGTAGATAAAACTTAGTTCTTCATTAAAATGCTTGATACCTAATCTTTGTACATGATATGGTCGGGATTTTGCGACAAATTTTTAAGCCTTACATACCCTAAGATATATCAGATAGTAAAGCCAAGAGAAATACTATAAAATTATAGAAAGGGTACTAAGTATAAGATGCCTCCGGGCTTTCCTCGTACTCCAGAGCGTTAAGTTGTTGGGTTAGTTCTGCATTGCGGGCTTTGCGCTCTGCGAGGCGCTGTCACAATTCATCGATTCTTTCTTGTTGAATCGCTTGGGTATTCTGGTTGGCCCAAGGTTTATTGGTGGTTTGTATTGTCTCCTACTTAATCCTTGAAAAGATCTCACCGACCTCTTTGTGGATTTTGTCGAAATTGGAGGTCAGGTCTGGCTGCCCTTGCCACCAACAGAGGCACTGTTCATTTCGTAGGTTCCTGGGTAAGTGTCGGTACTTGAGAGGAAGATGGTATTCTGACTTCAAACTGGCTTTGGATCCCTTCCTCGTTTCTCATCTCTTGGAGAGTGTGAGACATCTATCCCCACTGTCTTATGGTTGCCCGTCACTACTGTGGTGGGCTTGGCTGATCGCCAGGTACCGGGATAGACTCCCGTTATGCAAGTCACACCCTTTTCCTATGGGTGAACTTCTTCAATTGTCCATTGGGGGGGTCTCTAAATAGGGTGTAGGATGGAATATGTGGTGGTGATGGTGGAGCAATTTGTGCTACAGGGCCACAATTGTCCTCCTTGTGTTTTGACGGGTCCATTACATCATCATTGATTTGGTCGTGGTGGGTTCCCAATCCAAAGTACACCTCGGTGTCACCTAGTCTTCCTTGTTCCATGGGTGAGAATTCATCCTCTGAGTCAAAGAGGATAATAACTGTATTGTTCGACATGTTATTGTCATCAGGGTCCATATATGTGTTCACAGTTCTTGATGAAAATTTAGTTATTATAACAATTATAGTCTAGGTACTAATGTAACCTAGTTTACTATAACTATGGCTCTGATACCAATCTGTCACACCTCGTTATCCCGGTTGGCAACGAAGCGTGACGTCGCGGAAGCGTAACCATAATCGTAACGAATGACCACTATATGGACGTTTTCAAAAATACATCGATATAACTTCAAAATATAAAAATGTTTTACATAGCCTGAAATGATAAAGAGTAGTTCGCAAGATACAAAGATTTAAATACATAATTAAATTAATCAAAATAATGGAAATAAATCTCCGATGGTTTGAAAATGAATGCAACTCCAAAAGTACGGAAGCTTGAAATTACTTCCGATGCGGTGCAGTTGCCTTAATTTCAAGAAAATACATGCTAAAATACGTCAACAAAATTGTTGGTGAGCTCATAGGTTTACGCGAAAAAGCCAGTTGTATGGACATTATCAGATGAGTTGAATTTATAAAGCATAAATTCCATGTATGTATTACATAAACCATCATGCAACCGAAGCTTAATTAAATGAGTTTGCCATGTGCAGTATTCCCATACATAATACTGTGTGTTAAATATATATGCATTCCTCCGTTAGACGATTAAGACTAACCCGAATGGGGGACACGACTCCTGATAGATCCATCCACAATATATTTGCGCTTACAAATAAATGCAATTAACGGTTCATGATTTGAGGGCTGATGGATCCACACATGTAATACATATAAGAAATAAACAGTTTTGATGTCCATATGAAAATAGTGCATGTATTTCCACTTAATAGATGCTGAAAATAGGGCTATGAGGACTCACCGAGAGTGTGACGGCAAGGTATGCGCGAAAAATGTAAGTTTTATGTTCTTTGGTGGTCGATGCACCGGATGTGTTTAATCGAGTCCTAAGTGATAAAACGGACTTAATAACTCTCATATATGATAGTATGTATATATATAGGTTTTTATGTCTTAAATCACCCAACATTACAAGTTTATAAATAAAACCCACTTAACACGTCAAATATATATATATAATCTTCCATCTTTTCGAAGGTTTTTTGGCCTACTTTGAGGCTGTTTTTGACCAAGCTCCAAAACGATTTAAGCTTTGGTTTTCTTGGACATTAAACTACTATATACAAATAATTTTTAAAGTCAATAACGGCCATTTTTCAAGGTGTTTAGGTTAGGAAAAAGCTTGTAGAAAACCCTATGTTGGCCATTGTTGAGCTGTCAAACTTTCGGGTTCCCAAATAATATCTGGGGGTTCTAAACCCCATAATAAATTATGAAAACTTCCAAATTTTTAGTTAAGACTGTAACATCCGGCACTAAACCAGGTTAGCAACAATGAGCTAATCTGTATTTAATAGCCAATTATAGTGTAATCAGTGGTCATTAGAAATTAATCAAGTGATTAACAATGGTTATTAGAAAATTCAACTCAATTAGAATCAAATTCATCGATGCGATGAATCGGGAAATCAATTAATCTGATCATTTTAAGTTATGAATGATTAATTCAACTAAGTACATAATTAAATTATGATTAGTGACACTAATCAAACACTAATACAATTACTTAACATTAATTATGCAAGACTAAAACAATTCATTAAAACAATGCATCCATAAGTATTTATGAAATTACAAGAAAATGGAAATACAAGAATACATTTCTAAATACTTTTATACAAAAAAAATGAAAATACATGTATAATACATGTATGGCCGGCCATAGGCATGTGCCATTTAGGGGTTGACTTCTATTTTTTTAATATTACTTTAAACACAATAATTTTGTTTAAAAGTGCACACAACCTCCTACCTTCCATGCCTTTCATCATTTGAAAGACCAAAAATTTCTCTATAAACAGAGAGGCATTTCATTCATTTCATCACACCAACAACATCTATTTTCTCTCCTATTGGATCCTGCCAAAACACACACACATCACAAATTTTTCATTCAAGTGTTCTTGGTCCAAACCTTGCAAGGATTTCAACTTCTACTTAAAATCATACTCTAAATACTTCAAAGTAAGTAAATACTAACTTATTTCATCTTATATTTATGTTTATATAAGTCTTGCATAATATATATAATCACCAACAACAACAAGTTTCATAAAAACTCAAGTTTCTAAATTTCTAGTTTTTGTTTTTAAGTTGTTTCTTTAAATGTGTTTATGAATATATGAACACATCATAAAAGTGTTAATATTATGAAAATAAGTGATATATATGTGTTTTATAACTTTTATACAAGTAGTCTTTGAATAAACAACAAGAATCATAAGTTGTTTCAAGTTTATAAACTGCGGATTTTCGGCAGAAAATTTATATCGACTTTGAAAAATCATAACTAATTCATAACGTAACGAAATAATTTGATTCTTGTCTCAAAAGTTAGATCTATGTCTTAACTATAGGTCTGGAAGTTTTCATAATTTATTTTGGAGTTTAAGACCTCCAGAAATTATTTGGGAAACCGAAAGTTTGACAGCTCAAAAATGGCCAACATAGGGTTTTTAACGAGGTTTTTCACCAACCTAAACATCTCAAAAAATAGCCATTCTTGATTCTAAAAATCCTTTCTATACAGTAGTTTAATGTCCTAGAAAAACAAAGCCTAAAACATTTTGGAGCTTGGTCAAAAACAGCCTCAAAGTAGGCCGAAAAACCTCCGAAAAAGCTGGAAATATATATATATATATATATATATATATATATATATATATATATATAGAATTTGGTTCCACAGCGTCCCCTCCAAAATCCAGCGTATCCAGCGTACCAAGGGTATTTTCGTAATTGCAGCGACCATTCACATTGCTTAAATTCATCATTCACATTATATGATCATTCACATTAGTCAATTGATCATTCACATTACTTAATTGATCATTCACAACACTTATTTAACTATTTATACTTCTTGTACACTTATTTGATCATTCACATTACTTAATTAACCATTCACATTACTTAATTGACCATTCACATTACTTAAATGATCATTCACATTACTTAATTAATCATTCACATTACTTAATTGACCATTCACATTAGAAGATTGATCATTCACAAAATGTAGTTGACAATTAACAGGACTAATGTAAGGTGCTGATATTATTTAACCAATGTGAATGGTGAAATTTACTAATGTGAATGGCCATTCACATTAGCTGAATGATCATTCACATTGGTTGATGTTATTAATGTTTGACAGATTTGAGAATTTGAGCGTTACATGAATGACCATTGTTACTGTTTGTCATTAATCTTGTTACTGTTTGTTAGTAGTTGACGATCCACAGCATACAGGCTGTGCTGATATGGTACAACCAATGTGAATGGTAAATTTCCTAATGTGAATGACCATTCACATTAGCTGAATGATCATTCACATTGGTTGATGTTATTAATGTTTGATAGATTTGAGAATATGAGCGTTACATGAATGTTCATTGTTACTGTTTGTCATTACTTGTTACTGCTTGTTAGTAGTTGACGATGCACAGCATACATGTTGTGCTGATATGATACAACCAATGTGAATGGTAAATTTCCTAATGTGAATGACCATTCACATTAGCTGAATGATCATTCACATTGGTTGATGTTATTAATGTTTGATAGATTTGAGAATTTGAGCGTTACATGAATGACCATTGTTACTGTTTGTCATTAATCTTGTTACTGCTTGTTAGTAGTTGACGATACACAGCATACATGGTGTGCTGATATGGTACAACCAATGTGAATGGTGAAATTTACTAATGTGAATGGCCATTCACAGTAGCTGAATGATCATTCACATTGGTTGATGTTATTAATGTTTGATAGATTTGAGAATTTGAGCGTTACATGAATGACCATTGTTACTGTTTGTCATTAATCTTGTTACTGCTTGTTAGTAGTTGACGATGCACAGCATACATGCTGTGCTGATATGGTACAACCAATGTGAATGGTGAAATTGACTAATGTGAATGGCCATTCACATTAGCTGAATGATCATTCACATTGGTTGATGTTATTAATGTTTGATAGATTTGAGAATTTGAGCGTTACATGAATGATCATTGTTACTGTTTGTTAGTAGTTGACAATGCTCAGATTCACATGTTGTGCTGATATTATTTTACCAATGTGAATGATCAAATAAGCAATGTGAATGATCATTTAAGTAAGGTGAATGATCAATTAAGTAATGTGAATGATCATTTAAGTAACGTAAATGATTAATTAAGTAATGTGAATGATCATTTAAGTAATGTGAATGATCATTTAAGTAATGTGAATGATCAATTAAGTAATGTGAATGATCAATTAAGTAATATGAATGATCAATTAGTCAAATAATTATTGTGAATGATCAAATAAGTGTAAAAGAATTGTAAATAGTCAAATAATTCTTGTGAATGATCAAATAAGTGTTGTGAATGAATAATTAAGTAATGTGAATGATCAATTAACTAATGTGAATGATCAATTAATGTGAATGATGAATTAAGTAATGTGAATGGTCGCTGTAATTACGAAAATACCCTTCTAGCCAAAAAAAAGGGGGGGACGCGCATGGAAAGCATTTTTTGATCACAACCATTGATTTATTTAATCTTGTGGCTTTGGATGGGTACCCTTGGTACACTGGATTTTTGAAGGGACTCTTTTGAACCTAAACCTATATATATATATATATATATATATATATATATATATATATATATATATATATATATATATAATTGACGTTTTAAACGGATTTTATTTATAAACTTGTAATGTTGGGTGATTTAAGACATAAAAATCTATAAATATATATATTATCATATATTAGAGATATTAAGTCTCTATTATTATTTAGGACTCAATTAATCTCGCTCGGTGCATCATCCATCCATTTACGCTAAAAAGCATTTTTCGCTCGTTTTTGCCATCACACCCTCGGTGAGTTCTCATAGCCCCTATTTTCTCAATGTTACGTTTTGGGGTTGAAATACATGCTTCGTTTTCATATGGACACGAAAACATCTTCATTTCTATTATGTATTACACATGTGGTTCCATCAGCCCTTATATCATGAACCGTTAATTGCATTTATTTGTAAGCGCGAATATATCGTGGATAGATCTTTTGGGAGTCATGTCCCCCATTCGGGTTAGTTCGGGTCAGCTAACAGCGAGTGCATATATATTCAACACACGGTATAACGTATGGGAATACTGCACATGGCAAACTCATTTTAATTAAGCTTCGGTTGCATGATGGTTTATATGTAATACATAACATGGAATTTATGATTTTGTAAATTCAAACTCTACTATTGTTGTCCATACAAGTCAGATTTACGTGTAAACCTATGACCTCACCAACAATTTTTGTTGACGTATTTTAGGGTGTATTTTTAGGAAATTAAGGCAAGTATGCCTTCGGACGTATTTTCTTTCAAGCCTTCGCATCCATAGAGTCGCATGCATATTCAAATTAACGGAGATTTAGCTGCATTATTTTTGATATTTTAATTATGTAATTAAATCTCAGTATTTTGTGAAATCCTTTACTCATATCAGACTATGTAAACATTGCTATGCTTTAAAGTTTTAATGATATATTTTAAAAACGTACATATAGTGGTCGTTCGTTATGATTATGGTTATGCTTCCGCAACGTCGCGCTTCGTTGCCAACTGGGGTAACGGGGTGTGACAAAGACATAGATCTAACTTTTAAGACAAGAACCAACTCATTTTGTTAACTTATGAATTAGTTATGATTTTTCAAAGTCGATGCAACTTTTCTGCCGAATTTCTGTAGTTCATAAACTTAAAATAACTAGTGATTCTTGTTGTTTATTCAAAGACTTCATGTATAAAAGTTATAAAACATACATATATCACTTTTTTTCATAATATTTACACTTACATAATGTGTTTATATATTTATAAACGCATTTGAAGAAACCAAATTAAATACAAAACTAGTGATTTATAAACTCTAGTTTTTATGAAACTTGTTGTTGTCGGTGACTATATATATTATGCAAGACTTGGATAACATAAATATAAGATGAAATAAGTTATTATTTTCTTACTTTGATGTTTTATAAGAATGCAAATGAGAAGAAGTTGAAACTCTTGCAAAAGTTGCACCAAGAACACTTCAAAATATGAAGAACACTTGAAATACTTCAAGAACACCAAAAATTGAAGGTTTTGGCTTTGAGAGGTCCTATGGCCGGTTTTTGAAGAGAGAAAAGAGAGGTTTTGGTGTGATTAAAATGGATGGAATTGTTCTCTATTTATAGGGAAAATTAAATCTTGCAAAGGTGGTGAAATAATGAAGAATAGTGCAAATCTTGGATGAATTGGAATAAAGAGGATTTGATTGTGATATGTTGAGTAAAAAAAAATATCCAAGGTCCTTTTTGTACTCACTACGGCCAGCCCTATACGGGTGTATTTCAATGTATTTTTTTTTTTGTATAAAAGTATTTAGAAATATATTCTTTTATTTTCCTTTTATTGTAAATTTATAAATACTTATAAATGCATTGTTTTAGTCTTGCATAATTAATGTTAAGTGTATTAGTGTATGATTAGTGTTACTAATCATAATTTAATTATGTACTTATTTGCATTAATCCATCATATCGTAAATCGATCGGATTAATTGATTTGCTGATTCATCGCACCGATGAATTTGATTCTAATTGAGTTGAATTTCTTCATGAACATTGTTGTTAATCACTTTAATTAATTTCTAATGACCATTGATTAGGTTATAATTGGCTATTAATTACTGATTAGGTCATAAATGCTAACCTGGTTTAATGCCGGATGTTACAGATCCAAACAGAGATGGCAGAAATGAACAACAGACTTTAACTAATCAGAGACACACTCAAACTAGTCACAATGAAGTGACGCACTAAGATTCACTCACTGTTTACACACAAGACATAGATTGATCAACTTTTGAGACTGAACAACTTAGACACACTATGCTAATTCACTCAAGTTGAACTGAACGTGCATGCATGAAAAACACATTCCTTGGAAGCTTCTCTTTTATACTCATTTATTGTGAAGACCACCCCTTACGGGGCAGTTCTCACCAGTCTAGGTCCCACATCATGCAATACGATATCAATCAAACTAAGATAGAGTAATTATAATGCGGAAAATTAAATTACAGTACAAGCTATTAAGATTTAAGTTTAATACAGATTAAGTTTTTAAATTAAACTTATAAAGGGCACAAGTCTAATCTAATTCATGTCATCATATTATCAAAAGAAATCTACCCAGATCACCACAATATCATCATCCAATTAGTACCAAAATGAGATCGTTGAGTAGAGGTCTATGATACTTCTGTCTTGATCGTGTAAGACCTAAGAACTAGGTCCGGCAGGTGACTTTCCTTTGCTTTTTCCTGTAAAATATTAAAGCAACATCTGTAAGCAAAGCTTAGTGAGTTTATAGATTTTCAATATTAACATGCGCGTCAAGCGGAGTCATAATTCTAAGCGTGATAAGTCTTGGCTGCCGCTACAGCCCTCATCATGATTGAGATATAGTATCTTAAGATCGGATGATGTTCAAACCACACTCACGCTTATATCGTGGGGATCAGTCACATACTGGGCTAGCTACCAGTAGGTCAACATGGCCGAACATCGGAGGTCATTACCAAGTTCATAAGAACTGGTGAAATAGCCGGGTCTAGAACAATAGACCATAAGGGCTAGTCAAGCTGAATAAATCTTATCAAGTCTGATTAATGAAATAAGCATAAGTCTTAGGAATCATGATAGCAACGAATCATAAAGCAAAGTCTGAAACGCTAATAAATGCAATATGAAATGATAAGCAATTAGCTATCATGATTCACTGGGCAACACCCATCCATGGTGTGCACAGGTCTCAATCCAGCTGATAAATGAATGTCAAATAATGTAACAGCATCAATATATCTCAAACGGATCTTTGCATGTTCAATTTGAATATCTATAACTCACAGGTCTGGGTCTTGGTCAAACAGATATATGAATCTGCCACCTGAGTTATCTCAGGATTTTATCTTGTCAATCTTGTTTGCTGTCAAATCAACTCTGACCCGCATTTAAGTCTTTAAGTCTTTAAATCTTTGTTCAGAATGTACTGAACCTGTTCAGAGTCATATTATATAAATCTCATGTCAATATCATCATCATTATCATGAAATTTCATCATCTCTTGGTCGTTAGATCTTTAATTCTATCTGATTCTGATAACTTTCAGTTCATCAATGTTTTGTTCGATCATATTCTTTATTCCTTTAAATTTGTCAATAGTTCTCTAAATATATATAAATATAACAATTTATATATATTCATATGGACATTTATTTTAACTAAAATATTAAAATATAATAATTGCATTTCGGACCACTAATTTCGGATTAGCCCGGATTGGGATCCGAATTCGGACACATCCGAAGTGGAGATCCGGATTTCGGACCAAACCATCATCCGGTTTTAACTTAGGTCCGAAATTGGTGCTATCCGAATTGAGCATATATCCGAATTAGGATCAGAATTCGGACCAATAATGCCCAAATCAATCATCCGAACCGAATCATAGGTCCGAAATGGGCACCATCCGAATTCGGTCTTAACCGAATTCGGACCCCATACTTAGTAATTTTCCCAGATTTTTGTTCTTGGTGTTCTTGGTCACATTCATACGGATTTTATCAATAATTATCAGATTTTCATTTTTATCGACATGCAATGTTATATAAAGTTGTATTAACATTATTTGAGTGTTTTTATGTAATTTCTTTGATCAAAAACACACTTATTTGATCAAGATCATCCAAAATATGATATTTTTGCCAAGAACATTATTTTTATAAAAATTCCGATTTCTTCATAATTTTGGATGATCCAAGCAATAAATTTAGTTTCTAATTCATTTATTAGTTTCAATTCATCATAATCTTTCAAAATTTTGTACATGCAATATCAAAATTCATGTTTTGAATTCTTATTTTCGGTTTTACACAAAACCGTACCAAAACATACATAAATATTGAAATTAAAGAGATTTTTACCTCAAATCTTGTAGATTCCAATTGTTTGATGATAATTGTAACTTCTTCTTGACTTTAATCTTCAATTACTTGCTATTTATGATGAATTTCTTGTGGATTTGTTGAAATAGCCGTATACTTAGTGAGAGAGTAGAGAGAGAGAGTTGTTAAGATTAATGATCTTAAATTGATCATTAATTGATTTTTATATCTATTTTGTTATTTTGAAATTTTTAACCCACTAAACTTTTGTATATTACATCTCTTTATTTTTAATCATCTTTTAACAAATAATTCATAAACACAATTTAATTAATATTTTTCATATTCAAAATAATTAATGTAATAAAATTACATTAATTTCTCAAAATACAAAGATTTGACTTGGATCAAAAACTAGGTTGTTACAGAATGGGCTCCACCACGCACAAACTTCGTCCCCGAAGTTAGCTAGATTCGAACAGACTTGGATATGTAGCTTTCATTACATCTCTCGATTCCCAAGACTGATGCGAACCCTTGTGGTGTTTCCACTGGACGAGCACCATCTGTATCTCTTTATTCCGAAGCTTCTTAGTCTTCGAGTCCAGAATACGTTCTGGCTCTTCAATTACTCGAAGCTTTTCATCAATTTGCAGGTTAACATGTGGTATCTGTACTTCTTTTTCGTCAGCCAAGCTTTTCCTCAAATGACTAACATGGAATACAGGATGTATTCCAGCTAAGTCCGCTGGTAGATCAAGACGATAAGACTGATTTCCAATCTTTTCAACGATCTTGAACGGACCAATAAATCTCGGAGCTAGCTTGTTTCTTTTAATGAACCGCACCACATTCTTCATTGGGGATACTTTTAACATCACCCAATCGTTAACCGCAAAACTTATTGATCTGTGTCGGTTGTCATAATACGACTTCTGCCTGCTTTGAGCTTCAAGTATATTCCTTCTAACAAGCTGAATCTTTTCATGAGTCAACTGTAGAAGGGCAGGTCCTGCTATTGGCGATTCGCCGGTTTCGCGCCAACAGGTAGGAGTTCTGCACTTTCTTCCGTACAAAGCTTCAAAAGGAGCCATCTTGATTGTAGAATGATAACTGTTATTATAGGAAAATTCGACCAACGGCAAGTGGTCATCCCAGTTACCACCTAAATCAAGAATGCAGGCACGAAGCATATCTTCAAGAGTTAAGATAGTACGTTCACTCTGGCCATCTGCATTTGGATGATAAGCAGTACTCATAGAAATCCGAGTACCCATCCCTTCTTGTAATGCTTGCCAGAATCTGGACGTGAAACGACTATCACGATCTGATACGATAGACTTTGGCACACCGTGTCGTGAAATAATTTCAGTGATGTACAGCTGCGCCAATCTATCGAGAGAATAAGTTTCTTTTATCGGAATAAAATGTGCTGATTTCGTTAATCGATCCACGACTACCCAGATGGAGTCGTGTTGTCTCTTGGTCCTTGGCAGTTTTGTGACAAAGTCCATGGTTATATGCTCCCACTTCCATTCAGGAACTTGCAGTGGTTGCATATCTCCAAAGGGCTTTTGATGTTCTGCCTTAACCATCTGGCATACTCTACAGCTTTCAACACATTTTCCGATATCCTTCTTCATACCTGGCCACCAGTAATCGGCTTTCAGATCGAAATACATCTTTGAACTGCCAGGATGAATGGATAACTTGGACTGATGAGCTTCGGACAAAAGAGTGCTACGAATAGAACCATATTTAGGAACCCAGATTCGGTTTCCCTTGAGACAGTGAAGTCCCAAATGGTTCAGAGTTAGAAATTGTAACTGCCCTTTTAGATTTTCAGAATCTATGTTCGCTGCTTTCAGCGCTTCAGTTTGAGCAACTCGAATATCTGCAATAAGATCAGAAGAGAATATAACTGGAGTTAGGGCATAACAGCACTTTTCTGGATACACTTTTCTACTCAATGCATCCGCGACAACATTTGCTTTGCCGGGATGATATAAGATCTCGCAATCATAATCCTTGATAAGCTCCAAGGATCGACGCTGTTTCATATTCAGATCTTTTTGAGTGAAAAGGTATTTGAGACTCTTATGATCGGTGTAGAGCTGACACCGAGTCCCATATAGATAGTGACGTCAGATCTTCAGTGCAAAGGTAACAGCAGCCAACTCAAGATCATGAGTTGGTGCACTTTTCTCGTAGTCTTTCAATTGCCTTGAAGCGTAGGCAATTACTTTTCCCCTTTGCATAAGAACACATCCTAAGCCAGTACCAGAAGCGTCGCTGTAAACAACGAAATCGTCATTACCTTCTGGCAAGGATAGAATCGGCGCTTGAATAAGCTTTTGTTTCAGAATGTCAAATGCCTCTTGCTGTTTATCAGACCAAACGAAAGGAGTATTCTTTCGTGTTAGCGTCGTTAGAGGTACAGCAATCTTCGAGAAGTCCTTTATGAATCGCCGGTAGTAACCAGCCAATCCGAGGAAACTTCTTATTTCAGAGGCATTGCGAGGCGTTTGCCATTTCTGAACGGCCTCGACTTTCGAAGGATCAACGGAAATTCCTTCGCCAGAAACAACATGGCCAAGGAACTGGATCTATAAGAATCAAGATAGAAATTCAAATTCTGAGGTGAATCATAGAATAGTTAAGGAAACAGCTCAAGACTTATATAATAGAGATTATACCTGTCTGAGCCAAAATTCGCACTTAGAGAATTTTGCGTAGAGTCTTTCTTTTCTTAATAACTCTAGCAATTGCCGCAGATGAATAGAATGATCAGCCTCCGTTTTGGAGTAAATCAGAATATCGTCTATGAACACGATAACTGATTTATCCAACATTGGTCTGCACACACGATTCATGAGATCCATGAATGCCGCTGGTGCATTTGTCAAGCCGAACGGCATCACGAGAAATTCGTAATGGCCGTATCTTGTACGGAAAGCTGTCTTTGGAACATCTTCTTCTCTGACTTTTAACTGATGATACCCAGATCGGAGATCTATTTTCGAGAAATAGCTGGCTCCTTGCAGCTGATCAAACAGATCATCGATTCTGGGCAGAGGATACTTATTCTTTATTGTAACCTTATTCAACTCGCGGTAGTCGATGCACATACGGAAAGTTCCGTCTTTCTTTTTAACAAACAGAACTGGTGCACCCCATGGAGAAGAACTCGGTCGGATAAACCCCTTCTCCAACAGCTCTTGCAGTTGCTTTGACATTTCCTGCATTTCTGCAGGTGCAAGTCTGTATGGAGCCTTCGCAATAGGAGCCGCACCAGGAACCAAGTCAATACTAAACTCGACTTGACGTTCCGGTGGCACTCCAGAAATGTCGTCAGGAAAGACGTCCGGGAACTCGCAGACTATCGGGATATCAGACAGAGATTTCTTTTCAGGGTTGGTTTCGGACAAAGCATAGCACAAATAAGATTCGCGACCTTTAGATAGATACTTATGTGCTTTTTCAATGGAAATGAAGCAGTGATCACCTTTTCGCTTTTCGCCTTTAATCTCTAACACTCGGCCGTCTGTAGTCTTGATTCGGATGATTCGGCGGTTGCAGACAATAGTAGCTTCATTTTT